>CM038145.1:32230926-32492253 GCA_021437245.1 Aegilops speltoides
CCCCCTTCCCATGGCGCGCCCCTACCTCGTGGAGCCCCCGTGACTCCCCTGGTGCCCTCCTTCTTCCTATATAAGTCTACGTACCCCAGAAACTCCGTGAACAGAGATAAAACCATAATTCCACCGCCGTACATTATGTTCCCATGGAGATCCCATCTTGGATCCTGTTCCGGAGCTCCACCGGAGGGGGGTCCATCACGGAGGCCTTCATCATCATCATCATCATCATCGCCCTCACCATGAGTTGTGAGTAGTTTACCACAGACCTTCGGGTCCATAGCTAGTATCTAGATGGCTTCTTCTCTCTCTCTGGATCTCAATACAAAGTTCTCCTCGGTCTTCGAGGAGATCTATTCGATGTAATCTCTTTTTGCGGTGTGTTTGTCGAGATCCGATGTATTGTGAGTTTATGATCAAGGTTATCTATGAAAGATATTTGGTTCTTCTCTGAACTTTTTATGTGTGCTCATAATATCCTTGCAAGTTTCTTCGAATTATTGGTTTGGTTTGGCCTACTAGATCTATAGTTCTTGCAATGGGAGAAGTGCTTGGCTTTGGGTTCAATCTTGTGGTGTCCTTTCCCAGTGACAGTAGGGGCAGCAAGGCACGTATTGTATTTTTGCCATCGAGGATAAAGAGATGGGGTTTATATCATATTGCTTGAGTTTATCCCTCTACATCATGTCATCTTGCTTAAGGTGTTACTCTGTTCTTATGAACACAATACACTAGATGCATGCGGGATAGCGGTCGATATGTGGAGTAATAGTAGTAGATGCAGGTAGGAGTCGGTCTACTTGTCTCGGACGTGATGCCTATATACAATGATCATGCCTAGATAGTCTCGTAATTATTCGCTTTTCTATCAATTGCTCGACAGTAATTTGTTTACCGCCGTAGAATATCGCTATCATGAGAGAAGCCACTAGAGAAAACTATGGCCCCCGGATCTATTCTCCACATATCAATCTACATCTACTTTACTTTTATTGCTTTTATTTGCTTTTCTATTAAACTAAAAATACCAAAAATTTAAACTATCATCTCTATCAGATCTCACTTTCGTAAGTGACCTTAAAGGGATTGACAACCCCTTATCGCGTTGGCTACGAAGTTCTTATTTTTTTTGTGCAGGTGCGAGGGACTCGCGCATGGTCTCCTACTAGATTGATAACTTGGTTCTCAAAAATTGAGGGAAATACTTACGCTACTGTGATGCATATCCCTTTCCTCTTCGAGGGAATACAACGCAAGCTCAAGAGGTAGCAAGAAGAATTTCTGGCGCCATTGCCGGGGAGGCTTACGCAAAAGTTATATACCAAGTACCTATACAAAACCCTTATCCTTCGCATTACATTTATTTGCCTCTCATATTCCTCTCCCCCACTTCACCCTTGCCGTTTTATTTGCCCTTCTTCCGCCGTGTGTTTATCGTTCGCTTGCTTCTTGTTTGCTTGTGTGTTGGATTGCTTGTTTGTCGCTATGGCTCAGAACAATACCAAATTGTGTGACTTGCTAGGGTTCCATGAGCTTGATGATTGTTCTTTAAATTTGCATCTTGCGGATTCCACTATTAAGAAACCTATGGGAATAATTAATGATGTTCTTATTGTTGCCAATAGCAATTATGTGCCCGTAGATTTCATTGTTCTGGATATAGATTGCAATCCTTCATGTCCTATTATTCTTGGTAGACATTTCCTTAGAACGATTGGTGCGATTATTGATATGAAGGAAGGAAATATTAGATTCCAATTTCCGTTAAGAAAAGGCATGGAACACTTTCCTAAAAATAAAATCAAATTACCATATGAATCTATCATGAGAGCCACTTATGGATTGCCTTCCAAGGATGGCAATACCTAGATATATCTTGTATCATGCCTAGCTAGGGGCGTAAAACGATAGCGCTTGTTGGGAGGCATCCCAATTTTATGTTTTTTGTTTTTGTTGCTGTTAGGGAATAAATATTGCATCTAGCCTCTGATTAGATGTGGTTTCATGTTTTGTTTAGTGTTTGTGCCAACTAGAACCTTTGGGAAAACTTGTGTGAAGTTTATATGATCTTGCTGTGAAAAACAGAATCATTAGCGGTTGCTAAAGTAGTCTTCAGATTTTACCGGAGCGTGCTTTATAGTTGATTCTTTTTGCAGATGATTGGTAGACAAATTCTGCAAATTTACCAATTTAGTTGAACTTTTTGGAGTTCCAGAAGTAGGTGAAACCTGCAGATTACTACATAATGTTCTATTTTTGACAGATTCTGTTTTTCGTGTGTTGTTTGCTTATTCCGATGCATCTATGAGTAGTATTGGAGGATATGAACCATGGAGAAGTTGGAATACAGTAGGTTTAACACTAATATAAACAAATAATGAATTCATTGCTGCACCTTTGAGTAGTGGTTTGCTTTCTTATACTAACGGAGCTCACGAGAATTTCTCTCTAAGTTTTGTGTTGTGAAGTTTTCAAGTTTTGAGTATTGCTTTGATGGACTCTGGAACAAGGAGTAGCAAAGGACTAAGCTTGGGGATGCCCATGGCACCCCAAGTAAATTCAAGATAATCAAAAGCCTAAGCTTGGGGATGCCCCGGGAAGGCATCCCCTCTTTCGTCTTCATCCATCGGTAACTATACTTGGAGCTATATTTTTATTCGCAACATGTTATGTGTTTTGCTTGGAGCTTCTTGTATAATTTAAGTCTTTGCTTGTTAGTTTGCCACAATCATCCTTGATGGACACTACTATTTGAGAGAGTTTAATATGGCCTAGAAATTGTTAGAACACTCTATGTGCTTCACTTACATCTTTTGAGTTGAATAGTTTTCGCTCTAGTGCTTCACTTATATCTTTTAGAGCACGGTGGTGGTAATATTTTGTAGAAATTGTTGAACTCTCATGCTTCACTTATATCCTTTTTAGATTCTATTAAAACATCTGGGTAATGTGTTTAGGCTAAAGAAACTAGTCTTCACATGATAAACATCCAATGTCAATGTAGTAAAAAAATCACACTAAGTGCATTGAATAGAATGAGATGTCGGATGCTTGGTAAATGTTTTGAGATATGAGGATAGTGATATTAGAGTCATGCTAGTGGAGTTATTATTAAATTGAGAAATACTTGTGTTAAGGTTAGTGATTCCCGTATCATGGACGTATGGTGAACCGCTATGTGACGAATTTAGACCATGAGGTATTTGTAGAGTGCCAACCTTTGTGTGGAGGTCGGGGGCGCGTGATGGTTAACTCCTACCAACATCCCCCCTAGGAGCATGTGTTTATTGCTTTGTTTGGATGACTCGTAGATTTTTGCAATAAGTATATGAGTTCTTATGACTAATGTTGAGTCCATGGATTATACGCACTCTCACCCTTCCACAATTGCTAGCCTCTCTTGTACCGCGCAACTTTCGCCGGTGCCATAAACCCACTATAAATCCTTCCTCAAAAGAGCCACCATATTTTTCCTCAAAACAGCCACCATACCTACCTATCATGTCATTTCCATAGCCATTCCGAGATATATTGCCATGCAACTTTCCACCGTTTCGTTTATATGACACGCATCATATTGTCATATTGCCATGCATGATCATGTAGTTGACATCGTAGTTGTGGCAAAGCCACCATGCATAATTTTTCATATATGTCACTCTTGATTAATTGCATATCCCGGTACACCACCTGAGGCAATCATGTAGAGTCATACTTGTTGTAGTATCGAGTTGTAATTTCGAGTTGTAATAAAGAGTGTGATGATCATCATTACTAGAGCATTGTCGCATGTGAGGAAATGCCAATAAAAAAGAGATGGCCCAAAAAAATTAGAGAGGGGCTAATAAAAAAAGGAGAGAAATCCCCTCCAAAAAAATGAGAGAAAAGAGGGAAGGGACAATAGCTACTATCTTTTTTCCACACTTGTGCTTCAAAGTAGCACCATGTTCTTCATTGTAGAGAGTCTCATGCTTAGTCACTTTCATATACTAGTGGGAATTTTCATTATAGAACTTGGCTTGTATATTCCAACGATGGGCTTCCTCAAATGCCCTAGGTCTTCGTGAGCAAGCAAGTTGGATGCACACCCACTAGTTTCTTTTGTTGAGCTTTCATTCATATTTAGCTCTAGTGCATCCATTGCATGGCAATCCCTACTCACTCACATTGATATCTATTGATGGGCATCTCCATAGCCTGTTGATATGCCTAGTTGATGTGAGACTATCTATCTCCCTCCTTTTTGTCTTCTCCACAACCACCTCTATTCCACCTACAGTGCTATATCCATGGCTCACGCTCATGTATTGCGTGAAAGTTGAAAGGTTTGAAAAGATAGAGTATGAAAACAAATGCTTGGCTGAAATCGGGGTTGTGCATGATATGAATATTTTGTGTGCTGAAGAGGGAGCATAGCCAGACTATATGGTTTTGTAGGGATAACTTTCTATAGCCATAGTATTTTGAGAAGACATGATTGCTTTGTTAGTATGCTTGAAGCATTGTTATTTCTTATGTCAATATAGACTTTTATCTTGAATCTTTCAAATCTGAACATTCATGCCACAATTAAGAGTATTACATTGAAACACTTTATTGGTTAGCATTCCACATCAAAAATTCTTTCTTTATCATTTACCTACTCGAGGACGAGCAGGAATTAAGCTTGGGGATGCTTGATACATCTCCAACGTTATATTTTTTTTATTGTTCCATGCTATTATTTATGAAGTCTTGGATGTTTAATGGGCTTTATCATTCACTTTTATATCATTTTTGGGACTAACCTACTAACCCAAAGGCCCAGTCCAGATTGTTGTTTTTTGCCTATTTCAGGGTTTTGCAGAAAAAGAATATCAAACGGAGTCCAAACGGAATGAAAGCTTCGCAAGAGATATTTTTGGAGAAAATCACGCACGAAGAACTTGAGAACCACGTCAGAAGAGCCACGAGGGGCCCACGAGGGTGGGGGCGCGCCCCCTTCCCAGGGCACGCCCCCTGCCTCGTGGATCCCCCGTGACTCCCCTGGTGCCCTCCTTCTTCCTATATTAGTCTACGTACCCCAGAAACTCCGTGAACAGAGAGAAAACCCTAATTCCAGCGCCGTACCTTCTGTTCCCATGGAAATCCCATCTTGGAGCCTGTTCTGGAGCTCCACCGGAGGGGGATCGATCACGGAGGCCTTCATCATCATCATCATCATCGCCCTCACCATGAGTTGTGAGTAGTTTACCACAGACCTTCGGGTCCATAGCTAGTATCTAGATGACTTCTTCTCTATCTCTCTCGATCTCAATACAAAGTTCTCCTCGGTCTTCGAGGAGATCTATTCGATGTAATCTCTTTTTGCGGTGTGTTTGTCGAGATCCGATGAATTGTGAGTTTATGATCAAGGTTATCTATGAAAGATATTTGGTTCTTCTCTGAACTTTTTATGTGTGCTCATAATATCCTTGCAACTCTCCTCGAATTATAGGTTTTGTTTGGCCTACTAGATCTATAGTTCTTGCAATGGGAGAAGTGCTTGGCTTTGGGTTCAATCTTGTGGTGTCCTTTCCCAGTGACAGTAGGGGCAGCAAGGCATGTATTGTATTGTTGCCATCAAGTATAAAAAGATGTGGTTTATATCATATTGCTTGAGTTTATCCCTCTACATCATGTCATCTTGCTTAAGGCGTTACTCTGTTCTTATGAACTTAATACACTAGATGCATGCTGGATAGCGGTCGATGTGTGGAGTAATAGTAGTAGATGCAAGCAGGAGTCGGTCTACTTGTCTCGGACGTGATGCCTATATACAATGATCATGCCTACATAGTCTCATAATTATTCGCTTTTGTATCAATTCTTGACAGTAATTTGTTTACCCGCCGTAGAATATCGCTATCATGAGAGAAGCCACTAGAGAAAACTATGGCCCCCGGGTCTATTCTCAACATATCAATCTACATCTACTTTACTTTTATTGCTTTTATTTGTTGTTCTATTAAACTAAAAATACAAAAAAATATAAACTATCATCTCTATCAGATCTCACTTTCGTAAGTGACGGTAAAGGGATTGACAACCCCTTATCGCGTTGGTTGCGAAGTTCTTATTTGTTTGTGCAGGTGCGAGGGACTCGCACGTGGTCTCCTACTGGATTGATACATTGGTTCTAAAAAACTAAGGGAAATACTTACGCTACTGTGTTGCATCTCCCTTTCCTCTTCGACGGAATACAACGCAAGATCAAGAGGTAATAGAAATCACCCGGCTTTTGGTAGCCGACTTCGTCATGGAAGTGTCCTACCTGGACTAGCTTGCCAATCTAGCCCTCGTTTTAAAGAAAAACAACAAATGACACATGTGTATCAAGTACACAAGCCAGAACAAGGCCTGCCCCAAAGATCCATTTGCCTTGCCCCGGATTGATCAGGTGATAGACTCCACAGCCGGTTGCGAGCCGTTGTGCTTCTTGGATGCCTACTCGGCTATCACCAGATAAAGATGGACCCGGCCGACCAGATGAAGACCGCCTTCATCACCCCTTTCGACGCATTCTGCTACCTCACCATGACGTTTGGCTTGAGGAATGCCGGTGCCACCTTTCAGCATTGCATGCAGAAATGCCTCCTGCCACAACTCAGCAAGAATGCCCATGTCTATGTGGATGACATAGTGGTGAAGACGGAGAAGCGTGGTACCCTTTTGGAAGATCTCAAGGAGACCTTCGCCAACCTGCGCCGCTTTCTGATCAAGCTCAACCCGGAGAAGTGTGTATTTGGAGTACCAACTAGCCAGCTCCTTGATTTCCTTGTTTCTGAGTGTCGGATAGAATGCAACCCCGTGAAGATCAAGTCCATTGAGAAGATGAAGAGGCCGACCCGACTACGGGATGTCCAGAGATTCACCGGGTGCTTGGCATCTCTCAACCAGTTCATGAGCCGGCTGGGAGAGAAATATCTCCCTCTGTACCAACTGATGAAGAAGACCAAGGGGTTCGAGTGGTTCAACCAGGCGGACGAGGTGTTCCTTCAACTCAAGCGGATGATGTCCAAGCTACCTATTCTAGCTACTCCGAGTGCTAAAGAGGCCATGCTCCTCTACATCGTTGCCACCAACCAGGTCGTCAGCACAGTCATTGTTGTTGAGCGCCCAGAAGCCGGCAAGGCCCAGCCTGTCTAGAGGCCGATCTACTACTTGAGCGAGGTGTTGTCCGCCTCCAAGAAGAACTACACCCACTACCAGAAGATGTGTAATGGCATGTACTTTACTGCCAAGAAGCTGAAGCAGTACTTCCAGGAGCATGCCGTCCCGGTCGTCTACACCGCCCCATTGCTGAGATCATGGGAAACCGTGATGCCTCGGGTCGGGTGGCCAAGTGGGCCATTGAGTTGGCCCCTTAGACCATCCTCTATCAGCCTCGCACCGCCATCAAGTCCCAAGCACTGGCCGACTTCCTCGTCGACTGGGCCGAGTCTCAGTACCTGACGCCAGCGCCGGATTCCACGCACTGGCGGATGCATTTTGATGGCTACAAGATGCGCACCGTCTTGGGAGCCGGCATCGTCCTCACCTCTCCCAAAGGCGACAAGCTGAAGTACACCTTGTAGATCCACTTTGCCGCCTCGAACAACGTGACCGAGTACGAGGCACTCATCCACGGGCTCCTACTAGCCAAGGAGATCGGCATTCGCCGCATCCTGTGCTACGGTGAATCGGACCTGGTGGTCCAACAGTCTTCTGGCGACTGGGACGCCAAGGACGCGAACATGGCCAGCTACCGCTCCCTCATCCAGCGGATCAGTGGATACTTTGATGGGAGCGAGTTCCTCCATGTGCCCCGGGCCGACAACGAAGCAGCCAACGCCCTGGCCTAGATTGGCTCCACCGGGCAAGCGATTCCAGCTTGCGTCTCCCTCGAGTGCTTGCGCAAGCCGTCTATCCAAGCCTCGCCAGAATCAGAATCCATCTTCGTGCCGACTAAACCTGGAGCAGCCGGATCCAGCTCGGGGACTTCAGTAGTCAGCCTGGGGACTTCTACAGTCAGCCCGGGGGCTGCAGCACACAAACCCGGTCCGGGAGCTCCAGAACCTGGCCCGGGGACTGTTGTAGCCAACCCGGGGACTTCTACGATGCAGCAAGCAGTGGTCGGCTCCAGCCCGCCGGCTCCCAACCCAGCCACACTAACGCCGGCGGTCGTCATGACGGTGGTGGAAGCTTCGTCTTGGGCGCAACCCATCCTCAACTTTCTGATGAGCTGTGAACTCCCAGCCAACGAGGTGTTGTCCCGGCATGTGCAGCGCTGGGCGTCTGCTTACGCAATCATAAACAGAGAGCTTGTCAAGCACAGTCCGACTGGTGTGTTCTAGCGCTGCGACGAGCCGGATAAGGGCGTTTCTATCTTGAAAGACATCCACCAAGGCGAGTGTGGTCACCATGCCGCCTCCAGAGCCCTCGTCGCCAAGGCTTTTCGGCATGGTTTCTTCTGGCCGACTGTCCTGTCGAACGCCAAGGATTTGGTCGACAAGTGCAATGGGTGCCAGCGTTTTAGCACCAAGCAGCACCAGCCGGCCTCAGCACTCAAGACCATTCCCATACCCTGGTCGTTTGCCGTATGGGGATTGGACATGATGGGCCCATTCAAAATAGCACGTGGCGGCATGACCCATCTGCTGGTCGCCGTGGACAAGTTCACCAAGTGGATCGAAGCAAGACCAATGAAGAACCTGGATGACCCCACTGCCATCACATTCATCACATATATCACCGTTCGATATGGCATCCCGCACGGCATCTTCATCGACAACGGCACAAACCTCGCCAAAGGCGCATTGGCTCGTTTCTACGCGGCACGAGGCATCCGATTGGACCTTGCATTGGTTGCTCACCCGTAGTCAAATGGCCAGGTGGAGCGAGCAAACGGCCGCATCTTGTCCGGCATCAAGCCACAGCTGGTCGAGCCGCTGGAACGCTCGGCCGACTGCTATATCGAGGAGCTACCGGGTGTCCTTTGGAGTCTCTGGACTACGCCGAATTGCTCGACCGGCATCACACCTTTCTACACGTGTACGCGGCCGAGGCTATCATCCCAACATATATCGAGTTCACTCGCCTCACGTCACCCTGTACATGGAGGCGGAAGCAAAGGAGGCACGAGAATACGACGTTGACCTGCTCGAAGAGGCCTAGCTGCTAGCACTCAGATGGTCCACCGTCTACCAGCAGACCCTACGCCGCTACCACAGCAAGAAGGTCAAGCCGGTGGCTTTTCGAGAAAGCAATCTTGTTCTCCAACTGATTTAGCGAACAGTCGGCCAGCACAAGCTCTCCGCTCCTTGGGAGGGGCCCTTCATCATCAGCAAGGCCCTGGGCAATGACTCCTACTACTTCATCAACGCACAGAAGCCCAGGGCATGGAAGAAAGACGCAGCCGGCAAGGAGTCGGAGCTCCCGTGGAACACGAACCTTCTCCGACCGTTTTATAGCTGATGCAGTGTATGTACCACGCTATCTTTTGTACTAAGCAAAGATAACAAGTCCCCCGAGGCACTATCGGGGGCTACCTTTTTATCTATATGATACGCTTCGCCTATGTCTAAGCTTTTATTCTTTCACCCTGTCCGGGTCCGGTGATGTAATGCCCCGGATGTAATACTTTCCCTTTTGGGCATATAATATATCTCCGGCTTCATCTATTCCATTTCGGGTTCTTTGTCTTTCAGGTTTTCGTCGTTTTGTTGTGTGCGTGTGTGCCATTCATTCATATCATGTAGACATGTGCATCGCATTGCATTTGTGTTGTCGGTTGCATCCGGTTCCGCGCGTTCCTTCCCGTTGTCCGTTTCGCGTTCCGGAGCTCCCACACGTGTCTGTGGCGTCCCGTAGGCCTACTTTGGTGTTTGGCCGTGTAACGTTACCGGTGTGGCGCGAGACTTGTCGTGTGTTGTTGTTTTGGTGTGTGTAACCCGCCTGTCAATTCTCGTCGCGTTTGGAGTCCGTCTGCTATCCCAAAAGTTATTCGTGTGGGTCCAAAGTGCCTCCACTTTGTAGCTTAAAACACCCCCTCCAACAGCCCACTAACCTCCCCTAGGCCCATCCTAACTCCCCTCGCGATCGGATCCGTCGGATCACGATCGGAGGGCTCTAAATTCCCCCAGATCCCTCAAACCCTAGCACCTACCCTATTTATAGACCCCCTATGTCTATTTTGGGCATCCCTAACCTCTAGCTGCTTCTCCCCCTCATTTTTCGGATCTGGTCAGATCCCAGCCGCCACTTGGCTGTCTCCTCGTTCGAGCCGCCGTTTTCCTTCGAAGCAACAGCCGCGCCAGCGCCTGGATCTGGTTCGATCCAGGTCAACGGTCCCTCGTCCGAGCCAGCGCCCTGGACCACTTCCCAGCGGCCTCCCTTCTTGGGCCTCTTGACCGCCAAGGCCCAAGCCGCTCCTCCGCGCGGGCCGCACCGCGCCTCCAGTCGGGCCTCCTCCAGCCGGGCCTCCTCCAGCCGCCGGGCCGGATCCACGCCCTGGGCCCGTTTGGGCTGCAGATCTGAGATCTAGGTTGACCTCCCTCTTTTCCACTAAGTCCCTGATGAATTCAATTTCTGGTGCTGTTTTCTAACTGCTATAACTTTTTGTGTGGAGCTCCATTTTGCGCAAATAGCATGTCCAGACGTTCGTGGTGTTTAGCACTACGTTTCATTCCATTGTGCCATGCATGTTAGAGATCATTTAGGTGCTTATTTTTCTGTTGCAAGAGTGCATCCCGGTATAAATTGCTGCTATGTGATGTTTTTATGCCATCTTTGCATAGTGATATCTTTTAGCTCGTTTGTCCGAATGATGCAAATGACATGTCCACGTGTTCGTCTTGCCATGCTCTACATGTTGCTTGTGTTAGGTTGCATGATAGATTTATTCTTGCCATGTTTATCTTCGTTGCAAAGTGCCATGTGGCTGTGATGTTGTTCCACATGTTATGAAATGCCATCTTGTTGAGCTCATTGCTATCGTTGTGTTTATCTCCATGATGCATGCTTGTATGTTTCGGAATCACCATCATGTGTACTTTGACGTGGTGCTTACCACTTGCCATGTTTAGTTTCGAGGTGACTCAAACTTTCTCTTTTAGATGCCATGATGAAACTGCTGTTTTAACACTTAGTGGATTTTCACTAAGTCTGAAATCTGTAACGTTCCGATGCCATGTTTGCTTGCTGCTCTAGGACAAACCATGATAGTTTTGGGGTGGATCTTGAATGTTCCCTGTAGTATATATTGTTGGCTTTCCATTCATGTTCTCACATGCCTATTTAAGTGGCTGTAGCATGTTTATCTTTTGCTCCAAAGTTTCAATAAAATTCTGCTGTCAGAATTTTATTGTCAAGTTCAATATGTCCAAGCTTGTTGCTATTGATCCGTGACTCCTTTGGAGGTGCACCTTTGGACTTATTTGCTGTGGGATATGTCTAGTTTATGTTCATGCCCTTTGCCATGGTGTTTGAGTGCTGTAGCTTATTTATTTAGTGCTCCGAAGTTGCTACGTTGCTGTAATTTTCAGCTTTCGCATGTTTCTTGTTTCGGGCATAACTTTTAGCCCGTAGCTCCGATTTCAGCGAGTCTTATATGAAACTTGATTGATTTTCTGTGTAGATTCATAATCTCCTGTTGTTATCATGTTTTGAGGTGTTTTGCTTGAGTGCTATTTGCAGTGCTCCTTGTGCTCTCTTAGTGCATCCATCATGCATCCATCATTTTGGTGTGCGCATTGCATCTTGTTGATTCGTGCCTTGTGTGATTGTATTGTTTAGAGCCGGAAGCTGAGACTGAGTATGAGTACGAGCACGAGGTTACCAACGAGGTTGAGCACGAGGACCCTTCTTACGATCCGAACGACTACACTTCAGGCAAGATGACCGAACCCCGATAACATTACTATCTTTGCCTATTGCTAGTAGTTCTGCTCTATAGTTTTGCCTCGATGCCCATGTTCTTCCTGTCAGCCTCCTACTTGTAACCATGTCCATGTTTAACCACCCTACTTATGCAAACCGTTGCTTGGCTAAGTACGCTTCGCTCAGCCCTTCTTATAGCATTGCTAGTTGCAGGTGAAGATCGAAGATGCTTGCTTCATGTTGAAGTTTTGTTGGGTTATATCACACTATATAAATGCTTAAAATGAAATCATCTATATATTGGCAAGGGTGGAAGGCTAAGCCTTTTGCTTGGTGATTTGTTCCACTCATGCCGTTAGGAACCGTATAAACCGGTGTTATGTTCCTTGATTATGTGTTCCTAACACGGTTGGGGTGTATGGGACCCCCTTGATAAATCGCTAAGTGCTAAGTCTTTTCCAGCAAGTCCCAACATTGGTACTTTTTGCCTAATAACTAAATAACTTGCATATGGAGTAATTAACCCGAGTTCTTAATCAACAACCCCGGGCCAGTGCTCCTCATGAGTGTTGGTCCGAAACGGGGAGCCTGCGGGGTCACCACGAGGGAACTCGAGGATTGATATAAACCCGTAGCTTCACCCATCCGGTCGTGTCCTGAGACTTAGATACGCGCGGCTACTATCAGGGTGTCGACACACCGGGAGGATTTGCTGGATTAGCCTTACCTTAGTTCGGAGTACCTTGAGCACGGGATTCCGAGAATACTTGGGTCTTCCCACTTTGGAGTTGCGACTCCGCGGATCGTGGGCTTGTAATGGGTCAAGTTGGAACACCCCTCCAGGGTTATGAACTTTCGAAAGCCATGCCCGTGGTTATGTGGCAGATGGGAGCTTGTTAATATCCGGTTGTAGATAACTTGACACATTGTTCTAATACACTACCAGCGTGTGTACCGTGACTGTCAATTTCCGAATTGGGATTCGGGAGTTGAACACTGTGGGGTTATGTTTGCTGAACTTTAGCTAGGATCACTTCGTGATCATCTCTCGACCGAGGCTTTCTCTTCTCGCACTCTTTCACGTAAGCTAGTTGCTAGTTGCTGCTGCAGACACTTATTCTTTTCTTCAGCCTTATCCTCTCCCAAGGCTTAAATAGTCTTGTTACCCGGGAACGGGATTGCTGAGTCCTCTGTGGCTCACAGTTACTTCACCACACCAGATGCAGGTCCGACGGTGAGCTATCCAAGTGATGGCACCGAGCTAGACTGGGAGTATGACGAGGAGCGTAGTCGCTACTATGTTCGTTATCCTGATGATCAGTAGTGGAGACTTCTACTAGGATTCGATCCAACCTGTGGATTTAAATTATGTTTGGTATCTTGCCATTTGGATTTTACCCTTAGAGGGCTGTGATGTTTTATTGTATGATGATTGAGACATGTATTGTATTTGCGTGACGTGGCGATTGTAAGCCAACTATTTTATGTTTACCATCCCCATCTTTTACATGAGTTGTGCAAAGATACCAGACTTGCGATCATTCCAGCATGGGGTTATGTCTCTAAGTCGTGCCTCGACACGTAGGAGATTTAGCTCCATCCTGGGCATTACAAGTTGGTATTCAGATCCTTCTCCGACCTAGGAGCCCCTACTGATTGATCGAATCGTTGACGGTCGAGTCTAGGCACACACTAAAATATTTTGAGTCCTATATATTATATCGGAGAGTACGATTTCTTTGCTTCTCATCCCCTTTCTCTCTGGTGAGGACTCCTGACGACTACTCTTTCCTCTTCTAGTTTCAAAAATTGCACCAAATTTTTTTAGGAATCTCGCGAGTATTCTGGGATTGTTTCGATGTTCTTGTGACGAGAATATTGTTCTCGATGCCTCCTGACATTAGGGGTTGTGGCAGTGTCCCGGGGAGTTGAGCGTCGGGGTATTGTCGCCACAAGCATATCGCGGCAGTACTAAATACTTAAGACGGCCGACATCGAAAATCTCTCCTATACGGCTAGTGGCAAGATAACCCCGACATCACCCAGTACTGGGGAGGTAGTTCGGGAGTATTGCCATAGCTTGTTATAGTGGATGCTTTTCGAAGGTCCGAGGTACATAGTTTCCGAGAAAGACTGGTTATGTGTTGAAGGATGGATACACCTGGATGTAGGTTTAGAGTTGATTGCGCGGTGCTTCCCGTGTATCCCCAACACCTTATTGCATAACTGGAATCTTTCGGAAATTCATAGGTGGGCTTATCCAGTAGATCGTAGGCATTCTTCCAACGAATGCAGGTTAGCGAGTTCGGGGTTCTAAATTGAGTGAAGTGGTATTATGACTGATGTTCCGATCGGGAGTTGCATCTTAAAGGGTCCTTGGCTATGCTGATCCGGGGATTGCAAAACCCTTTCGTAACGCGTTCATATGCTTTCAGCACAAAGATGTTAGAACGAAGCTCCTATCTTGTGTTTGTTTCCATCCGTACCTTGTTGTTTTTTCTTATTTACCTTTTGTCCCCTATGTGGCTTCTCGTGAAGATTGATGTTATCATTAACTGAGAATTTCATTCGTTCCTCTTGTTCGAATGATTTCATTCGTTCTTATTGTTCGAATGATTATTGTGAAGACTTGTTGCAAATCTTTCCATTGATTCAGCTTATACCTTCTGTCAATCAATTGTTGATTCGTGGTCATCTCTTTCAGGATGGCTCCGAAAAGGGTTCCCAACGCTAACCCAGAGGCGGAAGAGGTCCCAGAACGTCCTCCTTCCCCTCCTCCTCCGTCTGAGGCTTGGAGAGCGATTATGCAGACTACAGCTCAGAACACCCAGTTGTTGATGCAGATGATGCAGCAGATGCAAGCTAATCAAGCTAATCAGGGTGTTCCAGGGAATCAAGGCAACTTCTTCAACCAGCAGCACCATGCTACTCTCAACCAGTTCTTGGCCAATAATCCAAAACCTTTCAGTTACTGTGTCGACCCTCTTGATGCTGAAGATTGGTTAACCGACATAAAGCATTTTGAGTGCAGTAACGTGAAGGAAGAGGACTATGTGAAATTTGCAGCCTTCCAACTCAAAGACCAAGCAGCTGACTGGTGGCAGCAGTACAAAGACTCCAGGCCAGGTCAAGTGATCTCTTGGGAGAATTTCTGCAAGGACTTTCGCTCTCACCACATTCCAACAAGTGTCATCGAGGGTATGCGTGAGCAATTCCGCAACCTGAAGCAGGGCTCTATGACAGTCTATCAGTATAATGTCAAGTTCCAAAACCTCGCCCGCTATGCTAAGCAAGACATTCCTGATGCTAAGAGCCAAATCTACCAGTTACGTGGAGGTCTCAAAGATGAACTTCAATTTGCTCCCACTCTGTTCGAGCCCGATGAATTCGACAAATTCTATAACATGGCTTTGAAATAAGAGGCAGCTCAGCTTAAGATGGAGGCTTCTAAAAAGAGGATTCGAGATGCCGTTCACTCTTCCTCATCGTCTCAGTTGGCTACAAAACAACAGAAATTCTGGCTTCCTCCTCCTCTAGTGGTTCGAGCTCCATACAAAAACTCCAACAACTCCAACAGCAACAAGAACTCCGGTGGACGTGGTTTCTCCCACCCACCCAACCCGAGCAACAAGTCGAAGAATCAGTTTCAGTCTCAAGGCTCCAAGTCAAGTGGCTCTCATTTCCGTCCTCTCTCGGAAGTGGTGTGCAACAAGTGTGGCCAGAAGGGTCACTATGCCAACAGATGTCCGAACCCGAAGCGTCTTCCACCTCCTCCACCTGTGAGTTCAGCTATTGTCAGGCATGATCCAAAGGCAGCAAGGGTCAATCTGATGAGTGCAGCGCAAGCGGAGAATTCTTCTGATGTCATTTTGGGTAACCTTCCAGTTAACTCTTTTCCTGCTAAAGTGTTATTTGATTCGGGTGCTTCATGCTCTTTCATGTCTCAACCATTTGCATCCAAGCACAATATTGTCACTTCAAATTTGCCTTAGAGGTTGCAAGTCATTTCTCCGGGGAGACGTATGACTTCTAGTGTCTATGCTCCGGATGTATCTATTCGCATGGGAGATTATCGCTTTCTGGCTAAACCGGTGGTTTTTGGTAATTCTGACATCGACCTCATCCTCGGAATGGATTGGCTTTCTCAGCATGATGCTCACATTGATTGTGCTCAAAAGGAAGTCAAGATGACTCATCCTGATGAAGATGTGATTACCTTTGCCTCCAGGGATAACACTATCAGGCTTTTCTCCCTCAATGACAAGGGCGAAATTAATGCCATATCTCAAATTCCGGTGGTGAACGAATATCAAGACGTCTTTCCTGAAGAACTCCCAGGCATGCCTCCACACCGTCAGGTGGAATTTGTTATTGAACTCGAGCCGGGTACTGAGCCAGCATGCCGGCGTCCGTACAAGCTCTATCCGGATGAATTGAAGAAATTGGAGAAGCAGCTTGATAAACAGGAGAGTATGGGTCTCATCAGGCCTAGTACGTCTCCTTGGGGCTGTGGTGTCTTATTTGTCAAGAAGAAAGATGGCACGGAGCGTCTCTGCGTTGATTACCGGCCATTGAACAAGAAGACGATAAAGAACAAATATCCGCTCCCCAACATCAACGAACTCTTTGAGCAGCTCAAAGGAGCTAAAGTGTTCTCAAAGCTCGATCTCCGAATGGGCTATCATCAAATTCGCATTCGCGAGGAAGACATCCCCAAGACAGCCTTCAGAACGAGCTACGGTTCATACGAGTATACTGTCATGTCTTTTGGTCTCGCCAATGCTCCTCTACCTTTTCGAGGATGATGCACTACATCTTCAACCCCTATACTGGTGAGTTTGTGCTTGTGTATCTGGATGATATTCTGGTGTTTTCCAAGAATGAAGAAGATCACGAAAAGCACTTACGTCTGGTTCTTGATCGACTCCGAGAGCATAAGTTCTATGCCAAGTTCTCCAAGTGCGAGTTTTGGCTCGATAAGGTTTTGTACCTGGGCCATATCATCTCAGCTGACGGTATTGCGGTTAATCCCGAGAAAGTTGAAGCAATTGTCAACTGGGAAGCTCCTCAGAACGTCAAGCAACTCCGCAGTTTTCTGGGTCTTGCCAGCTATTGCAGAACGTTCTTTGAGAACTTCTCCAAGATTGCCAAGCCTCTTTCTAACTTGCTTCAGAAGAATGTCAAATACTTTTGGTCTCCAGAGTGTGAAGTGGCATTCAAAACTCTCAAAGAAAAGCTCGTCTCTGCTCCAGTTCTGACTCCTCCAGATGAGTCCAAGCCCTATGAAGTATTCTATGATGCTTCTCTTCAAGGACTTGGTGGTGTGCTTATGCAAGATAAGAGAATTGTGGCATATACTTCTCGTCAGCTCAAGCCAAGTGAGAAGAACTATCCCACACATGATCTCGAGCTAGCAGCTGTGGTACATGCTTTGATTACGTGGAGACATCTGTTGTTGGGCAGAAAGGTCGACATCTTCACTGATCACAAGAGGTTGAAGTACATCTTCACACAGCCGCATCTGAACCTCCGCCAGACTCGTTGGGTTGAAATGATCCAAGAGTATGATCCCAGCATTGAATACACTCCTGGCAAGGTGAATGTGATTGCAGATGCTTTGAGTAGAAAGGCATATTGCAACAGCCTTCTTATCAAGCCGTTCCAGCCTGAGCTTTGTGAAGCATTCAGGAAGCTCAACCTTCAAGTTGTTCCGCAGGGTTTTCTTGCAAATCTTCAAATTGCTCCTACCTTGGAAGATCAGGTCCGTGAGGCCCAACTCAGGGATACCATGGTGAAGAAGGTGAAACATGGTATTGCAAAGGGCATTCCGAAATACAAGTGCTTTCGTGTTGATGAGAGAGATACCTTGTTCTTCGAGGACAGACTCGTTGTTCCCAAAGGTGATCTCAGGAAGCTCATAATGGAAGAAGCACATGATTCTCTCCTTTCCATTCATCCTGGCAGTTCCAAGATGTACCAAGACCTCAAGCAGTCTTACTGGTGGACACGCATGAAAAGGGAGATTGCCCAATTCGTGAATGAATGTGATGTTTGCAGAAGAGTGAAAGCAGAACATCAACGTCCAGCTGGTCTTCTCCAACCTCTTCCTATTCCCGAGTGGAAGTTCGACCACATTGAAATGGACTTCGTCACTAGCTTCCCTAAATCCAAGTGAGGGAATGATTCTATCTTCGTGGTGATTGACAAGCTTACTAAAGTCGCTCACTTCCTGCCAGTCAAAGAATCCATCAATGCAGCTCAATTGGCAGAGCTGTACACTTCCAGAATTGTGTCCTTACATGGCATTCCTCAAGTTATCTCCTCAGACCGTGGAAGTTTGTTCACTTCAAGGTTCTGGGACTCCTTTCAGTCCGCCATGGGCACTAAGATCAGGTTCAGCACTGCTTTTCACCCTCAGACTAGTGGTCAAGTCGAGCGAGTGAATCAGATTCTAGAAGACATGCTCAGAGCCTGTGTCATATCTTTCGGCATGAAATGGGAAGACTGCCTTCCATTTGCCGAGTTCTCTTACAACAACAGCTTTCAAGCAGGTGCCGGAAAAGCTCCGTTTGAAATCCTCTATGGCAGAAAGTGCCATACCCCTCTCAACTAGTCTGAAACAGGCGAACGTCAACTTCTTGGCAATGACTTGATCTCAGAAGCCGAAGAAATGTGCAAAGTCATACGTGAGAATCTCAAGGCCGCTCAGTCGCGTCAGAAGAGCTACTATGACGGCAAGCATCGTGATTTGGCTTTCAACATTGGTGATCATGTCTATCTCCGTGTTTCTCCGATGAAAGGCACCCAAAGATTCGGTATCAAAGGAAAGCTTGCTCCTAGATACGTCGGGCCTTTCAAGATTCTTGGCAAAAGAGGCGACCTAGCCTATCAACTTGAGCTCCCTCCCAACTTCGCCAATGTTCATGATGTGTTCCATGTGTCTCAACTCTGCAAATGCTTCAAGGCACCTGAGCGCATGATTCCGTTTGAAGAGATTGATCTTCAACAAGACCTGTCTTACCGAGAGCATCCCGTTGCTATTCTCGAAGAAACCGAACGCAAGACCCGCAACAAGTCCATAAAATTCTTGAAAGTCAAGTGGTCACATCACACCGACCGAGAGGCTACGTGGGAACGAGAAGATCAACTTCGTTCCGAGTACCCTTCCTTTTTCCAGTCCTAGATCTCGGGACGAGATCTTTTTGTAGTAGAGGAGAGTTTGTAATGCCCCGGATGTAATACTTTCCCTTTTGGACATATAGTATATCTCCGGCTTCATCTATTCCATTTCGGGTTCTTTGTCTTTCGGATTTTCGTCGTTTTGTTGTGTGCGTGTGTGGCATTCATTCATATCATGTAGACATGTGCATCGCATTGCATTTGTGTTGTCGGTTGCATCCGGTTCCGCGCGTTCCTTCCCGTTGTCCGTTTCGCGTTCCGGAGCTCCCTCACGTGTCCGTGGCGTCCCGTAGGCCTACTTTGGTGTTTGGCCGTGTAACGTTACCGGTGTGGCGCGAGACTTGTCGTGTGTTGTTGTTTTGGTGTGTGTAACCCGCCTATCAATTCTCGTCGCGTTTGGAGTCCGTCTGCTATCCCAACAGTTATTCGTGTGGGTCCAAAGTGCCTCCACTTTGTGGCTTAAAACACCCCCTCCAACAGCCCACTAATCTCCCCTAGGCCCATCCTAACTCCCCTCGCGATCGGATCCGTCGGATCGCGATCGGAGGGCTCTAAATTCCCCCAGATCCCTCAAACCCTAGCACCTACCCTATTTATAGACCCCCTATGTCCATTTTGGGCATCCCTAACCTCTAGCTCCTTCTCCCCCTCATTTTTCGGATCTTGTCAGATCCCAGCCGCCACTTGGCTGTCTCCTCATTCGAGCCGCCGTTTTCCTTCGAAGCAGCAGCCGCGCCAGCGCCTGGATCTGGTTTGATCCAGGTCAACGGTCCCTCGTCCGAGCCAGCACCCTGGACCACTTCCCCGACGGCCTCCTGCTTGCTGGGCCTCTTCAGCCGCCGCGGGCCCAAGCCGCTCCTCCGCGCAGCCCGCACCGCGCCTCCAGTCGGGCCTCATCCAGCCGCCAGGCCGGATCCACGCCCCGGGCCCGTTTGGGCTGCAGATCTGAGATCTAGGTTGACCTCCCTCTTTTCCACCAAGTCCCTGATGAATTCAGTTTCTGGTGTTGTTTTCTAACTGCTATAACTTTTTGTGTGGAGCTCCGTTTTGCGCAAATAGCATGTCTAGACGTTCGTGGTGTTTAGCACTACGTTTCATTCCATTGTGCCATGCATGTTAGAGATCATTTAGGTGCTTATTTTTCTGTTGCAAGAGTGCATCCCGGTATAAATTGCTACTATGTGATGTTTTTATGCCATCTTTGCATAGTGATATCTTTTAGCTCGTTTGTCCGAATGATGCAAATGACATGTCCACGTGTTCGTCTTGCCATGCTCTACATGTTGCTTGTGTTAGGTTCCATGATAGATTTATTCTTGCCATGTTTATCTTCGTTGCAAAGTGCCATGTGGCTGTGATGTTGTTT
This sequence comes from Aegilops speltoides, assembly GCA_021437245.1. Lineage (NCBI taxonomy): Eukaryota > Viridiplantae > Streptophyta > Magnoliopsida > Poales > Poaceae > Aegilops > Aegilops speltoides. The sequence continues at coordinate 32,251,346 of CM038145.1, forward strand.
CACATGTTATGAAATGCCATCTTGTTGAGCTCATTGCTATCGTTGTGTTTATCTCCATGATGCATGCTTGTATGTTTCGGAATCACCATCATGTGTACTTTGACGTGGTGCTTACCACTTGCCATGTTTAGTTTCGAGGTGACTCAAACTTGCTCTTTTAGATGCCATGATGAAACTGCTGTTTTAACACTTAGTGGATTTTCACTAAGTCTGAAATCTGTAACGTTCTGATGCCATGTTTGCTTGCTGCTCTAGGACAAACCATGATAGTTTGGGGGTGGATCTTGATTGTTCCCTGTAGTATATATTGTTGGATTTCCATTCATGTTCTCACATGCCTATTTAAGTGGATGTAGCATGTTTATCTTTTGCTCCAAAGTTTCAATAAAATTCTGCTGTCAGAATTTTATTGTCAAGTTCAATATGTCCAAGCTTGTTGCTATTGATACGTGACTCCTTTGGAGGTGCACCTTTGGACTTATTTGCTGTGCGATATGTCTATTTTATGTTCATGCCCTTTGCCATGGTGTTTGAGTGCTGTAGCTTATTTATTTAGTGCTCCGAAGTTGCTATGTTGCTGTAATTTTCAGCTTTCGCATGTTTCTTGTTTCGGGCATAACTTTTAGCCCGTAGCTCCGATTTCAGCGAGTCTTATATGAAACTTGATTGATTTTCCGTGTAGATTCATAATCTCCTGTTGTTATCATGATTTTAGGTGTTTTGCTTGAGTGCTATTTTCAGTGCTCCTTGTGGTCTCTTAGTGCATCCATCATGCATCCATCATTTTGGTGTGCGCATTGCATCTTGTTGATTCGTGCCTTGTGTGATTGTATCGTTTAGAGCCGGAAGCTGAGACCGAGTACGAGTACGAGCACGAGGTTACCAACGAGGTTGAGCACGAGGACCCTTCTTACGATCCGAACGACTACACTTCAGGCAAGATGACCGAACCCCGATAACATTACTATCTTTGCCTATTGCTAGTAGTTCTGCTCTATAGTTTTGCCTCGATGCCCATGTTCTTCCTGTCAGCCTCCTACTTATAACCATGTCCATGTTTAACCACCCTACCTATGCAAACCGTTGCTTGGCTAAGTACGCTTCGCTCAGCCCTTCTTATAGCATTGCTAGTTGCAGGTGAAGATCGAAGATGCTTGCTTCATGTTGAAGTTTTGTTGGGTTATATCACACTATATAAATGCTTAAAATGAAATCATCTATATATTGGCAAGGGTGGAAGGCTAAGCCTTTTGCTTGGTGATTTATTCCACTCATGCCATTAGGAACCGTATAAACCGGTGTTATGTTCCTTGATTATGCGTTCCTAACACGGTTGAGGTGTATGGGACCCCCTTGATAAACCGCTAAGTGCTAAGTCTTTTCCAGCAAGTCCCAACATTGGTACTTTTTGCCTAATAACTAAATAACTTGCATAGGGAGTAATTAACCCGAGTTCTTAATCAACAACCCCGGGCCAGTGCTCCTCATGAGTGTTGGTCTGAAACGGGGAGCCTGCGGGGTCACCACGAGGGAACTCGAGGATTGATATAAACCCGTAGCTTCACCCATCCGGTCGTGTCCTGAGACTTAGATACGCGCGGCTACTATCAGGGTGTCGACACGCCGGGAGGATTTGCTGGATTAGCCTTACCTTAGTTCGGAGTATCTTCAGCACAGGATTCCGAGAATACTCGGGTCTTCCCACTTTGGAGTTGCGACTCCACGGATCGTGGGCTTGTAATGGGTCAAGTTGGAACACCCCTGCAGGGTTATGAACTTTCGAGAGCCGTGCCCGCGGTTATGTGGCAGATGGGAGCTTGTTAATATCCGGTTGTAGATAACTTGACACATTGTTCTAATACACTACCAGCGTGTGTATCGTGACTGTCAATTTCCGAATGGGGATTCGGGAGTTGAACACGGTGGGGTTATGTTTGCTGAGCTTTAGCTAGGATCACTTCGTGATCATCTCTCGACCGAGGCTTTCTCTTCTCGCACTCTTTCAAGTAAGCTAGTTGCTAGTTGCTGCTACAGACACTTATTCTTTTCTTCAGCCTTATCCTCTCCCAAGGCTTAAATAGTCTTGTTACCCGGGAACGGGATTGCTGAGTCCTCTGTGGCTCACAGTTACTTCACCACACCAGATGCAGGTCCGACGGTGAGCTATCCAGGTGATGGCACCGAGCTAGACGGGGAGTATGACGAGGAGCGTAGTCGCTACTATGTTCGTTATCCTGATGACCAGTAGTGGAGACTTCTACTAGGATTCGATCCGACCTGTGGATTTAAATTATGTTTGGTATCTTGCCATTTGGATTTTACCCTTAGAGGGCTGTGATGTTTTATTGTATGATGATTGAGACATGTATTGTATTTGCGTGACGTGGCGATTGTAAGCCAACTATTTTATGTTTACCATCCCCATCTTTTACATGAGTTGTGCAAAGATACCAGACTTGCGATCATTCCAGCATGGGGTTATGTCTCTAAGTCGTGCCTCGACACGTAGGAGATTTAGCTCCATCCTGGGCATTACAGGTGAGCCGGCCCGGGGGCTCGCCACTTTGACTTAAGTCGGCATCACCCAAAGTCGGTTAAGTAGTGTGCCGACACCAAAACCATCTCTTCATCCCAGCCACAGCTTGTAGCGCGACTGTCCGGCTGACAAGAGCTAAAGGCCGAAAACACTGTCCACATGAAAAACGACAAAGAAAAAACGCCGAATTAGGCCAAGCCGGCCACTCACCTTGCCCATCCGGCTGCCCAGCAGCCAGTTGGCCGACTTCTCACTCGACTAGCCACACTCTAAGCGACTGAAGTACTTATCCCATTCTAGATGGCCAAGTCCCTGACCCGGCCACAGACCGCGATGCTGTGCGGATGGCAGGGCGGCGGCTAGAGGAACACAGCAAAGGAAAAAGCTAAAGAGAGCAAAGGAAAAACTGACTCAGAACCTGGCACAACACACAAGCATGTGGAGGAAGCAAACTTATTTACATTGCAAAAGGCCCAAGGCAGGCATTCATCAGAGTTTGAAATACATCCCAAATGGGTGGAACTGCGCATAACTGACGATGTTCTTAAGCATAAGATAGACAAAGTTCAAAAAGATAAAAGGCCGCCTAGGCCGAAGGCGCTGCAGGCTGCTCGGGCAGGTTGGTGGTGGCTGAGGTGCTGGGTGGTGAGGTCTCCGACTGGTGGGTCTCGGTCCAATCGGCGGTGGCGGCTGACAGAGTCTCCTATCACTCGCTGGTCAAGGCCGGATCGGGCTGAGTCCGGCTGGTCGCTTTGTCATCCGGCGCGACGCCATCGTCTTCCTCGTCCTCTCTCTTCCTTGTGCCTTTGTTCCTGGAGGCGATCTCCTCCACCGGATCCTCCCCCTCGTTCGCGTTCAGCCCGAACCAGGACGGCGGCATCTCGGTGCCGTTTTCCACCCGCTCCGTGACGAAGGCGCCAACGTCGGCATAATCGGCAAGAGCTACGACGCGAATGGTGATTGCTTCGCGCTCCGCCTCAACTTTGGCCCCGCCACATGGCGGAAGGTGGCCAGCTGCACTAGGCGCACACCTGGGTACCATGCCTTCATGAACTCCAGCGCCACCATGGTGCCGGCACGCGCGACGGCACCCTTCCACATGTCCAGCCGCTCAGCCGCCACCTCCATCCATTCGGCGGTCCGACTGGGAGTCCAGGGCACCTACACCCCCGGCCAGATCCTTTACAAAACTTGGGGCCCGGCATGCTAAAATCGGTGGAGCAGCCGCAGGACCGGCCCAACGCGTAGCTAGATGGCCCAGAACTATTTGCCCAAAGATCACGGCTGGTCCAACGCAATCTCATCGCCCACCTACCTCCGCTGCTCGCGCCATGCCTCGATCGCCTGGCTGATGATGCCGACGTGGTCCGGGAAGTACTCTTCATAAAAAGAAGACAAAGGAATAAGAGGTTCGCTTCCAACAACAGCCGGCGCCTCCAAGCAAGAAAGAAAAGTTACCTTCGAGCATGCCCTCGATCACCTCATAGCGCTTCGACAGGCACTTCCCCCTCTCTGCCCAGCCCGAGCGCTTGGTCTCGAACTCGACCTTGAGGAGCTTCTCCCCGTCCTCCGGTTGCCAGACCTAGACTGCATGCCAGGCCGCCTGGTCCGTCATCTCCTTCTCGAGCCGGGTGAGATCCGCGGCCGCCTGGCTGCACTCCGGGTCCTTGGCCTAAAGCTTGAAGTAAATATGCCCTAGAGCCAATAATAAAGTTGTTATTTGTATTTCCTTATATCATGATAAATTTTTATTATTCATGCTAGAATTGTATTAACCGGAAACTTATTACATGTGTGAATACATAGACAAAACAAAGTGTCCCTAGTATGCCTCTACTAGACTAGCTCATTGATCAAAGATGGTTATGTTTCCTAGCCATAGACATGAGTTGTCATATGACCAACGGGATCACATCATTAGGAGAATGATGTGATGGACAAGACCCATCCGTTAGCTTAGCAACTTGATCATTTAGTTTTACTGCTATTGCTTTCTTCATGACAAATACATGTTCCTATGACTATGAGACTATGCAACGCCCGAATACTGAAGGAACACCTTGTGTGCTATCAAATATCTCAATGTAACTGGGTGATTATAAAGATATTGTACAGGTGTCTCCGAAGGTGTTTGTGGTGTTGGCATAGATCGAGAATAGGATTTGTCACTCCGAATGTCGGAGAGGTATCTCTGGTGGGCCCTCTCGGTAATACACATCATAATAAGCCTTGCAAACAAATGACTAATGAGTTAGTCATGAGGTGATGTATTATGGAATGAGTAAAGAGACTTGCCGGTAACAACATTAACTAGGTATGGTGATACCGACGATCGAATCTCGGGCAAGTAACATATCGATGACAAAGGGAACAATGTATGTTGTTATGCGGTTTGACCAATAAAGATCTTCGTAGAATATGTAGGAACCAATATGAGCATCCAGGTTCCGCTATTGGTTATTGACCAAAGATGAGTCTCGGTCATGTCTACATAGTTCTCGAACCCGTAGGGTCCGCACGCTTAACGTTTGATGATGATCGGTATTATGAGTTTATGTTTTTTGATGTACCAAACGTAGTTCGGAGTTCCAGATATAATCAAGAGCATAACGTGGAGTCTCAGAATGTCCGAGACATAAAGATCAATATATTGGAAGCCTATATATGGACATCGGAATGGTTTCGAATGAGTTCGGGCATTTACCAGAGTACCGGGGAGCTACCGGAACCCCCCGGGGAGTATATGGGCCTTATTGAGCCTTAGTGGAATAGAGGAGAGGAAGGGAAAAGGTGGAGGGCGCGCCCCCTAGCCCAATCCGAATTGGGAGGGGGCGGCCCCCCACTTTCCTTCCCCCTCTCCTTTCCTTCCTTCTCTCCTACTCCTACTACATGGAAGGGGGGAACCCTACTCCCGGTGGGAGTAGGACTCCCCTAGGGCGTGCCATAGTAGAGGGTTGGCCCTCCCCTCCTCCACTTCTTTATATACGTGGGGAGGGGGAACCCAATAGACACACAAGTTGATTCTAGACGTTTGTGGTGCCCCTCCCCACAGTTACACACCTCGGTCATATCGTTGCAGTACTTAGGCGAAGCCCTGCGCCGGTAGCTTCATCATCGCCATCACCACGCCGTCGTGCTGACAAAACTCTCCCGTGAAGCTCAACTAGATCAAGAGCTCGTGGGACGTCATCTAGCTCAACGTGTGCTGAACGTGGAGGTGTCGTACATTCGGTGCTAGGATCGGTTTCGACTACATCAACCGCGTCACTAGATGCTTCTGCTTTCAGTCTACGAGGGTACGTAGACACACTCTCCCCTATCATTGCTATGCTTCTTATAGATAGATCTTGCGTGATCGTAGGAATTTTTTTGAAATACTACGTTCCCTAACATTGGTATCAGAGCCAGGTCTATGCATAGATGATATGCATGAGTAGAACACAATGAGTTGTGGGCGATAATAGTCATACTGCTTACTAGCATGTCATACTTTGATTTGGCGGTATTGTTGGATGAAGCGGCCCGGACTGACATTACGCATACGCTTACGCCAGACTGGTTCTACCGATGGGCTTTGCACACAGGTGGCTGGTGGGTGTCAGTTTCTCCAACTTTAGTTGAATCAACTATGGCTACGCTCGGTCTTTGTGAAGGTTAAAACAGCACATACTTGACAAAAAATCATTGTGGTTTTTGTATGCGTAGGTAAGAACGGTTCTTGCTAAACCCGTAGCAGCCACGTAAAACTTGCAACAACAAAGTAGAGGACGTCTAACTTGTTTTTGCATGGCATGTTGTGATGTGATATGGTCAAGACGTGATGAGTTATACGTTATTGTATGAGATGATCATGTTTTGTAAAGTTATCGGCAATCGGCAGGAGCCTTATGGTTGTCCCTTTATTGTATGAATTGTGAAGGCCATGTAATTGCTTTACTTTATCACTATGAGTTAGCGATAGTAGTAGTAGCAATAGTTGGCGAGACGACCACGACGCTACGATGAAGATCATGGTGTCAAGCTGGTGATGATGGATATCATGACAATGCTTTGGAGATGGAGATCAAAAGCACAAGATAATGATGGCCATATCATGTCACATATTTTGATTGCATGTGATGTTTATCTTATTATGCTTCTTATTTTGCTTAGAACGACGGTAGCATTATAAGATGATCCCTTACAAAATTTCAAGGTACAAGTGTTCTCCCTGAGTATGCACCGTTGCGAAAGTTCGTCATGCCGAGACACCACGTGATGATCGGGTGTGATAAGCTCTACGTTCAAATACAACGGGTGTAAGACAGTTTTGCACATGCAGAATACTCGGGTTAAACTTGACGAGCCTAGCATGTACAGACATGGCCTCGGAACACTGGAGACCGAAAGGTCGAGCGTGAATCATATAGTAGATATGATCAACATAAGATCTTCACCATTGAAAACTACTCCATCTCACGTGATGATCAGACATGGTTTAGTTGATTCGGATCACGTGATCATTTAGATGACTAGAGGGATGTCTATCTAAGTGGGAGTTCTTTAGTAATATGATTAATTGAACTTTAATTTATCATGAAATTAGTCCTAATAGTTTTTGCATATCTATGTTGTTGTAGATCAATGGCCCGTGATACCGTTCCCTAGAATTTTAATGCATTCCTAAAGAAAGCTAAGTTGAAAGATGATGGTAGCAATTACACGGACTGGGTCCGTAACTTGAGGATTATCCTCATTGTTGCACAGAAGAATTATGTCCTGGAAGCACCGCTAGGTGACAGGCCTATTGCAGGAGCAACCCCGGACGTTATGAACGTTTGGCAAGCTCGTTCTGATGACTACACGATAGTTCAGTGTGCCATGCTTTATGGCTTAGAACCGGGTCTTCAAAGACGTTTCGAACGTCATGAAGCATATGAGATGTTCCAAGAGTTGAAGTTAATATTTCAAGAAAATGCCTGGACTGAGAAATATGGAATTTCCAATAAGCTCTACAGCTGCAAGATGGAGGAGAACAGTTCTATCAGTGAACACTTGCTCATAATGTCTGGGTACTACAATCATATGACTCAACTTGGATGCAAAGTTGATGAAGATAGTGTTATTGACAGAGTTCTTAAATCACTGCCACCAAGCTATAAAGGCTTCATGATGAACTATAACATGCAAGGGATGCAGAAAACAATTCCCGAGCTCTTCTCTATGCTCAAAGTTGCGGAGGTAGAAATCAAAAAGGAGCATCAAGTGTTGATGGTTAACAAGACCACTAGTTTCAAGAAAAAAGGCAAGGGAAAGAAGGGGAACTTCAAGAAGAATAGCAAGACAGTTGCTACTCCCACGAAGAAACCCAAGTCTGGAGCCAAGCCTGAAACTGAGTGCTTCTACTGCAAATGGACTGGACACTTGAAGTGGAACTGCCCCAAGTATTTGGCGGATAAGAAGGATGGCAAAGTGAACAAAGGTATATTTGATATACATGTTATTGATGTGTACCTTACTAATGCTCGTAGTACCACCTGGGTATTTGATACTGGTTCGGTTGCTAATATCTGTAACTCTAAACAGGGCTACGGATTAAACGAAGATTAGCTAAGGACGAGGTGACGATGCGCGTGGGAAATGTTTCCAAAGTCAATGTGATCGCCGTCGGCACACTACCTCTACATCTACCATTGGTATTAGTATTAGACCTAAATAATTGTTATTTGGTGCCAGTGTTGAGCATGAACATTATATCTGGATCTTGTTTGTTTCGAGACGGTTATTCATTTAAATTAGAGAATAATGGTTGTTCTATTTATATGAGTAATACCTTTTATGGTCATGCACCCTTGAAGAGTGGTCTATTCTTGTTCGATCTCGATCGTAGTGATACACATATTCATAATATTGAAGCCAAAAGATGCAAGGTTAATAATGATAGTGCAACTTATTTGCGGCACTACCGTTTAGGTCATATTGGTGTAAAGCGCATGAAGAAACTCCATACTGATGGACTTCTAGAATCACTTGATTATGAATCACTTGGTGCTTGCAAAACCATGCTTCATTGGCAAGATGACTAAAATTCCGTTCTCCAGAACAATGGAGCGAGCAACTGATTTGTTGGCAATCATACATACTGATGTATGTCGACCGATGAGTGTGGAGGATCGTGGTGGGTATCGTTATTTTATGACCTTCAGTGATGATTTGAGCAGATATGGGTATATCTACTTGATGAAACACAAATCTGAAACATTTGAAAGTTCAAAGAATTTCAGAGTGAAGTAGAGAATCATCGCAACAAGAAAAAAAGTTTCTACGATCCGATTGTGGAGGTGAATATTTGAGTTATGAGTTTGGTCTTCATTTAAAACAATGTGGAATAGTTTCATAACTCACGCCACCCGGAACACCACTGCGTAATGGTGTGTCCGAACATCATAACCATACTTTATTGGATATGGTGCGATCTATGATGTCTCTTACTGATTTACCACTACCGTTTTGGGGTTATGCTTTAGAGATTGCTGCATTCACGTTAAACAGGGCACCATCTAAATTCGTTGAGACGGCTCCTTATGAACTATGGTGTGGCAAGATACCAAAGTTATCGTTTCTTAAAGTTTGGGGCTGCGATGCTTATGTGAAAAAGCTTCAACCTGATAAGCTCGAACCCAAGTCGGAGAAATGTGTCTTCATAGGATACCCAAAGGAGACTGTTGGGTACACCTTCTATCATAGATCTGAAGGCAGGATATTCGTTGCTAAGAATGGATCCTTTCTATCGAAAGAAGTGAGTGGGAGGAAAGTAGAACTTGATGAGGTAATTGTACCTTCTCCCGAATTGGAAAGTAGTACATCACAGAACTAGTTCCAGTGATTCCTACACCAATTAGTGAGGAAGCTAATGATGATCATGAAACTTCGGATCAAGTTGCTACTGAACCTCGTAGGTCAACCAGAGTACGTTCCGCACCAGAGTGGTGCGGCAACCAAGTTCTGGAAGTCATGTTACTAGACCATGATGAACCTACGAACTATGAGGAAGCGATGATGAGCCCAGATTCCACAAAATGGCTTGAGGCCATGAAATCTGAGATGGGATCCATGTATGAAAACAAAGTGTGGACTTTGGTTGACTTGCCCGATGATCAGCAAGCCATTGAAAATAAATGGATTTTCAAGAGGAAGACCGACGCCGACGGTAATGTTACTGTCTACAAAGCTCGACTTGTTGCGAAAGGTTTTCGACAAGTTCAAGGTGTTGACTACGATGAGACTTTCTCACCTGTAGCGATGCTTAAGTCTATCCGAATCATGTTAGCAATTGCCGCATTTTATGATTATGAAATCTGGCAAATGGATGTCAAAACTGCATTCCTAAATGGATACCTCAAAGAAGAGTTGTATATGATGCAACCAGAAGGTTTTGTCGATCCTAAAGGTGCTAACAAAGTATGCAAGCTCTAGAAATCCATCTATGGACTGGTGCAAGCATCTCGGAGTTGGAGTATTTGTTTGGATGAGGTGATCAAAGCATATGGTTTTATACAAACTTTTGGAGAAGCCTGTATTTACAAGAAAGTGAGTGGGAGCTCTGTAGCATTTCTAATATTATATGTAGATGACATATTGTTTATTGGAAATAATATAGAATTTTTGGATGGCATAAAAGGATACTTGAATAAGAATTTTTCAATGAAAGACCTTGGTGAAGCTGCTTATATATTAGGCTTCAAGATCTATAGAGATAGACCAAGACGCTTAATTGGACTTTCACAAAGCACATACCTTGATAAAGTTTTGAAGAAGTTCAAAATGGATCAGTCGAAGAAAGGGTTCTTGCCTGTGTTACAAGGTGTGAAGTTGAGAAAGACTCAATGCCTGACCACTGCAGAAGATATAGAGAAACTGAAAGTCATTCCCTATGCCTCAACCATAGGATCTATCATGTATGCAATGTTGTGTACCCGACCTGATGTGTGCTTTGCTATAAGTTTAGCAGGGAGGTACCAAAGTAATCCAGGGGTGGATCACTGGACAGCGGTCAAGAACATCCTGAAGTACCTGAAAAGGATAAAGGATATGTTTCTCGTTTATGGAGCTGACAAAGAGCTCGTTGTAAACGGTTACGTCGATTCAAGCTTTGACACTAATCCGGATGACTCTAAGTCACAAACCGGATATGTATTTTAATTGAATGGTGGAGCTGTCAGTTGGTGTAGTTCCAAGAAGAGCGTCGTGGCGGGATCTACATGTGAAGCGGAGTACATAGCTTGTTCGTAAGCAGCAAATGAAGGAGTCTGGATGAAGGAGTTCATATCCGATCTAGGTGTAATACCTAGTGCATCAGGTCCAATGACAATCTTTTGTGACAACACTGGAGCAATAGCCTTGGCGAAGGAATCCAGGTTTCACAAGAAAACAAAGCACATCAAGAGAAGCTTCAATTCCATCCGCGATCAAGTCAAGAGGGAGACATAGAAATCTACAAGATACATATGGATCTGAATGTCGTAGATCTGTTGACTAAGCCTCTTCCACATCACCAAGACTCCATGGGTGTTAGAATCATTACAATGTAATCTGGATTATTGACTCTAGTTCAAGTGGGAGACTGAAGGAAATATGCCCTAGAGGCAATAATAAAGTTGTTATTTTTATTTCCTTATATCATGATAAATGTTTATGTAGGATCGAAAGTATGTCTAGAGGGGGGTGATTAGACTACTTGACCAAATAAAAATCTAGCCTTTTCCCAATTTTAGTTCTTGGCAGATTTTAGCAACTTAGCACAAGTCGAGCAATCAACCTACACATGCAATTCTAAGAGTATAGAAGCGGAATGTAAAACAATTGCATATGAAGGTAAAGGGGGAGTTTGGAGGGAGCAAACGCAAGTGTAGACACGGATGTTTTTGTCTTGGTTCCGATAGGTGGTGCTATCGTACATCCAAGTTGATGGAGACTGCAACCCACGAAGGGTAACGGTTGCGCGAGTACACGGAGGGCTCCACCCACGAAGGGTCCACGAAGAAGCAACCTTGTCTATCCCAGCATGGCCATCGCCCATGAAGGAATTGCCTCACTAGGGTAGATCTTCACGAAGTAGGCGATCTCCTTGCCTGTACAAACTCCTTGATTCAACTCCACAATCTCGTAGAGGCTCCCAAGTGACACCTAACCAATCTAGGAGACACCACTCTCAAAAAGGTAATAGACGGTGTGTTGATGATGAACTCCTTGCTTAAATGCTTCAAATGATAGTCTCCCCAACACTCAAACAGCTCCTCATAGAGTTAGATATGGTGGAAGAAGGATTTGAGTGGAAAGCAACTTGGGAAGGCTAGAGAACAAGATTCATATGGTCGGAATGGAATATCTTGATGTCAACACTTGAGTAGGTGGTTCTTTTCTCAGAACATGTATGATGGAAGTGTAGGTATGTTCTGATGGCTCTCTCCACGAATGAAGAGTGGGTGGAGGGATATATATAGCCTCCACACAAAATTTAACCATTACACACAATTTACCAAACTCGGTGGGACCAATTTAGAGAACTTGGTCAAACCGATTTTGTTCATAATGTGACCGTTAGGCATTTCGGTGGGACTAATATGATCAACTCGGTGGGACCGATTTCATTAGGGTTAGGGCATAACGTAATCTCGCTGAGACCGATTACACAAACTCGGTCGGACGGATTTTGGTAATGAGCTTACAGAGAGTTGGTCAGGCAAACTCGATGGGACCGATTCGCTCGTTTCGGTGGGACCGAAACATTACGAAAAGGAAACAGAGAGTTTGCATTGCGAACTCGGTGGGACCGATCTCTCATCTCGATGAGACCGAAATGTTACGAAGGGAAACAGAGAGTTTGCAATTCCATCTCGGTGAGACTGAGATCCCTTTCGATGAGACCAAAGTGATTAGGGTTTAGTGGCAGTGGCTATGTCTAATGAACTCGGTGGTGCCGGATAGAACTTTTGGGTGGGGCCGAGTTTGACTTTTTGTTTGGGACATATGTGGGTGTGAGAAAGTGGTTGAGGGTTTTGGAGCAAATCACTAAGCATTTTGAGCAAGAAACCCATTAAGCAACACCTCATCCCCTTTAATTAGTATTGGCTTTCTTATGGACTCAATGTGATCTTGGATCACTAAAATGGAAAATGTAGAGTCTTGAGCTTGAGCCAATCCTTTGTCCTTAGCATTTTGAGGGGTCCACATTCCTAGTCCATGCCATGCCAATCATTGAACTTTCCTGAAATATTTATCTTGTAATAGCATTAGTTCAATGAGCTATATGTTGTTAGGAATTACCAAAACCACCCAGGGATAGTTGCACTTTCAATCTCCCCCTTTTTGGTAATTGATGACAACATATAGATCAAACCTTCGAAAAATGATAATAAGATTTAAATACGTCGTCCCTTTGAGAAGTATGTGATAAACAAGAGCTCCCCCTAAATTTGTGCATTATTTAAAATTTGCGTTTGAATGCAAATGCACAATCGATTAGGATTATTGGTTACTCTTCCATGTCACATACATCTTGGTGGAGCGCTCGAAATGATATAAACTGAAAACATGCACTCATTACCAAGCAAAGTAAATGATCATATAAGGATATAAAAGATGGTATCATCCAAGAAAGCATTAAGGTATCATATGATCATTCACATGATCAAACAAGTATCTCACAGATGGACATAGAGTATACAGCAAACGCACAATAAATTTCAACCAAAAGCAAGAGAGACCAAAGAGGCAAAACACTCTCTCTCGAAGCCTATGATCTATACATATTTCTCTGTGGCACCCCGGCTCAGAGAAACCGAAATGCCCCATATTCTAGCCCAGAGATCAAGGTGAAGCCTTTTGGAATACGGAATTGCTTAGCATAGAACAAACCAGCTTTCTATTACAACGCGAATACGGAAACAAGGTCTCCGATATTACAATGAATAACACCGGCACGGCGACACTACGCCAACCACGATTGCTCTATGCAACCAGCATAACAACTAGAGGCAGCGGAACAACGAATGGCGATGATGGACTCCAATCCGCAAGGACTCTGGATGGAACGTTTATCCTAGCTCGCGAACACAAGAACCACACCAAAACAAGCAAGCAATCTAGGCACGACCTGCAAACAGGCATGACACGCCAGGTCAGTACATTGAATGTACTTGCAAGCTCACAATAAACCAAAAGCAGTCAAGATAAACAATAGCATGGCATTAGCAGGTTAAATCATTCATGAACATGGTATTAACAGAACAACATGGCATGCACAACTGAACATGATACGACTAGAACAAGCATAGCATGAACATACGAACATGATGATACTACATGCAACATGATGATACTAACATGCACCAACTTACTCTGCTCGGATTACCTCATAACCTTCACATGCACAAACTTACTATCATGGACATCGCACGATCATCTCAGGATCCAATCAAGCTTGGTATTAACAATACCGTAGTAATCATTTATGACCACAAGGAGCTTGACCTTTACCATTGACTCTCGCATAACATCCCAATTATCCAACAACTCGGTATCCTCGATACCACTGTGATCATCTCACGATCACACCCAACAACTTTATCATCATCGAACCGGGGTTGTTATTAATTAAGTTATTATTATTGTTACTGTTGACTCATAGTGTGACCGACACGAACTGGGCCCTTATCCGCGGGCAGAGCTATCGATAGAGTAAGACACACTCTCCAGAGGTAGCGCACTATTCCCACACCACAGAACCCATGGCCTCGCACTCCCATTCGGGTGGACCAACGGCGTTCCGACAAAACCGTCCTACTGCCATGCACTCTCCCGGACACTCCGACTCACTCCCCACTGGGCTAGTCCTGGGTGGACCCGTGTCTACCAAAGACACAACGACCGCCATCGTGGCCAAAACTGTCCCAAACGGGGACACGAGCTCAGAACAACAACAACTGGCACACAAGGCTTATGTCTGCCTACCTGATCAGGGTAGCGCGCGCCCATAACCTTCCCTCGTTGGAGGCACCGGCGAGAGGCATGACAACAGACCAAGTTATGGCCTTCCCACAAAGGCAAGTGTGGCTGCACTGGTCGGCTTGATTTGATGGCACCATGACTCAGCCAACAGTTGTTCAAGTTCATTTTATGTCTGGTTAAACTTGAATGTTGAGCCATAATAAAATAACATGATGCAACTACAATGCATGAGCATGATATCAACATAAGCATGGAGGTGCAACGTAATCATCGAGCCTAACCACAATGAAATATTTAACCAAATAAGCATGGCATACGGGTGAGCATGAATATCACAAGTATAACGCTACTCATGGCATACATGGATACTAGCATCATAAATAAGTACCATGCAAGAGTATAACAAGAATACTACCAAGTAAGCATGTAACCAGCTAGTTGCAACACGACATGCACAACATCAGTACTAGATAGCAGACGACAAACATGCAATAGATGAGCATTACTACTACTAGCATGTACTTCTACTACCAAGCATACATGTGAACAAGATACTAGCGAGTAGTACACGCTAACAAGAAGCATCATATGATAGCATGAAAGTGAGCATGAAACCAAGAGCATAACCGAAACAATGATAGCAGTAGCAAACAAGCAGACAGATAACAGCAAACTTTTGTTAAATATTCAAGTTTAAAACCATGGTTACTGCATGGCTATCATGCAGGTGGCTATTGTGGCTTGCCTGGGGTGACGGAGACTCCGGGAAGAAGTGCGGTGAAGCCGCGGAACGATTTGCTGGAACGGTTCTCCTACGAAGGGGGCTAGATAATGGCAAGGGCATAATGGTCATCTTCACAGTGTGAACACTTAGTGAAAATGGTACCAACAGAAAAAGCTCGACGAGACGAAGACGTGAGCATTGGTTTCACCTGATTCGGAGCTACGGTTGCGGAGATATGAGGTGATGAAGATCAGGGACCTATATGTGAATATTTTTATCACCAACGGGTCCCGGGCGGAATAAAACCGAAACACATTTAGAGAAATACGTTTTCTGGATTGGAAAGCGCATTTTGTTCCAATGAATGGAGGGCGACACTGGAGCTCACGGGGGAGCTACTAGACATGAATGGAGGTCGAGACGAGGAGGGAGAGGACGAGCATAGTGGCCAGAACGAGCCAGAGCGCACAGTGTACATGACGCAAGAGTGATCACCACGCGCACTGGTACAAGCGGCGTGCTTTGGCGTGGCCAACCATGTCCAGTAGAATGACCTTAGTGCCCTGAGTCTAAATGAAGAAAAATAATTGGGTCCAGGGGCAAAGAAGAGTTTTGCAGATGGCCCCAAAGCAAACCAGCAGCCAAGTGTTTGTGCTATGCTATTGGGTCAACAGCTAGGTAACTCAGTTTATAATTTGTCTGGTGATGATCATACACTAATGTGACGTTAATCACCAAAAATCAGACTAATAGGAGAAGTTTAGATGAGGGTTGCTGTAGAAAATGCAAAACTGGCCAGTTTAGAGAACTATGATGTTTCACTCACATACTTAAGTGTCATGAGCTGAGATTTGGTGGAGTGGGATTATATGGCCATATGGAGCTGCTGTAAAATTTTCATGCCATTTGAAGTTACCAAAGTGGCACTTCCTTCACAAAGCTCCATTCTGACCAGAAGCTAGGAAAATTTACTGAGGGTAAATGGCTAAGAGGATAGAGCCAAAACATGGTGGAGGGAGTAGGTATAGATGTAAGAATGTCCTGGTAAATTTTCAGCTCAAATGAAGCAATATAAAAATATAGTTGCTTCACAAAGTGAAAATCTGACCGGAAACCAAGATTGGAGTTTAGCTCACATAGATGATCTCCATGAGCTCAAATTTGGTAGAGATTCATGATTTGGTCAAATGAAGGATGTGACAAAGTTTCAACTCATTTGGACATGCCTAGAATATACTTCCTTCACAAAGTTCCTTTCTGGAGAGAAACTTTGGAAAATCACAGAAAAATAATTACTAGGCAAATGAGTATGAAATTTGGCACAGAGCAATGATATGGACAGGATAAGATGTCCACAAAGTTTGGAGGCAATCGGGCAAAGATAAATAACACTTGCTTTGCAAAGTGCCATTTAGGGCAGAATAAGAAAATGATTATTGGGGGATTATTTTTGAACATGGCAATGAAAAGTTTTGCCATATTTGAGCAAGATAGGACCCAAAAAAATTATGAGGATTATTTGTGAATTTTTAGAATTACAGAGATATAGGTTGCTTCACAACCTAGAGCAAAAAGAATTATTCCTTTAATAGAAAAAGGAATATTCCTTGAAAACAGAATATTGGGTTGGGTCAAGGATGAAAACGACAGGGTCTTGGGATTATGAGGAGGATGGCAAGCCACTATCAAACCTAGGAAGACATGATCTTCCCAAGTTTCAGAACCACATAGCCAATGAAAAGCAAATAGAATCAAGAAATCCAAGAAGATTAAAAGAAAAAGGAAAGGGCAAAATCCAGGCTGTCACAAACCTTCCCCTTAAAGAAATCTCGTCCTCAAGATTTTTCTGCTTAGGGAACAAGTAAATATTCTGACTTGAAGAAAATGTTTCCAACTCGGGTTTCTTTTATTCACTCTCACATTATGTTCCCATATAATATTTCCACTAAATTTGATCTGACAGACTGCCTTGATCTGGGGTGGTTTGCTTTATTGTACCTAAAATTTTGACCGTCTTGCCTGATATGCTCTTGTTCATACTGTCTCAAATTTTCATTTTATACCGCTGACATAGTTGAGGTCCGAAAGATTATCATTATGACATATGTGTCCTTCTCGAGATTGATCCTTGAGAGAGATATTAGTCTGTATCGATTATCAAGAATATTCCACGGAGTTGGGAATACCTTCCCATGGAATAAAGAATCTTCTTTTATCCAGGCATCATGTCACTCGAATATATATATGCATGCCTTCTGGGTTCAAAACTGTGATATGAACCATACCTGTTCTTTTGATGGATTCTGACGTCTTGTAGAAGTTTCTGACTTATATGGATTGGCTTCATAGTCTCGAGTATCCAGAGGTTTGATTGTTGCTTGATGTGTATGAATAGAAAAATGCACCAGCTCACTGTTCCTTTATTTTGTCGGTATATCCGTGGGGATAACTGTCCGTGCGATGCTTCGCTGAGGTCAATATATTGAGCTATCCCGAGGTCGGACGTGATAGACTCGGGTATTCAATGCTTGTCAGTTCTGAGCATACTGTGGACCTAGCAAGTTGTCCTGATGCGAGATCCTTACTGTATTGTCGGTCTTGATCCTTCATTATTATTTTCTACGTCTGTATTTTTAACTGAAAGACTGGGCATTATATATCCTTGATTATTTTCGCGACTCTTAGTGTTGTCATATGCAATATTCTTCCATCATACCTTTGTTCCGACTGATTCTCATTTCTGACTTAACCGTTACAAATCTGATACTTGAAATAAACTGCCGTATGCTGACAATTTTATTGTTTAATCTCTTGTACGAGTGTCGTACTGAAGAAGACTAGGCAGCTTGCACTGGAAACCACAGGGATATCTTGCTGAGGAATACTGGATGGCTTGTTTTCAAAGCTTTCGGCGGATAGCTTGCTGGGAAGACTTGGTACCGTACCTCAGAAGCTTTCCCCCTTAAAAACTTACTAGGGAAGATTCGGTACCTTATGCCATAAGCTTTTGAAGTACCTTATCGAAGAGTACTGAATGTCTTGCATCGGAAAATTATTCATACCTTACTGATGCAGACTGGGAAATCTTGCCTTGTACGCTTCGGTGATAAATTCTGAAGACGGACTGGACTAATTTTCTTGGGAACCAAATAACATACTCCCTCCATTCCCAAATATTTGTCTTTCTAGACCTTTCAAATGGACTACAAGATACGGATGTATGTAGACTTATTTTAGAGTGTAGATTCACTCATTTTGCTTCGTATATAGTCACTTGTTGAAATCTCTAGAAAGACAAATATTTTGGAATGGAGGGAGTATATATATATATATATATATATATATATATATTTGTATGACAAGAATTGTCTGACTGTCCTTGCGGAATTCATTGCATATTTGGACTGACTTCTGGGTGTTGCATGTTTCAAAACTGACTTATAGCAAAATTAATGATTGTGTACTGACCATACCTCTGACCTGAAATGCACGGTTGGACTTGGATCCATTTTATGTTCTCCTGCTCCAGTAATGGTAGATATCTGACGATTATTTGTTACTGAAAGTCTGAGCGAAATATAATTTGTACCCAGACTGGATGTCTACAATCCAATGATGTCGGCTGAAAATCTCATTGTTGTTAATTGGGTGCCTTGGGGTATATGTTTACTTGTCACTGCTTCTTCTGATCTGGTGTGTTGATTGAGCAATTTCCATAAGGGGGTAACAGCGAAGATTCAAAACAAAGAAGCACGAGAAAAATGAGCGATTGCACCAATCACACGGCAAACAAGCTACAAAGCTAATCCACACAGGCACACACAAGCATAAACAAGCAATGATACTGCAGCAGATGCACATGCACTACACGAATGACTAGACCCTACGCTTGAGAAAACGCTCGGAGGCTGACGAAGTAGCTAGCGGGACGGCTGACTCCGAAACTCCGGATGGGCGAGGCGGAGGGGTTTGAGAAGCTGGTGGAGACTGAGGTAAGGCGACACCAAGCAATCTCCTGGCTCGAAGGGCGTCTCGGACTAACTCGGAAATAAGAAGACACTCTGCCGTCATGTAACGAGACATGGCAAGGATAGCCGGGTCATCTTGAGGGTTAACAGAGGGAAACTGGATTCGCCTAGGATTCTCGATGATGGTGGGATAATATTGATAAGCACAGTTTTCCTGCACCATGCTCTCTTGATGACGAAGACCGGTGATTCCTGCCATTGCGGAAAGCTGAACTGCACGCTTGGGAGTAGCGCCGTATACACCGTGGAAACTGTAGGTACGCTTACTGATAGGAATCGGGGCTGACAGATGGACATGAGCAACATATTCCAGGATTCGTCTTCCGGCAGAAAACTGGAATACTTGATACTGGAGTGGATCTCCGATGGGATAAATATTGCGCCACATATCTCCAAGGAGGGTGGCAAAGCTGAGAGGTTCAGGAGTGGTACTGAACTCAATAGGAATAGCATCGGGATCTCTAGGGAGGGCACTTAAATCATGGAAGTTGACCGCCATCTACGCACTAAACAGGGGTTAGATGTTTCTGAATAAGACTATATGCAGGATGCAGCAGACAAATGCAACAACCAAATGCAGCAAGCAAGGGCAACAACCAGACCCTATGCTACCGTTTCTAACGTTCCAGTGGACTAGGACGCTCTACAGCCAGACATGCTCTGATACCAAGCCCGTGGCACCCCGGCTCAGAGAAACCGGAACGCCCCGTATTCCAGCCCAGAGATCGAGGTGAAATCTTCTGGAATACGGAACTGCTTAGCATAGAACAAACCAGCTTTCTATTACAACGCGAATACAGATACAAGGTATCCAATATTACAATGAATAACACCGGCACGGCGACACTACGCCAACCACGATTGCTCTATGCAAGCAGCATAACAACTCGAGGCAGCGGAACAACGAACAGCGATGGTGGACTCCAATCCGTAGGGACTCTGGCTCGAACGTTTATCCTAGCTCACGAACACAGGAACCACACCAAAACAAGCAAGCAATCCAGGCACGACCTGCAAACTGGCATGACACGCCAGGTCACTACATTCAATGTACTTGCAATCTCACAATGAACCAAAAGCAGTCAAGACAAACAACAGCATGGCATTAGCAGGTTAATTCATTCATGAACATGGTACTAACAGAACAACATGGCATGCACAACTGAACATGGTAGGACTAGAACAAGCATAGCATGAACATACGAACATGATGATACTACATGCCACATGATGATACTAACATGCACCAACTGACTCTACTTGGGTTACCTCGTAACCTTCACATGCACAAACTTACTATCATGGACATCGCACGATCATCTCAGGATCCAATCAAGCTTGGTATTAACAATACCATAGTAATCATGTAGGACCACAAGGAGCTTGACCTTTACCATTGACTCTCGCATAACATCCCAAATATCAAACAACTCGGTATCCTCGATACCACCATCATCATCTCACGATCACATCCAACAACTTTATCATCATCGAACCGGGGTTGTTATTAATCAAGTTATTATTATTGTTATTGTTGACTCATAGTGTGACCGACACCAACTGTGCCCTTATCCACGGGCACGGCTATTGATAGATTAAGACACACACTCTGCAGAGGTAGCGCACTGTACCCAGACCACAGAACCCGTGGCCTCGCACTCCCATTCGGGTGGACCAACGGCGTTCCGACAAAACCATCCTACTACCATGACACTCTCCCGGCCACTCCAACTGACTCCCCACTGGGCTAGTCTTGGGTGGTCCCGTGTCTACAAAAGACATAACGACCACCGTCGTGGCCAAAACTATCCCAAACGGGGACACGAGCTTAGAACAACAACAATGGGCACACAAGGCTTATGTCCGCCTACCTGATCAGGGTAGCGCCCGCCCATAACCTTCCCTCGTTGGAGGCACCGGCGAGAGGCATGACAATAGACCCAGTTAGGGCCTTCCCAAAAAGGCAAGTGTGGCTGCACTGGTCAGCTCGATTTGATGGCACCATGACTCAGCCAACAGTTGTTCAAGTTCATTTTATGTCCGGTTAAACTTGATTGCAAATGATGCTGAGCCATAATAAAATAACATGATGCAACTACAATGCATGAGCATGATATCAACATAAGCATGGAGGTGCAACATAATCATCGAGCATAACCACAATGAAATATTTAACCAAATGAGCATGGCATATTGGCGAGCATGAATATCACAAGTATAACGCTACTCATGGCATACATGAATACTAGCATCATTAATAAATACCATGCAAGAATATAACAAGAATACTACCAAGTAATCATGTAATCAGCTAGTTGCAACAGGACATGCACAACATCGGTACTAGATAGCAGACGACAAACATGCAACAGATGACCATTACTACTACTAGCATGTACTTCTACTACCAAGCATACATGTGAACAAGATACTAGCGAGTAGTACACGCTAACAAGAAGCATCAGATCATAGCATGAAAGTGAGCATGAAACCACGAGCATAACCGAAACAATGATAGCAGGAGCAAACAAGCAGACATATAACAACAAAATTTTATTAAATATTCAAGTTGAAAACCATGGCTACTGCATGGCTATCATGCAAGTCGCTATTGTGGCTTGCCTGGGGGTGACGGAGACTCCGGGAAGAAGTGCGGTGAAGCCGCGGAACGATTAGTTGGAACGGTTCTCCTAAGAAGGGGACTAGATAATGGCAAGGGTATAATGGTCATCTTCACAGTGTGAACACTTAGTGAAAATGGTACCAACAGAAAGAGCTCAACGAGACGAGGACGTGAGTGTTGGTTTCACCTCATTCGGAGCTACGGTCGATATGAGGTGATGAAGATCAGGGACCTATTGGTGAGTATTTTTATCACCAACGGGTCCCTGGCAGAATAAAACAGAAATGCATTTAGAGAAATACGTTTTCTGGATTGGAAAGCACATTTTGTTCCGATGAAGAACAGAAGTATGCTTTTAGTCAGCAAAAGCGTATTCCAGAAAATACGTTTCCACTTCCTATGCGCGGGCCCGGGGCCAGGTCAACGCCTGGGACACCGACAGGGGGGTCCCATGGGCAGGGGGGCCAGGGTGCTCGTGTTGTCTTCCTCCTTGTGCCTCTGTTCCCTCGTGAAACAGAGCGGATGTAGGGAGGGCCGCGGCCAAGGGGCCGGCCTGCTCCGGCAGCCCCCGGCCAGGGCGAGGCCACCGCTAGCCGCGGCTCGGCCGGCCGCATCCATCCAGGGCGAAGGGGCATGCCGGGGAGGGCAGGTGATGCGGCGATAGGAGGAGGACACCAAGCTACGGGTGGTGGTGGGGCTCAGCGATGCGGGCAACTCCGGCGAGGGGCAAGGGGTTAGGGTGACTCGCGGAGGAGAGGGGGAGTCGGAGGACGTGGCTAGAGGAGGAGAGGAGGCTCGGTTTGGCTGGGGCAGCTCGACTCCGACGATGGCCGAGACGGACTCCGGCGAAAAGAAGAGAGGACCGAGGGTTCTGGAGGGCAAATGAGGCGAGGGAGGGATGAGCGGGCTGTGGGAGGGGTCGAGGGTCCTATATATAGGCCCGAGGTAGGCATTGGAGCTCACGAGCGAGCTTGAGCAGTGCTCTAATGTAGGTGAGTGGTTGTGCACAGCGCGGGCACTGTTCTAGCAGCGCATTGATGGCGAACCACGACAAGGCAGCGATGGAGGGCGACACAGGAGCTCACAGGGCTGCTACTAGACATGAATGGAGGTCGAGACGAGGAGGGACAGGACGAGCATAGTGGCCGGAACGAGCCAGAGCGCACACTGTGCATGACACAAGCGTGATCACCACGCGCACTGGCGCAAGCGGCGTGCTTTGGCGTGGCTAACCATGTCCGGTAGAATGACCTTAGTGCCCTGAGTCTAAATGAAGAATTAATTGGGTCTAGGGGAAAAGAAGAGTTTTGCAGATGGCCCCAAACCAAACCAGCAGCCAAGTGTTTGTGTTGTGTTGTGGGGTCAAAAGCTAGGTAACTCAGTAAATAATATGTCTCGTGATGATCATACACTAATTTGACGTTGATCACCAAAAATCATACTAATAGGAGGAGTTTAGATGAGGGTTGATGTAGAAAGTGCAAAACTGGCCAGATTAGGGCACTATGATGTTGCACTCACATACTTAAGTGTCATGAGCTGATATTTGGTGGAGTGGGATTATATGGCCATATGGTGCTGCTGCAAAATTGTCATGCCATTTGAAGTTACCAAAGTGGCACTTCCTTCACAAAGCTCCATTCTGACCAGAAGCTAGGAAAATTTACTGA
Organism: Aegilops speltoides; assembly: GCA_021437245.1. Classification (NCBI taxonomy): domain Eukaryota; kingdom Viridiplantae; phylum Streptophyta; class Magnoliopsida; order Poales; family Poaceae; genus Aegilops; species Aegilops speltoides. The sequence goes on from CM038145.1 coordinate 32,274,915, forward strand.
GGGTAAATGTCTAAGAGGATAGAGCCAAAACTTGGTGGAGGGAGTAGGTATAGATGTAAGAATGTCTTGGTAAATTTTCAGCTCAAATGAAGCAATATAAAATAAGTTGCTTCACAAAGTGAAAAATCTGACCAGAAACCAAGATTTGGAGCTGACCTCACATAGATGATCTCCACGAGCTCAAATTTGGTAGAGATTCATGATTTGGTCAAATGAAGGATGTGACAAAGTTTCAACTCATTTAGACATGCCTAGAATATACTTCCTTCACAAAGTTCCTTTTTGGATAGAAACTTTGGAAAATCACTGAAAAATAATTACTAGGCAAATGAGTATGAAATTTGGCACAGAGCAATGATATGGATAGGATAAGATGTCCACAAAGTTTGGAGTCAATGGGGCAAAGATAAATAGCACTTTCTTTGCAAAGTGCCACTGAGGGCAAAATAGGAAAATGATTATTGGGGGATTATTTTCGAACATGGCAATGAAAATTTTTGCGATATTTGAGCAAGATAGGACCCAAACTTTTATGAGAATTATTTGGGAATTTTTAGAATGACAGAGATATAGGTTGCTTCACAACATAGAGCAAAAAGAATTATTCCTTTAATAGGAAAAGGAATTTTCCTTGAAAAAAGAATATTGGGTTGGGTCAAGGATGAAAAGGACAGGGTCTTGGGATGATGAGGAGGATGGCAAGCCACTATAAAACCTAGGAAGACATGATATTCCCAAGTTTCAGAACCACATAGCCACCGAAAAGCAAATAGAATCAAGAAATCCAAGAAAATTAAAAGAAAAAGAAAATGGCAAAATCCGGGCTATCACATTCTCCCCCTTTGGCAACAAGTTACCAAAAAGTTTGAAAATGCATAGTGCTATGCGTCTCTCGGTCTTGGTCTTCGGGAGGTGGTGGAGAGAGAACTCCAAGGACGAAGGCTTCAAATGACGTAGTTGGTGTCGGGGAAAGTAGCAGAATTCAAAAAAAATCTACGCTTTCACCAAGATCAATCTAAGGAGTCATCTAGCAACGAGCATATTAGAGTGCATCTACATACCCTTTTGTAGATCGCGTGCGGAAGCGTTCGAAGCAACGTGGATGAAGTAGTCGTACTCTTCGCGTTCTTCATCACCGATGATCCTAGCGCCGAACGGACGGCACCTCCGCGTTCAACACACGTCCGGTACAGCAACGTCACCTCCTTCTTGATCCAGCAAGGGGGACGAGAGGTCGTCGGAGATCCAGCATCACGACGGCGTGGTGGTGGATGCGGCAGGAAATCCTGCAGGGCTTCGCCGGCGCCCTGCGGAGGAGTTGGAGGTGTGACGGGAGGGGGGAGAGGCGCCAGAGGCTTGGAGTGCGGCTGCCCTCTCCCCCCCCCTCACTATATATAGGGGGCAAGGGGGGGGGGCGCCGGCCCTGGAGATCCAATCTCCAGGGTGGGGCGGCGGCCAGGGAGGGAATCTTGCCCCCCAAGGCATAGGGGCGCCCCCTCCTCCTAGGGTTTCAACCCTAGGCGCATGGAGGGGGGCCCATATGGGTGCGCCAGCCCACCAGGGGCTGGCCCCCTTCCCCTTGCGGCCTAGGTGCCCCACCAGGATGGGTGGCCCCACCCGGTGGACCCCCGGGACCCCTCCGGTGGTCCCGGGACGCTCCCGGTGACCCCCGGAGTTCACCCGATGGCCGAAACTGGACTTCCTATATATCATTCTTTACCTCCGGACCATTCCGGAACTACTCGTCACGTCCGGGATCTCAAGCGGGACTCCGAACAACATTCGGGTTTCCATGTGCATGTATCTCTACGACCCTAGCGTTACCGAACCTTAAGTGTGTAGACCCTACGGGTTCGGGAGACACGCAGACATGACCGAGAGGACTCTCAGGTCAATAACCAACAGCGGGATCTGGATGCCCATGTTGGTTCCCACGTGTTCCTCGATGATCTTCATCGGATGAACCACTGTGTCAAGGATTCACTCAATCCCGTATGTTATTCCCTTTGTCTATCGGTACGGTACTTGCCCGAGATTCGATCGTCGGTATTCCCGATACCTTGTTCAATCTCTTTATGGCAAGTCTCTTTTCTCGTTCCGTAATCCATCATCCCGTGACCAACTCCTTAGTCACTTTGAGCTCATTATGATGATGTCTTATCGAGTGGGCCCAGAGGTACCTCTCCGTCACACGGAGTGACAATATCCCAGTCTCGGTTCGTACCAACTCAACAGACACTTTCGGAGATACCCGATGCGTACCTTTATAGCCACCCAATTACGTTGTGACGTTTGGCACACCCAAAGTATTCCTACAGCATTCGGGAGTTGCACAACCTCATGGTCTAAGGAATAAATACTTGACACCGAAAAGCTTATGCATTACGAACTAAACGATCTCGTGCTAGGCTCAGAATTGGGTCTTGTCCATCACATCAGTCTCCTAATGATGTGATCCCGTTATCACTGACATCCTATGTCCATGGTCAGGAAACCGTGACCATCTGTTGATCAACGAGCTAGTAACTAGAGGCTTACCAGGGACTCATTGTGGTCTATATATTCACACATGTATCGCTGTTTCCGTACAATACAATTCAAGCATGAATAACAGACAATTATCATGAACAAGGAAATATAATAATAATACTTTTATTATTGCCTCTAGGGCATATTTCCAACAGTTGGAGCTGGTGGATTGGCTGCTGGAGGTGGCACTGAAGCTGTGGCTGCTGGTGCTGATGTAATAGCTCTTGTATTAGGCACTAGCACTACAGCAGATCTCTGACCTCGAGGCACTCGTGGAAATGCGTTTGTGGTAGCCTCTCCTCTCCTCTCCTCTGCTTCCTCTTGAATCTTCTCAACTGCAGACTGGATCTCTGTCACTTTCAGATCAAGACCATAGAACTTTGTTTCGATGATCCTCTCCAGGCTCTCCTAATTCTGAGTCAGGGTGGCCAATCCCTTCTCAATCTCATATCTTCTGCTACTAGATGAGCATCATTGTGATCAGGATCTTGGGCTTCAACTTTCTGAGCACTTGAGCCTTAGCTTCTTCTGCAACCTCAGGCACTGGGGCCTTGTTCTTCTTTGAAGCTAGAATGTTTCTAGTGCTTCTCTTGGGTGCAGACTTGGTGGCTTCAGTAGCTTTGGGATCAGTCTTGGGCTTTCAAGGGGCAGCCCCAGACTTGACAGCATCTCCCATAAGCTTCTGAGCTTTAGGAGCTGGTGCAGCAACCTCTTCTTCTTCTTCTGCACCTTCATCATCATCCCTCATGGATGGCTTGCCAATCACTCTGGCAATCTTTCTAGCTCTCTTCTTTGTACCTCCTGTCTCATCATCTCTGGATTCAAGTGTGAATACCATAGTCTCTTGAGTAGATGATCTGGCCTTTGACATAGGAACTCTCTTGGCAGGGACCTTCTTTTTCTGACCTGGCTTACTTGCAGCAGCCGTGCCATACTCCTTCCTGAGCACCTTCTTCTTCGAAGTGGCCTCATTAGCCACAAAGTCCTCATCATCACTGCCAGAGGCTTTCTTCTTCCTGGTCTTGGTAGCCGCCTTGGGCAAGTTGCTAGGTGTGCTCCTGTTGCCCTCATCAGAGCTGCTAGATGGACTAGTGCCCTCACTCAAGTTGACTTGCTCCTCAGAAAAATTCTGGGTATCACTCTGGTTAGACATCTTGGCACTACAAACTGAAAAACTGACCCTGTGAATGGATGTAGATGAGGTAGAGTGGATGAGCATCACAAAGCGTAGAATTTTTGCAAAACAGATGAAAAAAACTTAGTTTTAGTTCTCTACAGAAAGCATTTCGGAGCTACCAATTTTTTAAACTCGGTGGTACCGAAGAAATTCTGGAGCGTGAACTATTGAACTCGGTCAGACCGAGTCATAGTTCAGTCGCACCGATATTGCTAGGGTTTCACAGAGAGTTGAACTCGGTCGCACTGATTTGCAATTTTCGGTCAGACCGAAAATCATTTGTGCAATGGCCTAAGCCAAATGGGTGAGATCGATTTCTACAACTCGGTCCGTCTGAGATGAGTTCGGTGGAGACATAACCCTACATTTTTTCAAATATCAAAACTACTTTCTACGGAGTTTCTGCTAGATACGAAGATTTCAAACGTGGCAAGAATCATGGCAAACAATGTGCTACGCATCGGAGTTAAAGAATAGCACAAAGTGTCAAGTTCATACCCTAACTCAGCGTTGAACTTGCTACGGCGGCAACGGCAGTTGAGATTGCCGTTGACGGTGATGGAGACGAACCGAGGACCCGATGAGGCAAAGCAGGTTATGCGCGGGCGAAGAGTTTCGGAAAGTTTTCCAAAATTCAACCCGTCGGTATATATAACCTGACCCTATCGGTGTGACCCAGTGGAACAATTTGGTGGCACCGTGCAAAACTGCTTGCAGTTACTGCAACTCGGTGTGACCGAAAAGTTCAAATCGGTTGCACCGAGATTGAAAACCTAGATCAACTTAGTGGACTCGGTGTGACCGAAATGGATGACTCGGTCATACCGAATGCACAAAGAGGTTTTGGAAGTTTAAGTCTATGACGAATCGGGGACTCCGAGTGCTCCTCACACAGAGTGGCTCGATGACTTGATAAAACTTTGTGATGTAGCATGAATAGAGTTTGAGACAAGAAAAGCATAGATAGCTAGAGGGTGTTCTTAGGCATTCTTGTCCATCCATTTGGAAAAAGAAAAAGATCCAAACAATCAAAGCAACAAATGGATGTCCTCGAATGAGAAAAATGTGCAGTCAACATGCTCACACAATAAGATAGCAAATGAAACATGTGGCAAAGCATGCACAACCAATCTAGCATCTATCAAGCAATTGGCGATGACTAGGTCATCTATATATGAGTATATTGACTTAGGAGTCAAATGAGAAAATTTGATCATAGGTCATACTCATTGTTTAAGCACAAGTGTGGTTACCACTTTTACATAAATCATTGTTGTGTTCACATCATTAGAGTTGCTTTAGCTCAATTGATTAGAGTAAAGATCCCCCTAGATGTGATATCCCCCCTAAGAGGGATGAACTAACCTTGGGTTTTGTCGATGATGACTTCATGGAGGTGTCGAAGCTGTAGATGCTTAATGTTGATGTAGATCATTTGGAGCAATCCATTGAAGTGATTTGCACTTTCAATACCTACACGGGTTAGTCCCACAAGGAACAAACAAGGATATCCATAGACATAGAGTGAATAGCACACATGATGATGTCCATGAAAGCATTAGGTTACCTTGTCCCTTGTCTTACCAACAAGAGGGTTTGGGACTCCTTGAACTAGTGCAAGATATGGAAGTTGTTTGCACTTGTCCTCGCCAAAATGATATGAGTGAAGTATGTTGGCGGAGTTACCCTCAAGAACTTTCTAGTTCTTCTCTTCGGGATACACACCATCTTGATGGGAATCCTTGGAGTTGTAGTCGTACTTGATGAAGTAGAACTTGAAGTAGTCTTGGGAACCCACTTGACCAAGGCCTTAGGAACTTCTTCAAATGCATCAATCTATTCTTGAAGCTTGTCCTTGCCCTTTAGCTTGTGCTCTTGTGGTGGTAGATCATCTTGTGCTTGTGTCCCTTGAAAAGAAGTAGGATCATACTTCTTTTGTTGAGGAACAAACTTTGTCTTGGGGTATTGATCTTCTTCCCACTCAACTCCATTGGCATTGAACTTTCGTTCAAAACCAACACCTTGATTCTTCCGGTGCCTTCCTTGCTTGCGTACAATCTCCTCAAATTGCTTACTCTCGGCAAAGCTCTTGTAAACACCTTTCTCTATAATTCCCTTCAATAAGCTATTTTCTTTCTCAAGTGTAACTTGGCTGAGAGAATCATTAGTGTAATCAAGAGAACTACTAGAAGCAACATCATTGGATTTATCATGATTGTTGTTACTACTAGAGGAAGAATCTTTCTTGTTCTTGTTGCTAGATTTTACTTGTGGCATGTAGGTAGACAAGAGTAAATGCTTGGCAATGTAAGAAGAACTTTTCTTGCGAAGATCATCATTGATTGCCTTTAAGAACTCATGCTCCTGCTCAAGGTTGAGCTTTTCAAAACGTAACTTCTCATGAGTCCTTAAAAGTTCTCGATGATCTTCCAAGGTCGTTTCATGAGCTAACTTAAGAGAGTTTAGTTCTTTAGTTAGACGCTCAAACTTCTCCTTATCATTGTCATTCATTTTATCTTGATTAGCATGATTAATAGCAATTTCATCATAGTTTTCATCAAAAGTTTCATCACTATTTCTACCAACAAGTAAATCATCATCTCCTAGCAAGTCATCTTCATCACTATTGAAATCAAGATACACGGGGTGTGATACCTTAGGGCCTTTAGCGATGAAGCATCTTCCAATTCCTTCATTTGGTGAGTCAAATATGTCGTAGGAGTTGGTTGACACAAGAGCAATTCCGGCAAACAAGTTCATCTTGAGTATCTTTGGAGTCGGATTAGTAGCTTCTCTCGGAGTGGTTATCGGAGTCGAAACCGGATACACATTCACCAACATGAGCTTGATGTCTTTGTCTTGTATAGCTCCTTGATGATTTGTCCTTCCTTTCCGAATAGTTGCTTCTCCGAGAAGGTCTTCCTTCATAACGATCATCTCTACTCCTTCTCTCTCTTGGCGGTGATTCTTCTCTTCTACTTCTCCTTTTAGGCGAGTCTTCTCTTCTCTTGTGGGGAGTCGTACACTCATTGGAGTAGTGTCTGGGTCTTCCGCAATTCTAGCAATTCCGATTACGACTTGAAGATCTCTTGTCATTGTAGGACCTTGACTTGGAACTTCTCTCTTTGCTTCTATTCTTGTAGAACTCGTTGAAGTTCTTCACCATTAATCTCAATTCTTCATTGAGGACTTGTTTCTCACTTGATGATGTAAGAGCGTCACATGAGGCTTTGTAAGCACCACTAGACTTTTTGTGAAGCTCTTCTTTATCTTTGAGTGACATCTCATGAGCAACAATTCTTCCAATGACTTCCGTTGGCTTGAGATCTTTGTAATTGGGCATCATTTGGATCAATGTGCACACGGTGTCATATTTTCCATCCAAGGCTCTTAGGATCTTGTTGATGATCAATATGTCGGTCATCTATTCACTTCCTAAGCCGGTAATCTCATTTGTGATGAGAGCAAGCCTAGAGTACATTTCAACGACACCTTCACCATCCTTCATTTTGAACTTGTCAAGTTGACTCTGAAGCACATCCAGCTTGGATTCCTTGACGGAGACGGTACCTTCGTGCATATCAATCAAAGTATCCCAAATTTCCTTCGCATTCTCAAGGCGGCTGATTTTGTTGAATTCTTCGGGGCATAATCCATTGAAGAGGATATCGCAAGCTTGAGCATTGTATTATAGCATCTTCAACTCTTCTGCAGATGCTTCACGATTCGGTTCCTTCCCATCGAAGAATTCACCTTGCAAACCAATACACACAATAGCCCAAACGACGGGGTTATGTCCAAGAATATGCATTTTCATCTTATGCTTCCAACTAGAAAAATTAGTACCATCGATGTAAGGACCTCTACGATGGTAACTTCCCTCGCTAGACGCCATACTCTCCTAGGTTGTGAAACCAAGGCTATGCTCACCAAAGCTATGGAAATCATGGCAAACGGAGACCAAAGCTCTGATACAACTTGTAGGATCAAAAGTATGTCTAGAGGGGGGTGATTAGACTACTTGACCAAATAAAAATCTAGCCTTTTCCCGATTTTAGTTCTTGGCAGATTTTAGCAACTTAGCACAAGTCAAGCAATCAACCTACACATGCAATTCTAAGAGTATAGCAGTGGAATGTAAAACAATTGCATATGAGCATAAAGGGAGGAGTTTGGAGGGAGCAAACGCAAGTGTAGACACGGATGTTTTTGTCTTGGTTCCGATAGGTGGTGCTATTGTACATCCAAGTTGATGGAGACTTCAACCCACGAAGGGTAATGGCTGCGCGAGTCCACGGAGGGCTCCACCCACGAAGGGTCCATGAAGAAGCAACCTTGTCTATCCCACCATGGCCATCGCCCACGAAGGACTTGCCTCACTAGGGTAGATCTTCACGAAGTAGGCGATCTCCTTGCCCGTACAAACTCCTTGCTTCAACTCCACAATCTCGTTGGAGGCTCCCAAGTGACACCTAACCAATCAAGGAGACACCACTCTCCGAAAGGTAATAGATAGTGTGTTGATGATGAACTCCTTGCTCAAATGCTTCAAATGACAGTCTCCCCAACACTCAAATAGCTCCTCACAGATTCGGATATGGTGGAAGAAGGATTTGAGTGGAAAGCAACTTGGGAAGGCTAGAGAACAAGATTCATATGGTAGGAATGGAATATCTTGATGTCAACACTTGAGTAGGTGGTTATTTTCTCATAACATGTATGATGGAAGTGTAGGTATGTTCTGATGGCTCTCTCCACGAATGAAGAGTGGGTGGAGGGGTATATATAGCCTCCACACAAAATCTAACCGTTACACACAATTTACCAAACTCGGTGGGACCGATTTAGAGAACTCGGTCAGACCGATTTAGTTCATAATGTGACCGTTAGGCATTTCGGTGGGACCAATATGATCAACTCGGTGGGACCGATTTTATTAGGGTTAGGGCATAACATAATCTCGGTGAGACCGATTGCACAAACTCGGTGGGACCGATTTTGGTAATGAGCTTACAGAGAATTGGTCAGGCAAACTCGGTGGGACCGATTCGCTCGTTTCGGTGGGACCGAAATGTTACGAAAAGGAAACAGAGAGTTTGCATTGCGAAATCGGTGGGACCATTCGCTCATCTCGGTGAGACCAAAATGTTACGAAGGGAAACAGAGAGTTTGCAATCCCATCTCTGTGAGACCGAGATCCCTTTCGGTGAGACCGAAGTGATTAGGGTTTAGTGGCAGTGGCTATGTCAAATGAACTCGGTGGTGTCGGATAGAACTTTTTGGTGGGGCCGAATTTGACTTTTGGTTTGGGACATATGTGGATGTGAAAACAGTGGTTGAGGGTTTTGGAGTAAGTCACTAAGCATTGTGAGCAAGAAACCCATTAAGCAACACCTCATCCCCTTTTAATAGTATTGGCTTTCCTATGGACTCAATGTGATCTTGGATCACTAACATGAAAAATGTAGAGTCTTGAGCTTGATCCAATCCTCTGTCCTTAGAATTTTGAGGGGTCCACATTCCTAGTCCATGCCATGCCAATCATTGAACTTTCCTGAAATATTTATCTTGTAATAGCATTAGTTCAATGAGCTATATGTTGTTAGGAATTACCAAAACTACCCAGGGATAGTTGCACTTTCAGTTTAATACTCATGCTAGAATTGTATTAACCGGAAACTTAGTACATGTGTGAATACATAGACAAAACAGAGTGCCCCTAATACGCCTCTACTAGACTAGCTCATTGATCAAAGATGGTTATGTTTCCTAGCCATAGAAATGAGTTGTCATTTGATCAACTGGATCACATCATTAGGAGAATGATGTTATGGACAAGACCCATCCGTTAGCTTAGCAACTTGATCGTTTAGTTTTACTGTTATTGCTTTCTTCATGACTTATACATGTTCCTATGACTATGAGATTATGCAACGCCCGAATACCAGAGGAACACCATGTGTGCTATCAAATGTCGCAACATAACTGGGTGATTATAAAGTTGCTCTATAGGTGTCTCCGAAGGTGTTTGTGGTGTTGGCGTAGATCGAGAATAGGATTTGTCACTGCGAATGTCAGAGAGGTATCTCCGGGCCCTCTCGGTAATACACATCATAATAAGCCTTGCAAGCAAATGACTAATGAGTTAGTCACGAGATGATGTATTACAGAATGAGTAAAGAGACTTACCAGTAACGAGATTAACTAGGTATGGTGATACCGACGATCGAATCTCGTGCAAGTAACATACCGATGACAAAGGGAACAACATATGTTGTTATGCGGTTTGATCGATAAAGATCTTCCTAGAATATGTAGGAACCAATATGAGCATCCATTTTCCGCTATTGTTTATTGACCAGAGATGAGTCTCGGTCATCTCTACATAGTTCTCGAACCCGTAGGGTTCGCACGCTTAACGTTTGATGACGATCGGTATTATGAGTTTATGTGTTTTGATGTACCGAAGGTAGTTCGGAGTCCCGGATATGATAACGGGCATGACGAGGACTCTCGGAATGTCCGAGACATAAGGATCGATATATTGGAAGCCTATATATGGACATCGGAATGGTTCCGGATGAGTTCGGGCATTTACCGGAGTACCGGGAGGCTACCGGAACCCCTCGGGGAGTATATGGGCCTTATTGGGCCTTAGTGGAATAGAGGAGAGGAAGGGAAACGGTGGAGGGCGCGCCCCCCTAGCCCAATCCGAATTGGGAGGGGCCTGGCCCCCTCTTTCCTTCCCCCTCTCCTCCCCTTCCTTCTCTCCAACTCCTACTACATGGAAGGGGAAAATCCTACTCCCGGTGGGAGTAGGACTCCCTTAGGGCGCGCCATAGTAGAGGGCCAGCCCTCCCCTCCTCCACTCCTTTATATACGTGGGGAGGGGCACCCCATAGACACACAAGTTGATTCTAGCCATATGCGGTACCCCTCCCCACAGTTACACACCTCGGTCATATCGTTGCAGTGTTTAGCTGAAGCCCTGCGTCGGTAGCTTCATCATCACCGTCAACATGCCGTCTTGCTGATGAAACTCTCACGTGAAGCTCAACTGGATCAAGAGCTCGTGGGACGTTATTAAGCTGAACGTGTGCTGAACGCGGAGGTGCCATACGTTCGGTACTAGGATTGGTTGGATCGCGAAGACGTTTCACTACATCAACCATGTCACTAGACGCTTCTGCTTTCGGTTTACGAGGGTACATAGACACACTCTCCCCTCTCGTTGCGATGCTTCTAGTAGATAGATCTTGCGTGATCGTAGGAATTTTTTTGAAATACGACGTTCCCCAACAAAGCTGGCCTTCGAGCTCATGCACACGTTCCCGCAGACGGGCGGCGGCCTCTACAAGGGCAAACAAGAATCATCAACAATAACATCAACAAAGACAAGAAGTCGCTGGAAGATCTGGACCGACTGCTTAGCAATCGGCCCGAATCACGGGGACTAAACCCAGTGGGTGCGCTTGCGCGCCCCCACTGATGGTTGGCCTACGTACCTTGGCTCTTTTGCAACTCGGCGGTCCGGCTGGCGGTTGTTGGTTCTGGGAGTTGAAGGCAACCGCGTGCAGGTTGTGGATGTCCTGCAGCAAGAATAAGATTTCGACAATCAGCAACACGCCTTAAAGTTCCAACACACCTTAAAGTTCCAACGCGCCCCCACTGAAGATCGCAAAAATAAAAGGCAAGATCAAGAGCCTACCCAGACAGCCGTCTGCATCGCCACCATCTCGCTCCTCGCCTTCAGGAGGGTAGTGTTGGGGAACGTAGTATTTCAAAAAAAAATCCTACGATCACGCAAGATCTATCTACTAGATGTATAGCAACGAGAGGGAAGAGTCTGTCTACGTACCCTCGTAGACCGAAAGCGGAAGCGTCTAGTGACACGGTTGATGTAGTCGAACGTCTTCGCGATCCAACCGATCCAAGCACCGAACATACGACACCTCCGCGTTCAGCACACGTTCAGCTCGATGACATCCCACGAGCTCTTGATCTAGTTGAGCGAGATGGGAGAGTTTTGTCAGCCCGACGGCGTGGTGACGGTAATGATGAAGCTACCCGCGCAGGGCTTCACCTAAGCACTGCAACGATATGACCGAAGTGTGTATCTGTGGAGAGGGGCACCACACACGGCAAAAATCAACTTGTGTGTCTATGGGGTGCCCCCTGGCCATGTATATAAAGGATGGATGGAGGAGGAGGTCGGCCCTCATAGGGCGCGCTCAAAGTGTGGAGTCCTACTAGGACTCCCTAGTTCTAGTAGGATTCCACCTCCCACAAGGAATAGGAAAAGGGGAAGGGAGAAGGAGAAGGAAGGAAGGGGGCGCCCCCTTTCCCTAGTCCAATTCGGACGAGTCCATGGGGAAGAGCCGCAGCCACCCTTGAGGCCTTTCTCTCCTTTCCCATATGGCCCATTAAGGCCCAATACGAATTCCCATAACTCTCCCGTACTCCGAAAAATACTGGAATCACTCGGATCCTTTTCGATGTCCGAATATAGCCTTCCAATATATCGATATTTACGTCTCGACCATTTCGTGACTGTTCGTCATGTCCGTGATCTCATCTCGGACTCCGAACAACCGTCAATCACCAAATCACATAACTCATAATACAAATCATCATCGAACGTTAAGCGTGCGGACCCTATGGGTTCGAGAACTATGTAGACATGACCGAGACACATCTCCGGTCAATAACCAATAGCGGAACCTGGATGCTCATATTGGCTCCTACATATTCTACGAAGATCTTTATCTATCAAACCGCATAACAACATACGTTATTCCCTTTGTCATCGGTATGTTACTTGCCCGAGATTTGATCGTCGGTATCATCATGCCTAGTTAAATCTCGTCATCGGCAAGTCTCTTTACTTGTTCCGTAATACATCATCTCGTGACCAACTCATTAGTCATTTGCTTGCAAGGCTTATTACGATGTGTATTACCGAGAGGGCCCAGAGATACCTCTCCGACACTCGGAGTGACAAATCCTATTCTCGATCTATGCCAACACCACAGACACCTTCGGAGACACCTGTAGAGCATCTTTATAATCACCCAGTTACGTTGTGACGTTTGATAGCACACAAGGTGTTTCTCCGGTATTTGGGAGTTGCATAATCTTATAGTCATAGGAACATGTATAAGTCATGAAGAAAGCAATAGCAGTAAAACTAAACGATCAAGTTGCTAAGATAATAGACGGGTCTTGTCGACACATAATTCTCCTAATGATGTGATCCCATCGATCAAATGACAACTCATTTCTATGGTCAGGAAACATAACCATCTTTGATTAACAAGCTAGTCTAGTAGAGGCATACTAGGGACATTCTATTTTGTCTATGTATTCACACATGTACTAAGTTTCCCATTAATACAATTCTAGCATGAATATTAAACATTTATCATGATATAAGGAAATAAATAATAACTTTATTATTGCCTCTAGGGCATATTTCCTTCAGTCTCCCACTTGCACTAGTGTCAATAATCTAGTTCACATCACTATGTGATTTTAACACCAATAGTTCACATCCTCATGTGATTTAACACTTTATAGTTCACATCGCCATGTGACCAATACCCAAAAGGTTTACTAGAGTCAATAATCTAGTTCACATCGCCATGTGATTAACACCCAAAGACTACTTAGGTGTGATCATGTTTTGCTTGTGAGAGAGGTTTAGTCAATGGGTCTGCCACATTTAGATCGGTATTGTCGGGGATATACACCGCGGTATGAACCGGCCGGAATGATGACCCGGCCGGACTTGGTGGTTTACTTGAGACGGTTTACACTTGGCAATTTACTGGTAACCCGGCAGGCGGATCACGGATGACAAGGCCCAAGGCCCGGAATTCCGGTTTGCGTTATGGTGGGCCGGTTTATGAAGGAAGCATAAGGAATATTCTCTTACAAAGGAAGCAAGACTAGGACTCCTCGTAATAAAGCAATCCTAATCCTACTAGGACTCTACATGTAACCAGCCCCTTCAACATATATAAGGAGGGGCAGGGCTCCCCAAAGAGGGACAGGTTTTAGACAAGTTTAGACAAGCTACAAGCAGACAAGTTCTCACAAGTTTCTAGGGCTAGACACCAAGAGCCGGTTTACCAGCAACATCATGAGGATCATAATGAGACCTAGCCTCAAACAACACGTAGGGCTATTACCGGATGATGTTTCCCGGGGCCGAAGCTGTCTAAATCTTTGTCTTGCGTTGCGTCTCTCGATTCCGCTCAACCCCTCTCAAGCTACTACATAGATGCGCCCACCGCTAATCCGGACATCTGCCGTGACAAATCCACGACAGTTGGCGCCCAGCGTGGGGCCAGCGCATGGTGGTGTTGAGTTCTTGGAGGGATTTTTCTCAGGGATCGAAAACCCGCGATTGACTGGATGAAGAAGAACCGATACGGAACAATCGCATGAGCCGCCGGACAACTATGGGAGAGCCGGCAAATTTGTTGTTTGGAAATCAGAATTATGGTTAATTTTGGAGATGACAGATGCGAGATTCATCAGGGACGGATAGATTTTTAGGGTTTCCGTGCGTCACCCCATGTGTTGCTCGATAATCCATCGAATCCGAGGGCAGATCGTTTTTTGGTAGTCGAGAACGGTCAGGGGATGTTGTACGAGACGGCGGTCGTTGTCGCTGCTACGGCTCGTACCAAGTCCCGAGAGGATACTACAAGGATACATCGTTGTTTGCATCAAACCCAATAATTATGGTATTACTAAAATAAAGGTAACCGACCGGTCAAATATGGAGCAGATGAGATTCAAACTCGGATAGCTGTGCGCACGCGTTCAGGGTTAGATACGGTGGGATTCGCTCCCTCCGATGGCGAGACCGCAGCGGTACGGCCACAAGTTGCCACTGCCGGATTAAGGCCTAGAAGATTTGACGCCTACAGCCGTACATCCACAAGTTGCCGCTACCTACGAATATGTGGTTGTAGCAGCACCGAGAATTGCGCTGGCTAGCCCCGTTCGGCGCACACACTTACAGGTGCAATCCATTAGAAACAGAAGCTTGAAAAAAGAAAAATCACCGCTGCCCCGATCAACGGCGGCCGGGGATCTGCTGCATGAGGCAAAGCAGTCTCATATCAATGCAACTTTTGTCAAGGCCGGCCAGAGGGGAATCTAATGACAAAAGTATCCATGATAGCCGGATTAACCAAGTCCAATCATGTGCTGCTAGCTCATATGGAGAAGCAAATCTATAGTCCACTACTAGTAGTACTTCTCACGCGAGTACAACATGAGGACCATCAGTACCACATATATCGGAAAAATCATCGGGACGCGCACATAGCATCAGTGTCCGCATTTGTCTGACGAAAATACCAGATATTTATCAGCATTGAGCCGCCTCTGCTGTATTGAGCCGTCGGGGACGCATTGAGCCACCTCTGCTGTATTAACCCACCGGGGCCGCGTTAAGTCGTCTTCAATCGCAGCAAACAGATCATCCATTGTCAAATCAGGTGATATCTATCCTATTTATTTTCAACACATGTTAATTCATCTGAGCAAAAATACCTCGCCCTGCTGTATTTTGTATGCAGAAAAATCATTCATTACAAAGCGATATTATACCGCGGAGATGGAGGGCTGCCAACATTAGTCCGCACAAGTGGACGTCGTTACTCAACGGGTTCTCGCACCGGCTTACAACACTGTGGCCGTCTCTCACGACCACACCGGTTTACAACGTCGTGGCCGTCTCTCGCGACCGCGCCGGTTTACAATGCCGTGGCCCTCCCTCGCGACCGCGCCGGTTTACAACGCCGTGGCCGTTTTTCGCGACCGCGCCGGTTTATAACGAAGAGGACGACTAGCCCGTCGGCGCCGGCCGACCCATCTGTCGTTCGAGCAAATCAGGTGAAATTATTATTTTACTACGGAATAAAGCACACGCTGGCAATATTCTACAACGGCGTTTCCTCTGTGTCACACTGCCCGTTAAACGGACGGCCGGTTTACGCATCCGCACCGGTTTACAACACGGAGGACAACTTGCTCATCTCCGCTGGATTACAATACCGCGGCCGATTCATCTGTTTGAGCCGCCTCTGATACTACGGTCGTTTTGCTGTCCGCCCTGCGGTCCGGTCTATTCAACATACCGGGTTGACTAACAGACCCCGATGGGGATCATGAGGTTCAAATACATCAGGTGATATCTATCTAAATCTATTTTCTTGGTATATATCATTTTCATCAAGAAAACAATTGCTTTGATCTATCTATGTTGATATACAGGACAATTATTTATTAAGGGACCAAAGAAGGTTTGCCGCGCAGTGCAACTCCCATATAGGTACCCTGCTTCTACAATCACTAAAGGCTTCCTATTCAAACATAGGTCGTATTCGAACCAAAGAGGACATAGCCAAACTCACTAAAGGCTTCCTGTTCAAACATAGGTCGTATTCGAACCAAAGAGAACATAGCCATCCCTGTTCAAACATAGGTCCTATTCGAACCAAAGAGAACATAGCCAAATTCACAAGGGGGCTACACGGTCGTATTCGAACCCTAGCTCAACCCCTTGTGGTCCGGTTTACATGGTCGTATTCGAACCATCGGCCCTTTGGATCGTATTTGAATCCATTGATTGGCTCAAATCTCCATGGTCACAAGGGGGCTACACGGTCGTATTCGAATCCTAGCTCAACCCCTTGTGGTCCGGTTTACATGGTCGTATTCGAACCATAAGCCCTTTGGATCGTATTCGAATCCATTGATTGGCTCAAAATTTTAAAACCACCGGGAGCCACAAGGTCGTATTCGAATCTTAGCTTAACCCCTTTGGTCCGGTTTTACTGATCGTATTCGAATCAGACGCCTCGATATAGAGCCTGGCAGCTCACAAAAAGCCTCGACTACTTGGTCTTATTTGCAAACCTGTGTTTTTGTGTTTGTGTTTTCATGTGTTTCTATGGTTTTTTAATCCGGAGCTGGATAACTTCAGAGTTGACCACATCCTTCAAAAGTCTGGACGTAGAGCTCTAGCATTATTTAAGCCGGTAGCTTCTGTAAACCCGGAATTCTAATTGGGTACGCCCCAACAGAGCCAAGAGCTTCCTCAGAAACAACAATGTTCGCCGGATTAAGGATATCAAGCATACTTAATCACAGGTATGAAGTATTTTATTTTTAAATACATATTGGCAGTACATGATCAGTTATAATGACCGGTGTTTATTAAACCGGCCTGGCTTTGACTATAAGTCGCCAGTATGAGACAAAATAATGACCAGTGTTTATTAACACGGCCTGGTTGTGATCAAATATCACTGGAACCGGTTTTCAAACTGGATTATATTCTTCAAATCTTTAAATGGCCAACATGGCTGGATTTTTATTATGATTATCAAAGTCATAACCCGGGATCATCGGTTTTATAACCCGGCAATTTTGGAAATTGTAAACCGGCAAGTTCTACATCTTTAAGCTGGCTGGATATCAATTGAATATTTAAAGACCAATATTCTTATCAAGTCAGAGCATTGAAGGCCGATTCAAATGGATTCTTGATTTACAATATTTCTATACAAGCAAGTTGATTACGAAGCTGGTCTGTTGACCCGGATTTTATAGAAGAAGGAAATGACAAGGACTTAAGGATGGTCAGATGCCGGTTTACAAGAATTCTTAACCCGGAGCACAACCTATCAAATTTGTTCTTGTGGTTATTTTGCAGCATAAGTTTACCATGGATAAATCCAAGCTAAACTTGGGGGCTAATGTCGGGGATATACCCCGCGGTATGAACCGGCCGGAATTATGACCCGGCCGGACTTGGTGGTTTACTTGAGACGGTTTACACTTGGCAATTTACTGGTAACCCGGCTGGCGGATCACGGATGACAAGGCCCAAGGCCCGGAAGGCCGGTTTGCGTTATGGTGGGCCGGTTTATGAAGAAAGCATAAGGAATATTCTCTTACAAAGGAAGCAAGACTAGGACTCCTCGTAATAAAGCCATCCTAATCCTACTAGGACTCTACATGTAACCCGCCCCTTCAACATATATAAGGAGGGGCAGGGATCCCCAAAGAGGGACAGGTTTTAGACAAGTTTAGACAAGCTACAAGAAGACAAGTTCTCACAAGTTTCTAGGGCTAGACACCAAGAGCCGGTTTACCGGCAACACCATGAGGATCATAATGAGACCTAGCCTCAAACAGCACGTAGGGCTATTACCGGATGATGTTTCCCGGGGCCCGAAGCTGTCTAAATCTTTGTCTTGCGTTGCGTCTCTCGATTCCGCTCAACCCCTCTCAAGGTACAACATAGATGCGTGGCCTCACGACTAAGTCCGCTAATCCGGACATCTGTCGTGACAAATCCACGACAGGTATGTATTTTGTAAATTCATATGTCTACCATGCTCTGCACGGAGCTACTCTTGCTAAATTCTCCCACTTTCAATATGTATCCTGATCGAAACTCAGAGTCATCCAGATTGGTGTCAAAGCTTGCATCAACGTAATTCTTTACGACGAACTCTTTATCACATCCATAACCGAGAAATATTTTCTTAGTCCTCTAAGGATAATTTTGACCGCTGTCTAGTGATCTACTCCCTGATCAAAATTGTACTCCCTTGCCAAAACAGAGCAGGGCATACAATAGGTCTGGTATATGGTATGGCATACTTTATAGAACCTATGGCTGAGGCATAGAGAATGACTTTCATTCCCTCTCTATCTTTTGCTGTGGTCGGGCTTTGAGTCTTACTCAACTTCACACCTTGCAACACATGCAAGAACTCTTTCTTTGACTGTTCCATTTTTAACTACTTCAAAAACTTGTCAAGGTATGTACTCACTGAAAAAACTTATCAAGCGTCTTGATCTATCTCTATAGAACTTGATGCTCAATATGTAAGCAGCTTCACCGAGGTATTTCTTTGGAAAATGCCTTTCAAACACTCCTTTATGCTTTCCAGAAAATTTTACATCATTTCCGATCGACAATATGTCATTCGCATATACTTATTAGAAAGGCTATAGTGCTCCCACTCACTTTCTTGTCAATACAGGCTTCACCGCAAGTCTGTATAAAACAATATGCTTTGATCAACTTATCAAAGCGTATATTCCAACTCCGAGATGCTTGCACCAGTCCATAGATGGATCACTGGACCTTGTACATTTTGGTAGCACCTTTAGGATTTACAAAACCTTCTGGTTGCATCATATACAACACTTCTTTAATAAATCCTTTAAAAATGCAGTTTTGTTATCCATTTTCCAGATTTCATAAAATGCGGCAATTGCTAACATGATTCGGACAGAATTAAGCATTGCTACGAGTGAGAAAATCTCATCGTAGTCAACACCTTGAACTTGTCGAAAACCTTTTGCAACAAGTCGAGCTTTGTAGACGGTAACATTCCCATCGGCGCTAGTCTTCCTGTTAAAGATCCATTTATTTTCAATGGCTTGCCGATCATCGGGCAAGTCAACCAAAGTCCACACTTTGTTCTCATACATGGATCCCATCTCATATTTCATGGCCTCAAGCCATTTTGTGGAATCTGGGCTCATCATCGCTTCCTCATAGTTCGTAGGTTCATCATGGTCTAGTCACATGACTTCCAGAACCGGTTACCGTACCACTCTGGCGCGGAACGCACTCTGGTTGAACTATGAGGTTCAGTAGTAACTTGATCTAAAGTTTCATGATCATCATCATTAGCTTCCTCGCTGATTGGTGTAGGAATCACTAGAACTAGTTTCTGTGATGTACTAATTTCCAATTCGGGAGAAGGTACAATTACCTCATTAAGTTCCACTTTCCTCCCACTCACTTCTTTCGAGAGAAACTCCTTCTTTGGAAAGGATTCATTCTTAGCAACAAATATCTTGCCTTTGGATCTGTGATAGAGGGTGTACCTGATACGTCTCCAACGTATCTATAATTTTTTTTGTTCCATGCTATTATATATGATGTTTTGGATGTTTAATGGGCTTTATTATACACTTTTATATTATTTTTGGGATTAACCTATTAACCCAAAGGCCGAGTCCAGATTGTTATTTTTTGCCTATTTCATGGATTTGCATAAAAGAAATATCAAACGGAGTCCAAACGGAATGAAACCTTCGGGAGAGTTATTTTTGGAACGATATCTTCACGAGAGACTATAGGACCAAGGCAGAGGAGATACGGGGTGCCCACGAGGGTCCAGGGCGCGCCCCCTCCCCCTGGGCGCGTCCCCCACCCTTGTGGGCCCCACATTGCTCCACCGAAGTACTCCTTCCTCCTATATATACCCATGTACCCTGAAAACATTGAAGCAACAGAGAAAACCCTAATTCAACCGCCGCAACCTTCTGTTCCCGTGAGATCCCATCTTGGGGCCTGTTCCGGAGCTCCGCCGGAGGGGGGAACTTCCACGGAGTGCTTCTACATCAACACCATCGCCTCACCATGAGTTGTGAGTAGTTTACCACAGACCTTTGGGTCCATAGTTAGTACCTAGATGGCTTCTTCTCTCTCTTTGGATCTCAATACCAAGTTCTCATCGGTCTTCGAGGAGATCTATTTGATGTAATCTCTTTTTGCGGTGTGTTTCTCGAGATCCGATGAATTGTGGGTTTATGATCAAGATTATCTATGAGAAAGATTTGGTTCTTTTATGAATTCTTTTATGTATGATTATAATATCCTTGCAAGTCTCTTCGAATTATCGGTTTGGTTTGGCCTACTAGATCTATAGTTCATGCAATGGGAGAAGTTCTTGGCTTTGGGTTCAATGTCGCGGTGTCCTTTCCCAGTGACAACAGGGGCAACAAGGCACATATTGTATTGTTGCCATCGAGGATAAAAATATGGGGTTTATATCATATTGCTTGAGTTTATCACTGTACATCATGTCATCTTGCTTAAAGCATTACTCTGTTCTTATGAACTTAATACTCTAGATGCATGTTGGATAGCGGTCGATGTGTGGAGTAATAGTAGTAGATGTAGAATTGTTTCGGTCTACTTGTCACGAACATGATGCCTATATATAATGATCATGCCTAGATATTCTCATAATTATTCGCTTTTCTATCAATTGCTCGACAGTAATTCATTCACCCATCGTAGAAATCTGCTATCATGAGAGAAGCCACTAGTGAAACCTATGGCCCCCCGGTCTATTCTCAATATATCAATCTACAATCTACTTTACTTTGTTGTTTTACTTTCTATTCTTATATCCAAAAAATACCAAAAATATCAAACTATCCTATCTATCAGATCTCACTTTCGTAAGTGACCATACAGGGATTGACAACCCCTTATCGCGTTCACTGCGAAGTTCTTATTTGTTTGTGCAGGTGCGAGGGACTCGCGCGTGGTCTACTATTGGATTGATACCTTGGTTCTCAAAAACTGAGGGAAATACTTACGCTACTCTGCTACATCACCCTTTCCTCTTCGAGGGAATACAACGCAAGCTCAAGAAGTAGCAATACCCAACAGTTTCCTTTGTGTATCCTATGAAGGTACATTTCTTCGATTTGGGTTCGAGCTTATCAGGTTGAAGCTTTTTCACATAAGCATCGCAACCCCAAACTTTAAGAAACAACAACTTTGGTTTCTTGCCAAACCATAGTTCATAAAGCGTCGTCTCAACGGATTTAGATGGTGCCCTTATTTAACATGAATGCAGCTGTCTCTAATGTGTAACCCAAAACGATAATGGTAAATCGGTAAGAGACATCATAGATCGCACCATATCTAATAAAGTATGGTTTATGACGTTCAGACACACCATTACGATGTAGTGTTCCGGGTAGCGTGAGCTGTGAAACTATTCCACATTGTTTCAAATGAAGACCAAACTGATAACTCAAATATTTGTCGCGGTCAGATCATAGAAACTTTATTTTCTTGTTACGATTATTCTCTACTGCACTCTAAAATTTCTTTGAACTTTTCAAATGTTTCAGACTTGTGCTTCATCAAGTAGATATACCCATATCTGCTCAAATCATCTGTGAAGGTCAGAAAATAACGATTCCCACTGCGAGACTCAACACTCATTGGTCTACATACATCAGTATGTATGATTTCCAACAAGTCAGTTGCCCGCTCCATTGTTCCGGAGAACGGAGTTTTAGTCATCTTGCCCATGAGGCATGGATCGCAAGCACCAAGTGACCCATAATCAAGTGATTCCAAAAGCCCATCAACATTGAGTTTCTTCATGTGCCTTACACCAATATGACCTAACCCGCAGTCCCACAAATAAGTTGCACTATCATTATCAACTTTGCATCTTTTGGCTTCAATATTATGAATATGTGTATTACTACGATCGAGATCCAACAAACTATTTTCATTGGGTGTATGACCATCGAAGGTTTTATTCATGTAAACAGAACAACAAATATTCTATGACTTTTAAATGAATAATCGTATTGCAACAAACATGATCAAATCATATTCATACTCAACGCAAATGCCAAATAACATATTTTTAGGTTCTACACTAATCCCGAAAGAACAGGGAGTGTGCGATGATGATCATATCAATCTTGGAACCACTTCCAACACAAATCGTCACTTCACCTTTAACTAGTCTCTGTTCATTCTACAACTCTCGTTTCGAGTTACTAATTTTAGCAACCGAACCGGTATCAAATACCCAGGGGTTGCTATGAACACTAGTAAAGTACACATAAATAATCTGTATATCAAATATACCTTTGTTCTCTTCGCCATCCTTCTTATCCGCCAAGTATCTAGGGCAGTTCCACTTCCAGTGAGCATTTCCTTTGCAGTAGAAGCACTTAGTTTCAGGCTTGAGTTTAGCTTTGGGTTTCTTCACGGGAGTGACAACATTCTTGTCATTCTTCCTGAAGTTCCCCTTCTATCCCTTTTCCCTTTACTTGAAACAACTGGTCTTGTTAACCATCAACACTTGATGCTCTTTCTTGATTTCCACCTTCGCCGATTTCAGCATCGCGAAGAGCTCGGGAATTACTTTTGTCATCCCTTGCATATTATAGTTCATCACGAAGTTCTAGTAACTTGGATATAGTGACTAGAGAACTTTGTCAATTACTATATTATCTGGAAGATTAACTCTCACTTGATTCAAGCAATTGTAGTACCCAGACAATCTGAGCACATGCTCACTCGTTGAGCAATTATCCTCCATCTTGTAGGCAAAGTACTGTCAGAGGTCTCATACCTCTTGATACTGGCATGAGTATGAAATACCAATTTCAACTCTTAGGAACATCTTATATGCTCCGCGGCATTCAAAATTTTTTTGAAGTCCCGATTCTAAGTCATAAAGCATGGTGCACTCAACTATCAAGTAGTCATCATACCGAGCTTTTGTCAAAACGTTCATAACGTCTGCATCTGCTCCTGCAATAGGTTTGTCACCTAGCGGTGCATCAAGGACATAATTCTTTTGTGCAGCAATGAGGAAAATCCTCAGATCACGGAACAAGTCCGCATCATTGCTACTATCATCTTTCAACTTATATTTCTCTAGGAACATATAAAAATAAACGGGGAGCTACATCGTGAGCTATTGATCTACAACATAGATATGCTAATACTACCAGGAGTAAGTTCATGGTAAATTAAAGTTCAATTAATCATATTACTAAAGAACTCCCACTTAGATAGACATCCCTCTAGTCATCTAAATGATCACGTGATCCAAATCAACTAAACCATGTCCGGTCATCACGTGAGATGGAGTAGTTTTCAATGGTGAACATCTTATGTTGATCATATCTACTATATGATTCATGCTCGACCTTTCGGTGTCTAGTGTTCCGAGGCCATGTCTGTACATGCTAGGCTTGTCAAGTTTAACCCGAGTATTCTGCATGTGCAAAACTGTATTACACCCGTTGTATTTGAATGTAGAGCTTATCACACCTGATCATCACATGGTGTCTCGACACGACGAACTTTCGCAATAGTGCATACTCAGGGATAACATTTGTACCTTAAATTTTTGTAAGGGATCATCTTATAATGATACCGCCGTACTAAGCAAAATAAGAAGCATAATAAGATAAACATCACATGCAATCAAAATATGTGACATGATATGGCCATCATCATCTTGCGCTTTTGATCTCCATCTCCAAAGCATCGTCATGATCTCCATCGTCAGAGGCTAGACACCATGATCTTCATCGTAGCGTCGTGGTCGTCTCGCCAACTATTGCTACTAATACTATCACTAACTCATAGTGATGAAGTAAAGCTATTATATGGCCTTTGCAATTCATACAATAAAGAGACAACCATTAGGCTCCTGCCAGTTGCCGATAATTTACAAAACATGATCATCTCATACAATAACATATAACTCATCACGTATTGACCAAATCACATCACAACATGCCCTACAAAAACAAGTTACACGTCCTCTACTTTGTTGTTGCAAGTTTTACGTGGCTTCTATGGGCCTAGCAAGAACCGTTCTTACCTACGCATACAAAAACCACAACGATTTTTCATCAAGTGAGCTGTTTTAACCTTCACAAGGACCGGGCGTAGCCACACTCGATTCAACTAAAGTGCTCGTAACGGTGAAACCAGTCTTGCGTAAGTGTGCACGTACTGTCGGTCCGGGCCGCTTCCTCTCACGATACCGCCGAATCAAAGTACGAAATGCTGGTAAGCAGTATGACTATTATCGCCCACAACTCATTGTGTTCTACTCGTGCATATCATCTACACATAGACCTGGCTCATGATGCCACAGTTGGGGAACATAGTATTTCAAAAAAAATCCTACGATGATGCAAGATCTATCTACTAAATGCATAGCAACGAGAGGGGTGAGTGTGTCTACGTACCCTCGTAGACCGAAAGCGGAAGCGACTAGTGACACGGTTGATGTAGTCAAACGTCTTCGTGATCCAACCGATCCAAGCACCGAACTTACGACACCTCCGCGTTCAGCACATGTTCAGCTCGATGACGTCCCACAAGCTCTTGATCCAGTTGAGCGTCACGGAAGAGTTTCGTCAGCACGACGGCGTGGTGACGGTAATGATGAAGCTACCGGCGCAGGGCTTCGCCTAAGCACTGCAACGATATGACCGAGGTGTGTATCTGTGGAGAGGGGCACTGCACACGGCAAAAATCAACTTGTGTGTCTATGGGGTGCCCCCTGGTCACGTATATAAAGGATGGAGGCAGGAGGAAGCCGGCCCTCATAGGGCGCGCTCAAAATGTGGAGTCCTACTAGGACTCCCTAGTCCTAGTAGGATTCCACCTCCCACATGGAATAGGAAAAGGGGAAGGGAGAAGGAGAAGAAAGGAAGGGGGCGCCCCCTTTCCCTAGTCCAATTCGGACCAGTCCATGGGGAAGGGGCTCGGCCACCCTTGAGGCCTTTCTCTCCTTTCCCATATGGCCCATTAAGGCCAAATACGAATTCCCGTAACTCTCCCGTACTCCGAAAAATACCCGAACCACTCAGAACCTTTTCGATGTCCGAATATAGCCTTACAATATATCGAACCTTACGTCTCGACCATTTCGAGACTGTTTGTCATGTCTGTGATCTCATCTGGCACTCCAAACAAACGTCGGTCATCAAATCACATAACTCACAATACAAATCGTCATCGAACGTTAAGCGTGCGAACCCTACGGGTTCGAGAACTATGTAGACATGACCAAGACACATCTCCGTTCAATAACCAATAGCGGAACCTGGATGCTCATATTGGCTCCTACATATTCTACGAAGATCTTTATCGGTCAAACCGCATAACAACATACGTTATTCCCTTTGTCATCGGTATGTTACTTGCCCGAGATTCGATTGTCGGTGTCATCATGCCTAATTCAATCTCGTCATCTGCAAGTCTCTTTACTCGTTCCGTAATACATCATCTCGTGACCAACTCATTACTCGTTTGCTTGCAAGGCTTATTACGATGTGCATTACCGAGAGGGCCTAGAGATACCTCTCCGACACTCGGAGTGACAAATCCTATTCTCGATCTATGCCAACACCACAAACACCTTTGGATACACCTGTAGAGCATCTTTATAATCACCCAGTTACATTGTGACATTTGATAGCACACAAGGTGTTCCTCTGGTATTCGGGAGTTGCATAATCTCATAGTCATAGGAACATGTATAAGTCATGAAGAAAGCAATAGCAGTAAAACTAAACGATCAAGTTGCTAAGCTAACAGATGGGTCTTGTCCATCACATAATTCTCCTACTGATGTGATCCCGTCGATCATATGACAACTCATGTCTATGGTCAGGAAACATAACCATCTTTGATTAACGAGCTAGTCTAGTAGAGGCATACTAGGGACATTCTGTTTTGTCTATGTATTAACACATGTACTAAGTTCCGCATTACTACAATTCTAGCATGAACAATAAACATTTATCATGATATAAGGAAATAAGTAATAACTTTATTATTGCATCTAGGGCATATTTCCTTCAGGTAGTGCCGTGGGTGGAGAACTTGTCCAGGACGTCCTACACCGCGAGGTTCAGGGCGGCCGGGCCGGCTCCTGGTGACCAACCAGGCGGAGCGGAACTCGTGGCCTCGGTCTCGGCTCCCTGCAAGTTGGCAGCTCCGATATCTACCGGCCTTGGCGCAGAGGTCACCTGCGCCGGGCACAAGCACGTGGAGCCGCGTGTCATCATGACCTGGCTCGTCACCAACCCGGTGTTGGCTGGCGGTACCTCCGTCTCCTCGACATCATCACCACCTCGCTCACCAGCGCGCGGCACAAACTGGTCCACCTCCGCCTTAGGGACGACAGGGTCCGTCCCCTATCGCTCTAGGGTCGTCTGGTCAGCACCGGCTACTCCAGTCGGCACCCTTTCCTCCCCAACTGGCGGCTTCGGGGGCTCCGGCTGCTCCAAGTTAGCGGACCTCCAGAATTCCGCTGCCATTCTGATCCTCTGCAGCCTTGGCGTCGGCCTCCGCCTATGCCTTGGTCGCCGCCTCCACCTGCGCCAGTGCCGCAGCTTGTGCCTCCGCCCACGCTGAGGCGGCAGCCTGGGAGTCGGCCTTTGCACGCGTTGCAGCCTCCTGCTCCTCCCACACCTCCTGCACGTTCCTCTTCGTCGCCTCCCGAAGGATGGTGGCCGAGTCCACACGCCAGGCCCCCTCGGAACCACCTGCTGGTCCGATCAGCGAGGCGGACGGAGCCCATGATACGGAAAAGGGGAGCCATGCATGGCAAATCAAGCAAAGATAATAAGATTGCAAGAAACAAACAACCAAGATGGGGCATCAAACGCACTTACCCGTACACCATCAGGCACTCTTTTGGGGCAATCCCGGTCGGCTCCTTGCTGGCGGCCATCTTCGTGGCTTCATGCCGCCTGGTCACATCCGCCGGCTTGGCCTTCTTGGGCGGCCAGCTGCCGAACAGCCCCGTGGCACGACGCTGCACCGGGTGCATCAGTCGGTGCCCCACCAGACGACCGCTCCGTTGAAAAGCCGGCGCCCGTCCTTTTGGTGTCTTCAGGGCGGTCGAGCCCCTCGCTGTCCTCATCGTCATCTAGCCAGGATCGTACGTCAGCGTCCCCTCTCGCGCCGTCTCCTCCTGCGCCGCCTCCCTGGGTGGCATCGTCTATGACTGCGTCCTCCAACACAGCCGCCCCAAACTCGGGGTCGCCCACGTCGCTCTCCTCGCGATTCGGCATCCATTGAACGCCCGGTGCCGAAGCTCTGGCCATCGGCTGGCCAGGAGTGCATTGCCCCATGTCTGGGTACTCAAGCCAGATAAGATGTGATACAAAAATGGAAGAGGGAAACCAGATACTAACCGGTGAAGGCGGATGGGCACGGTTGTACGACATCTTGCCGAAGCCCAAGTCGGTCTCACTGAGTTTGCTGTCGGAGAAGAAGTTGACATGGCGGACCACCTCGATAGTCGGCAGCTCCTTCGTTGACATCCGACAGGGATCCTGACGACTGGTCATGTCATAGATCTGATGTGGCTGGGCCTGGAGAGGTGAAACCCAGTGGTAGACGAAGGCGGCCAGAAGATCAGACGGCCTGAGGCCCTCCTTGCTCGTCAACACCTGGAGCCGGTCCAAGATGTTCATGATGGAATTCGGCAACGGCTTCGGCTGATGCCTCCAATTGTCGCGTAGACCAACCTGCGGTCCGGCTGCGAAGTCTGGCAAGTTCACATAGTCACGAGTCAGGTCGAGGTTGCGGACGTAGAAGTATGACTTCTGCCACAACTTCGCCGACTCCAGCAGCTTGATAGTCGGAAATCTAGTCCTAGTGCTACGCAGCACCACGACGCAAGAACTACACTACGCCACCTCGCTCTTAGCCTGGGAGCCCAGCTTGAGGTAGAAGAACCTGCCCCACAGGTCGATGCTGGCCAGGATGCCCAAGTAGCCCTCGCATAGGGTCACGAAGGAGGAGAGGAGGAGCACGGTGATGCGGTTGGAGGGAGTAGAACTCCAAGAAGTTTAGAAGAAAGCCACTCACGAGAAGGCCGAATCCAAGAAGAAAGTGACTGTGGAAGATGATGAACTCGCTGGCCCTCGGTGCGGGCGAGATCTCCCTCTCGTCAGGGATGCGTGCCTCCACCAGTGCCTCGATCGGCATCCTCCTCGTCATGAAGAGGAAGTCGATGTGTCTAACATGGACGTTGGAGCAGCCCCAATTGCCTCGCGCCATGGTTTGCGGTGGCCTGATGGCGGCGTGGCAGGGCGGTGTTATGGCGTCGCTGTCGCGGTGCTCCGGCGGAGCGCGGCGCGGCGGCGAGAAGGCGAGAAGGAAAGAGGGCAAGAAGGAAAGAATGCAAGGAAGAAGAAGTGGAGTGGGAGCGGGCGCGCGTGCGTCTGCCCCACACCCTCCCCTCCATTTATAAGGCGGGCGACAAGGTCGCGGTGATGCTTGGGAGGGCAAGGGATTTACTGCTCCCACGTCCCCCACGTTCCTACTTTTCGCGCCTGTTATGGTGCGCATTTACTGCGCCCCGGAAGGGCAATCGATTGCCTTGGTCGTAAAGGATCCGCGCGTGCAGCGAGGCCACGTAGTGGCGGTCCAAGCTCTGCGGCGATGTACTGTCGCGCGCGTGGGCTGGCAGGTCAGGCCAGCCTGCCAGTGACGTGTGTTGGGAAAGCAGCAGGTGGCCGGCGCGCTACCCGGTGGCGTGCCACTCGGCGCTCGCCTCAACATTTCAAATTCACCAGCCGGACCGGCCTCGCGTTGGCTGGCTCCTGGCACGTGGCTTCAACCAGCCAGACAAACAAAGACGTAGGATCTCCTAGAGGAGGAAACTGTTCAGGCACCCCAGCTTTGAGCTGTGGCACCTCACCAGCTTCGGGGACTACTATCGGGTTATGTACCCCGGGTAGCCTCATCCACACCCAAAGAGATTTCAAGACGTTGGGGCTAGCCAAGCCCCTCGGGCCAACTGGGCGTACGACCGACTTCTTGTCCGGTTTTAATAAGGCGGCACGCCCCTAGAAGGCGGTCCCAGGAGCGGGCCATCTCCTAGCTATCGGCCCCTCTCGGCTCGGAGTCTGCACTCACCTACCAAGAGAATATGGAGCATGGCAACAGTTCCACCTGCTCCCCTCGATTCCCGGGGAAACGTGTCTACAGTGCGTGCCAGCCAGGCAGACACCTACCCTCATGGCGTGGCCTTCTTGGGCCATGAAGCGTCGCATTGAGGCCAACCAGCGTGAGATCGACCACATAGCAGGTGGTACGCCGACTGCTGGCTAGCCCAGCCAAGCCGGGGCTATCCGGCAACGTGGCGTAGCCATCGCTAACATGCTGGGTGTCGGACGCCCTATCTACGAGACCCCGACGCAGAACTGATACGTCTCCAACGTATCTATAATTTCTAATTGTTCCATGCTATCATATTCTCCATCTAGGATGTTTTATATGCATTTATATGCTATTTTATATGATTTTTGGGACTAACCTATTAACCCAGAGCCCAGTGCCAGTTTCTATTTTTTTCCTTGTTTTTGAGTATCGCAGAAAAGGAATACCAAACGGAGCCCAATTGACCTGAAATTGCACGGAGGTTGATTTTGGACCAGAAGAAGCCCACGGAGTACCGGAGATGGACCAGAAGAGTCCTGAGGCCACCACGAGGGTGGGGGCGCGCCCTACCCTGATACGTCTCCAACGTATCTATAATTTTTTATTGTTCCATGCTATTATTTATAATGTTTTGGATGTTTAATGGGCTTTATTATACACTTTTATATTATTTTTGGGACTAACCTATTAACCCAAAGGCCCAGTCCAGATTGCTGTTTTTTGCCTATTTCAGGGTTTTGCAGAAAAAGGAATATCAAACGGAGTCCAAACAGAATGAAACCTTCGGGAGAGATATTTTTGGAGCGATATCTTCACGGGAGACTTGAGAACCACGGAATAGGGCACACGTGGCGCCCCCCTGCCTCGTGGGCCCCACGTTGGTCCCTCGATGCCCTCCTTCCTCCTATATATACCCATGTACCCTGAAACCATCAGAAGAGGATAAAAACCCCTAATTCCACCGCCGCAACCTTCTGTTCCCGTGAGTCCCATCTTGGGGCCTGTTCCGGAGCTCCGCCGGAGGGAGGATCTTCCACGGAGTGCTTCTACATCAACACCATCGCCTCACCATGAGTTGTGAGTAGTTTACCACAGACCTTCGGGTCCATAGCTTGTACCTAGATGGCTTCTTCTCTCTCTTTGGATCTCAATACCAAGTTCTCATTGGTCTTCGAGGAGATCTATTCGATGTAATCTCTTTTTGCGGTGTGTTTGTCGAGATCCGATGAATTGTGGGTTTATGATCAAGATTATCTATGAGAAAGATTTGGTTCTTTTCTGAATTATTTTATGTATGATTATAATATCCTTCCAAGTCTCTTCGAATTATCGGTTTGGTTTGGCCTACTAGATCTATAGTTCATGCAATGGGAGAAGTTCTTGTCTTTGGGTTCAATCTTGCGGTGTCCTTTCCCATTAGAGGCAGCAAGGCACGTATTGTATTGTTGCTAGCTTCGACACAAATCTGGATGAATCTATATCACAAACCGGATACGTGTATATTGTGAATGGAGGGGCAGTCAGCTGGTGCAGTTGCAAGCAGAACGTCGTGGCGCGTTCTACATGTGAAGCGGAGTACATAGCTGCTTGCGAAGTAGCGCAGGAAGGAGTCAGGATGAAGGAGCTCATCACCGACCTAGGAGTCATTCCAAGCGCGTCAAGACCGATGACTCTCTTCTGTGACAACACTAGAGCCATTGCCATTGCCAAGGAGCCCAGGTTTCACAAGGAGACCAAGCACATCAAGCGCCGTTTCAACTCCAGTCGTAATTATGTTCAAGATGGAGACATAGATATTTGTAAAGTGCATACGGATCTGAATGTCGCAGATCCGTTGACTAAACCTCTTCCACGGGCAAAACATGATCAACACCAGAACTCTATGGGTGTTCGATTCATCACCATGTAACTAGATTATTGACTCTAGTGCAAGTGGGAGACTGTTGGAAATATGCCCTAGAGGCTATAATAAAATGGTTATTATTATATTTCCTTGTTCATGATAATTGTCTGTTATTCATGCTTGAATTGTATTATACTCAAAAAATGATACATGTGTGAATACATAGACCATAACGTGTCCCTGGTAAGCCTCTAGTTACTAGATCATTGATCAACAGATGGTCACGGTTTCCTGGCCATGGACATTGGATGTCATTGATAACGGGATCACATCATTAGGAGAATGATGTGATGGACAAGACCCAATCCTAAGCCTAGCACAAGATTGTGTAGTTCGTAATGCTAAAGCTTTTCCAATGTTAAGTATCTGTTCCTTGGACCATGAGGTTGTGCAACTCCCGGATACCGTAGGAATGATTTGGGTGTGCCAAACGTCACAACGTAACTGGGTGGCTATAAAGGTACGCAACGGGTATCTCCGAAAGTGTCTGTTGAGTTGGCACAAACCGAGACTGGGATCTGTCACTCCATATGACGGAGAGGTATCTCTGGGCCCACTCGGTAAGACATCATCATAATGAGCTCAATGTGACTAAGGAGTTAGTCACGGGATGATGTATTACGGAACGAGTAAAGAGACTTGCCATGACAAGATTGAACAAGGTATCGGTATACCGACGATCGAATCTCGGGCAAGTACCGTACCGATAGACAACGGGAATAGCGTACGGGATTAAGTGAATCCTTGACATCGTGGTTCATCCAATGAGATCATCGATGAACACATGGGAACCAACATGGGTATCTAGATCCCGCTATTGGTTATTGACAGGAGAGTCGTCTCGGTCATGTCTACGTGTCTCCCGAACCCGTAGGGTCTACACACTTAAGGTTCGGTGACGCTAGGGTTGTAGAGATAAATGCACATGGTAACCCGAATGTTGTTCGGAGTCTCGGATGAGATCCCGGACGTCACGAGGAGTTCCAGAATGGTCCGGAGGTAAAGAATGATATATAGGAAGTCCAGTATCGGCCATCGGGAGAGTTCCGGGGGTCACCGGTAGTGTACCGAGACCACCGGAAGGGTCCCGGGGGTCCACCTGGTGGGGCCACCCATCCCGTAGGGCCCCATGGCCGTGGGGGGAGGGGGACCAGCCCATAGTGGGTTGGCGCACCCCCTTGGGCCTCCCCCCTGCGCCTAGGGTTGGAAACCCTAGGGGTGGGGGGCGCCCCCCTTGCCTTGGGGGGCAAGGCTCCCCCTCTGGCCGCCGCCCCCCTAGGAGATCCCATCTCCTAGGGCCGGCGCCCCCCCCCCTGGCCCCTATATATAGTAGGGGGAGAGAGGGCAGCCGCACCCTTTCCCCTAGCGCCTCCCCCCCCCCTGTTACACATCTCCCTCCTCCCGCAGGTGCTTGGCGAAGCCCTGCAGCTTTTCCCATTGCATCCACCACCACGCCGTCGTGCTGCTGGATCTCCATCAACCTCTCCTCCCCCCTTGCAGGATCAAGAAGGAGGAGACGTCGCTGCACCGTACGTGTGTTGAACGCGGAGGTGTCGTCCGTTCGGCGCTGGGATCATCGGTGATAGGGATCACGACGAGTACTACTCCATCATCCACGTTCTCTTGAACGCTCTGCTCGCGATCTACAAAGGGTATGTAGATGCACTCCTTTATGCTCGTTGCTAGATGTCTCCTTAGATTGCTCTTGGTGAAGCGTAGGAAAAATTTGGAATTCTGCTACGTTCCCCAACAGTGGTATCAGAGCTAGGTCTTTGCGTAGCATCTTGCACGAGTAGAACACAAACAAGTTGTGGGCGTAGATTTGTTCAATTTTCTTACCGCTACTAGCCCAATCTTGATTCGGCGGCATCGTGGGATGAAGCGACCCGGACCGACCTTACATGTACGCTTACGTGAGACTGGTTCCACCGACAGACATTCACTAGTTGCATAAGGTGGCTGGCGGGTGTCTGTCTCTCCCACTTTAGTCGGATCGCATTCGATGAAAAGGGTCCTTATGAAGGGTAAATAGAAATTGACATATCACGTTGTGGTTTTGGCGTAGGTAAGAAACGTTCTTGCTAGAAACCTATAGCAGCCACGTAAAAACTTGCAACAACAATTAGAGTACGTCTAACTTGTTCTTGCAGCATGTGCTATGTGATGTGATATGGCCAAAAGATGTGATGAGTGATATATGTGATGTATGAGATTGATCATGTTCTTGTAATAGGAATCACGACTTGCATGTCGATGAGAATGACAACTGGCAGGAGTCATAGGAGTTGTCTTATCTATTGTATGACATGTGTGTCACTGAATAACGCCATGTAATTACTTTACTTTATTTCTAAACGTTAGCCATGGTAGTAGAAGTAATATTTGGCGAGACGACTTCATGAAGACACCATGATGGAGATCATGATGATGGAGATCATGGTGTCATGCCGGTGACGATGATGATCATGGAGCCCCGAAGATGAAGATCAAAGGAGCAAAATGATATTGGCCATATCATGTCACTTTATTTGATTGCATGTGATGTTTATCATGTTTATGCATCTTATTTTCTTAGAACGCCGGTAGTAAATAAGATGATCTCTCACTAAAATTTCAAGAATTGTGTTTCCCATAACGGTGCACCATTGCTATGGATTGTTGTTCCGAAGCACCACGTGATGATCGAGTGTGACAGGCTCTAACGTTCGCATTTAACGAGCGTAAGCCAGATTTACACTCGCAATACACTTAGGGTTCACTTGATGAGCCTAGCATGTACAAACATGGCCTCGGAACACGGAAGACCGAAAGGTCGAAATGAGTCGTATAGAAGATACGATCAACATGAAGATGTTCACCGTTGATGACTAGTCCGTCTCACGTGATGATCGGACACGGCTTAGTCGATTCGGATCATGTTTCACTTAGATGACTAGAGAGATGTCTATCTGAGTGGGAGTTCATTAAAATTGATTAGATGAACTTAACTGACATGAACTTAGTCTAAAATCTTTACAATATGTCTTGTAGATCAAATGGCCCACGCTCATGTCACCCTCAACTTCAACGCGTTCCTAGAGAAAACCAAGCTGAAAGACGATGGTAGCAACTATATGGATTGGGTCCGTAACATGAGGATCATCCTCATAGCTACCAAGAAAACTTATGTCCTAGAAGCACCGCTAGGTGACGCTCCGCCCCAGCAAACCAAGATGTAATGAACGCTTGGCAGTCGCGTTGTGATGATTACTCCCTGGTTCAGTGCGGCATGCTCTACAGCTTAGAATCGGGGCTCCAAAAGCGTTTTGAGCACCACGGAGCATATGAGATGTTCCAAGAGCTGAAAATGGTTTTCCAAGCTCATGCCCGAGTTGAGAGATATGATGTCTCCAACGCATTCTACAGTTGTAAGATGGAGGAGAATAGTTCTGTCAGCGAGCACATACTCAAGTTGTCTGGGTTGCACAATCGCTTGTCTCAGTTGGGAATGAATCTCCCAGATGAAGCGGTCGTTGACAGAATCCTTCAGTCGCTCCCACCTAGCTACAAGAGCTTTGTGTTAAACTTCAATATGCAAGGGATGGAGAAGTCCATTCCCGAGGTGTATTCAATGCTGAAATTAGCGGAGGTGGAGATATGGAAAGAGCATCAAGTGTTGATGGTGAATAAAACCACTAAGTTTAAGAAAGGCAAGGGTAAGAAGAACTTCAAGAAGGACGGCAAAGGAGTTGCCGCGCCCGGTAAGCCAGTTGCTGTGAAGAAGCCAAAGAATGGACCCAAGCCTGAGACTGAGTGCTTTTATTGCAAGGGAACGGGTCACTGGAAGCGGAACTGCCCCAAATACTTAGCAGATAAGAAGGCCGGCAACATTAAAGGTATATATGATATACATGTTATTGATGTGTACCTTACCAGCGCTCGTAGTAGCTCCTGGGTATTTGATACCGGTGCAGTTGCTCACATTTGTAACTCAAAGCAGGAGCTGCGGAATAAGCGGAGACTGGCGAAGGACGAGGTGACGATGCGCGTCGGGAATGGTTCCAAGGTCGATGTGATCGCCGTCGGCACGCTACCTCTACATCTACCCTCGGGATTAGTTTTGAACCTTAATAATTGTTATTTAGTACCAGCTTTGAGCATGAACATTGTATCTAGATCTCGTTTGATGCGAGATGGCTACTCATTTAAATCCGAGAATAATGGTTGTTCTATTTATATGAGAGATATGTTTTATGGTCATGCCCCGCTGGTCAATGGTTTGTTTTGATGAATCTCGAACGTGATGTTACACATATTCATAGTGTGAATGCCAAAAGATGTAAAGTTGATAATGATAGTCCCACATCAAGATGGCAACGGGGCGCCGAAACCCGCGTCCCCGCGGGTTTTTACCCTATTAGGGGACGAGGATGGGCACATTTTCATCCCCGCGGGGCTGTTATCGGGCACATTATACAACCCGAAACATTTCGTGGGTTTACACCCGTTTCAATAGTCCCCGGACCCGAAACCCGGCAAAACCCGTCTAAATACACATTCAATACAAGTGGTAGAGTTCTAAGTGACCACCGTAGTCGTCTTACCCCAAATCTTAGAGGCCTTGATACTATCATATTTGTTGCCGAAATGTGATCATCTTTGTTGCTGAAATGTGGTATCATGTTGTTGAAATACACTCTATATAGGTGTTGAACCATCTACTATTGTTCTTTGTTGAAAGTTGCTCAACTTATGCTACTAAAATGTGCTTATTTTGATGATCAAATGTTATTCTTTGTTGGCACTATGTTTGTTTAAATATTTTGGTTTTCTCGTGGGTTCCCCGTGGGTTCCCTGAAACCCGATGGGTTTAGGGGACGGGCGAAAAACTAACCCCGCGCATGGTGATGGGGACGGGGACGGGTTTACGATTTTCTCGTGGGGATGGGTTTGGGAAGGCAAAACCCGATGGGTTTCGTCCCCGTCGCCATCTTGAGTCCCACAAACTTGTTGCATTGCCGCCTTGATCATATTGGTGTCAAACGTATGAAGAAGCTCCATGCAGATGAACTTCTAGAGTCTCTTGATTATGAATCATTTGACACGTGCGAACCATGCCTCTTAGGCAAGATGACCAAGACTCCGTTCTCCGGAACAATGGAGCGAGCGAGCGACCAACTTATTGGAAATCATACATACCGATGTGTGTGGTCCAATGAGTGTTGAAGCTCGTGGAGGCTACCGTTATGTTCTCACCCTCACAGATGACTTAAGTAGATATGGGTATGTCTACTTAAGAAACACAAGTATGAGACCTTTGAAAGGTTCAAGGAATTTCGGAATGAGGTTGAGAATCAACATGACAGAAAAATAAAGTTCTTACGATCGGATCGTGGGGGTGAATATTTAAGTCATGAATTTGGCACACACCTAAGGAACTGTGGAATTGTTTCACAATTGACACCGCCCAGAACACCTTAGCGTAATGGTGTGTCCGAACGTCAAAATCGAACTCTGTTGGACATGGTGCGATCAATGATGTCTCTCACCGACTTACCGCTATCTTTTTGGAGTTATGCTTTAGAGACTGCCGCATTCACTTTAAATAGGGCTCCGTCAAAATCCGTTGAGACAACATCGTATGAACTTTGGTTTGGCAAGAAACCTAAGCTGTCATTTCTGAAAGTTTGGGGTTGCGATGCTTATGTCAAGAAACTTCAACCTCAAAAGCACAAACCCAAATCGGAAAAATGCGTCTTCATAGGATACCCAAAGGAAACGATTGGGTACACCTTCTACCTCAGATCCGAAGGCAAGGTCTTCGTCGCCAAGAATGGATCCTTTCTAGAGAAAGAGTTTCTCTCGAAAGAAGTGAGTGGGAGGAAAGTAGAACTTGATGAGGTGACAGTCACCCCTCCCGAACCGGAAAGTAGCGCAGCGCAGGAAATTGTTCCTGAGGTGCCTGCACTGACAGGGGAGGAAGTTAATGATGATGATCATGAAGATTCAGATCAAGTTACTACTGAACTTCGAAGGTCCACAAGGACACGTTCCGCACCATAGTGGTACGGCAACCCTGTCATGGAAATCATGTTGTTAGACAACGGTGAACCTTCGAACTATGAAGAAGCAATGGTGGGCCCGGATTCCAACAAATGGCTTGAAGCCATGAAATCCGAGGTAGGATCCATGTATGAAAACAAAGTGTGGCCTTTGGTGGACTTGCGCAATGATCAACACGCCATAGAAAATAAATGGATATTTAAGAAGAAGACTGACGCGGATGGTAATGTGACCATCTATAAGGCTCGGCTTGTCGCTAAAGGTTATCGGCAAGTTTAAGGGATTGACTACGACGAGACTTTCTCTCCCGTAGCGATGCTGAAGTCCGTCCGAATCATGTTAGCAATTTCCGCATTCTATGATTATGAGATATGGCAAATGGAAGTCAAAACGGCATTCCTTAATGGCTTCCTCAAGGAAGAGTTGTATATGATGCAGCCGGAAGGTTTTGTCGATCCTGAAAATGCCAACAAGGTATGCAAGCTCCAGCCTTCGATATACGGGCTGGTGCAAGCATCTCGGAGTTGGAATATTCGCTTTAATGATGTGATCAAAGCATTTCGGTTTATACAGACTTGGGGAGAAGCCTGTATTTACAAGAAATTGAGTGGGAGCTCTGTAGCATTTCTCATATTATATGTGGATGACATACTGCTGATGGGAAATGATATAGAATTCTTGG
The DNA here is from genome assembly GCA_021437245.1 of Aegilops speltoides. Taxonomy (NCBI): domain Eukaryota; kingdom Viridiplantae; phylum Streptophyta; class Magnoliopsida; order Poales; family Poaceae; genus Aegilops; species Aegilops speltoides. The sequence goes on from CM038145.1 coordinate 32,312,836, forward strand.
AGATCATAAAGGCCTACTTGAATAAGAGTTTTTCAATGAAGGACCTTGGAGAAGCTGCTTATATATTAGGCATCAAAATCTATAGAGATAGATCGAGACGCCTCATTGGTCTTTCACAAAGCACATACCTTGATAAGATATTGAAGAAGTTCAATATGGATCAGTCCAAGAAAGGGTTCTTGCCTGTATTGCAAAGTATGAGATTGAGCACGGCTCAATCCCCGACCACGGCAGAAGATAGAGAAAAGATGAGTGTCATCCCCTATACCTCAGCCATAGGTTCTATTATGTATGTCATGTTGTGTACCAGACCTGATGTGAACCTTGCCATTAGTTTGGTAGGGAGGTACCAAAGTGATCCCGGTATGGAACACTGGACAGCGGTCAAGAACATCCTGAAGTGCCTGAAAAGGACTAAGGATATGTTTCTCGTTTATGGAGGTGACGAAGAGCTCGTCGTAAAGGGTTACGTCGATGCTAGCTTCGACACAGATCTGGATGACTCTAAGTCACAAACCAGATACATGTATATTTCGAATGGAGGGGCAGTCAGCTGGTGCAGTTGCAAGCAGAGCATCATGGCGCATTCTACATGTGAAGCGGAGTACATAGCTGCTTGCGAAGCAGCGCAGGAAGGAGTCTGGATGAAGGAGTTCATCACCGACCTAGGAGTCATTCCAAGTGCGTCAAGCCCGATGACTCTCTTCTGTGACAACACTGGAGCCATTGCCATTGCCAAGGAGCCCAGGTTTCACAAGAAGACCAAGCACATCAAGCGTCGTTTCAACTCCATCCGGAATTATGTTCAAGATGGAGACATAGATATTTGTAAAGTGCATACGGATCTGAATGTCGCAGATCCGTTGACTAAACCTCTTCCACGGGCAAAACATGATCAACACCAGAACTCTATGGGTGTTCGATTCATCACAATGTAACTAGATTATTGACTCTAGTGCAAGTGGGAGACTGTTGGAAATATGCCCTAGAGGCAATAATAAAATGGTTATTATTATATTTCCTTGTTCATGATAATTGTCTGTTATTCATGCTTGAATTGTATTGTACGGAAACAATGATACATGTGTGAGTATATAGACCACAACGTGTCCCTGGTAAACCTCTAGTTACTAGCTCGTTGATCAACAGATGGTCACGATTTCCTGGCCATGGACATTGGATGTCATTGATAACGGGATCACATCATTAGGAGAATGATGTGATGGACAAGACCCAATCCTAAGCCTAGCACAAGATCGAGTAGTTCGTAATGCTAAAGCTTTTCCAATGCTAAGTATCTGTTCCATAGACCATGAGGTTGTGCAACTCCCGGATACCGTAGGAATGCTTTGGGTGTGCCAAACGTCACAACGTAACTGGGTGGCTATAAAGGTACGCAACGGGTATCTCTGAAAGTGTCTGTTGAGTTGGCACGAACCGAGACTGGGATTTGTCACTCCATATGACGGAGAGGTATCTCTGGGCCCACTCGGTAAGACATCATCATAATGAGCTCAATGTGACTAAGGAGTTAGTCACGGGATGATGTATTACGGAACGAGTAAAGATACTTGCCATGATGAGATTGAACAAGGTATCGGTATACCGACGATCGAATCTCGGGCAAGTACCGTACCGATAGACAAAGGGAATAGCATACGGGATTAAGTGAATCCTTGACATTGTGGTTCATCCGATGAGATCATCAAGAAACACGTGGGAACCAACATGGGTATGCAGATCCCGCTGTTGGTTATTGACCGGAGAGTCGTCTCGGTCATGTCTACGTGTCTCCCGAACCCGTAGGGTCTACACACTTAAGGTTCGGTGACGCTAGGGTTGTAGAGATAAATGCACACGGTAACCCGAATGTTGTTCGGAGTCCCGGATGAGATCCCGGACGTCACGAGGAGTTCCAGAATGGTCCGGAGGTAAAGAATCATATATAGGAAGTCCAGTTTCGGCCATCGGGAGAGTTCCGGGGGTCACCGGTAGTGTACCGGGACAACCGAAAGGGTCCCGGGGGTCCACCGGGTGGGGCCACCCATCCCGGAGGGCCCCATGGGCCGTAGGGGGAGGGGGACCAGCCCATAGTGGGATGGCACACCCCCTTGGGCCTCCCCCTGTGCCTAGGGTTGGAAACCCTAGGGGTGGGGGCGCCCCCCTTGCCTTGGGGGGCAAGGCTCCCCCTCTGGCCGCCGCCCCTCTAGGAGATCCTATCTCCTAGGGCTGCCCCCCCTGGCCCCTATATATAGTGGGGGGAGAGAGGGCAGCCGCACCCTTGCCCCTGGCGCCTCCCCCCCCCCCCCGTTACACATCTCCTTCCTCCCGCAGTGCTCGCGGCCTCGCAGTTTTTCCTCACAGATCCACCACCACGCTGTCGTGCTGCTGGATCTCCATCAACCTCTCCTCCCCCCTTGCTGGATCAAGAAGGAGGAGACGTCGCTGCATTGTACGTGTGTTGAACGCGGAGGTGACGTCCGCTCGGCGCTGGGATCATCGGTGATAGGGATCACGACGAGTACGACTCCATCATCCACGTTCTCTTGAACGCTTCCGCTCGCGATCTACAAAGGGTATGTAGATGCACTCCTTTATGCTCGTTGCTAGATGTCTCCTTAGATTGATCTTGGTGAAGCATCAGAAATTTTTTGAATTCTGCTACGTTCCCCAACAAGTTCCACCGCCACAAGCCTTTGTAGCCACCAAAAACCAATCGGGACCCTGTTCCGGCACCCTGCCGGAGGGGGGAATCCCTCTCCGGTGGCCATCTTCATCATCCCAGCGCTCTCCATGACGAGGAGGGAGTAGTTCATCCTCGGGGCTGAGGGTATGTACCAGTAGCTATGTGTTTGATCTCTCTCTCTCTCTCTCTCTCTCGTGTTCTTGAGATGGCACGATCTTGAAGTATCGCGAGCTTTGCTATTATAGTTGGATCTTATGATGTTTCTCCCCCTCTATCTTCTTGTAATGGATTGAGTTCTCCCTTTGAATTTATCTTATCTTACTGAGTCTTCAAGGATTTGAGAACACTGGATGTATGTCTTGCATGGGATACCCGTGGTGACAATGGGGTATTCTATTGATTCACTTGATGTATGTTTTGGTGATCAACTTGCAGGTTCCTTGACCTTGGGAATCTATGCATAGGGGTTGGCACACATTTTCGTCTTGACTCTTCGATAGAAACTTTGGGGCACTCTTTGAAGTTCTTTGTATTGGTTGAATAGATGAATCTGAGATTGTGTGATGCATATCGTATAATCATGCCCACGGATACTTGAGGTGACAATGGAGTATCTAGGAGACATTAGGGTTTTGGTTGATGTGTGTCTTAAGGTGTTATTCTAGTATGAACTCTAGGATAGGTCGAACGGAAAGAATAGCTTCGTGTTATTTTACTACGGACTCTTGAATAGATCGATCAGAAAGAATAACTTTGAGGTGGTTTCGTACCGTATAATAATATCTTCGTTTGTTCTCTGCTATTTGTGACTTTGGAGTGACCTTTTGTTGCATGTTGAGGGATTGTTATAAGACACAGTTATGTTATTATTGCTGAGAGAACTTGCACTAGTGAAAGTATGAACCCTAGGTCTTGTTTCAAAGCATTGCAATATTGTTTGTGCTCACTTTTATCATTAGTTGCCTTGATGTTTTTATATGTTCATATTACAAAAACATATATCTACCATCCATATTGCACTTGTATCACCATCTCTTCGTCGAACTAGTGCACCTATATAATTTACCATTGTATTGGGTGTGTTGGGGACATCAGAGACTCTTTGTTATTTGGTTGCAGGGTTGTTTGAGAGAGACCATCTTCATCCTACGCCTCCCACGGATTGATAAACCTTAGGTCATCCACTTGAGGGAAAGTTGCTACTGTCCTACAAACATGTGCACTTGGAGGCCCAACAACGTCTAGAAGAAGAAGGTTGCGTAGTAGACATCAAGCTAGTTTCTGGCTCCGTTGCCTGGGAGGTTAGTGCTTGAAGGTATATCTTTAGATCTTGCAATCGAATATTTTAGTTTCTTGTTTTATCACTAGTTTAGTTTATAATAGAAAACTACAAAAAAATGGAATTGAGGGTAACTCATATGCTTCATCTTTTTAATATCTTTCGTGAAAATGATGTAAATGATAATTGTGCCCAGGTACTACAAGAAGAATGCATTAAAATGTTCGGCACTAAATACTTTAATGATGAGCATGATTGCAATGTTGTTAGTGTGAATCCTTTAAATATCCATGATGCTAATGATATTCAAAGCCACAAGCTTGGGGATGCTATGTTGATGAAGATGATATTTTTTGTCCCCCAAGTTTCGATGAGCAAATTTATTATGATGAAAGCATGCCTCCTATCTATGATGATTATATTGATGAAAGTGGATTTGGAGAGGTCATGACTTTATTTAGTGATGAATCCACTATTTCGGAAGAGGTTCCAATAGATTATGAGAACAAAGTTGCTATCTATGATGATTATTGTGATGACATGTATGCTATAAACAATAACGATAACCATGAAACTTGTCATCATGATTTTAGTTTTCAATTGGATTATGCCTCACATAATAATTATTTTGTTGAGTTTGCTCCCACTATTATTCATGAGAAGAAATTCGCTTATGTGGAGAGTAATAAAACATTTATGCTAATGTATAATGAAAAGAATGCTTTATGTGATGGTTATATTGTTAAATTCATTCATGATGCTACTGAAAATTATTCTGAGGGAGGAATATATGCCTGTAGGAATTGCAATAATATCAAGTTTCCACTCTATGTGTTGAAAATCTTGAAGCTATGCTTGTTTTGCTTTCCTATGCTAGTTGATTCTTGTTCCCATAAGTTGTTTGCTCACAAAATCCCTATGCATAGGAAGTGGGTTAGACTTAAATGTGCTATTCATATTCTTCATGATGCTCTCTTTATGTTTCAATTCTTATCTTTTATCCGAGCATCATTGAAATCATCATGCCTAGCTAAAAGGCATTAAAGAAAAGCGCTTGTTGGGAGACAACCCAATATTTACCCTTACTGTTTTTGTGTGTTCACATGATTAAGCTACTATAGTAATCATGTTTTATAGCTTTTGTTTCAAATAAAGTACCAAGTAGAACCTTTGGGAAGACTTGGGTGAAAGTTAATGTGATCTTGCTGTAAAAAATAGAAACTTTGCACTCACGAGATTAGCTGCCATTTTTTTTACTGGAGAGTGATATTAAGTTGATTGTTTTTGCATAAGATTAATTGAAAAATTCCACACGTCCACCAATTTATTTCAGAATTTGTTGAGTTACAGAAGTATTCGAAAGTTACAGATTGCTACAGACTATTCTATTTTTGACAGATTCTATTTTCTATGTGTTGTTTGCTTATTTTGATGAATATATGAGTAGTATTGGAGGGTATGAACTGTAGAGAAGTTGGAATACAATATATATTACACCAATATGAATTTAGAATGAGTTCATTACAGTACCTTAAAGTGGTAGTTTGTTTTCTTATACTAACGGAGCTCGCGAGATTTTCTGTTAAGTTTTGTGTTGTGACGTTTTCAAGTTTTGGGTAAATATTCGATGGACAATGGAATAAGGAGTGGCAAGAGCCTAAGATTGGGGATGCTCAAGGTAATATTCAAGGACAACCAAGAGCCTAAGCTTGGGGATGCCCCGGAAGGCATCCCCTCCTTCGTCTTCATTTATCGGTAACTTTACTTGAGGCTATATTTTTATTCACCACATGATATGAGTTCTACTTGGAGTGTCATTTTCTTTTGTTTATATTTGCTTGCTGTTATTTGGAGGCATTTTTTTCTCTATTTTATTAAAATTTCAAGTCTAGCCTTTACCATGCTTATTTTGCAAGTCTTTGTGTTGTTGTTTGAAAACAGAAAGTTTTCTATCATTGTCTGAATTCTTCTAGATAGTCAAAACGTGATAAAATCTTGAAATTTTTACAGAGTGAGCATAAATAAGTTCTCTATAACGTGATAGTTTTTCATAATTTTTTGAGTTGGGGAAGTATGAGAACAACTCCACTCTTTACAGACTGTCATGTTTAGACAGATTGTTGTTATGTTTGCATTGTTTGCATATGTTTGTATGTTTAATGATTCTATTTGAGGACAGGAGTATTAAATATCCAGAGGCATTTAGTATGAAATGTCAAATTATAATTTTAGTGATTTGCTACAGTAGAGAATGTTATGGTTTTGATTTGATTTATACTAAGTGATCTCACGAGTTCTTGTTGAGTTTTGTGTGCATGAAGTTTTTAAGATTCCGAAACAATGATATGAGAGGAATTAAGGAGACACAAAATCTCAAGCTTGGGGATGCCCAAGGCATCCCAAAATAATATTTCAAGAAGTCTCAAGCATCTAAGCTTGGGGATGCCCCGGTTGGCATCCCACCTTTCTTCGTCGACAATTATCGGTTAGTAACGGCTGAGCCTAAGTTTTTACTTCTTCACATTATGTGGGCTATCCTTGTAATGTCATTCTATTTTGCTTTGCTTGCTGTTTGAACAAAATATTAAGATCTGAATTTTATTTTAATGTTAGAGAGTCTTCACATAGTTACATAATTATTCAACTACTCATTGAACCCCACTTATATCTTTCGGAGTAGTTTGTCATTTGTTCTAGTGCTTCACTTATATCTTTTTAGAGAACGACGGTGGTTTTATTTTATAGAAATTATTTATCTCTCATGCTTCACTTATATTATTTTGAGAGTCTTAAACAGCATGGTAGTTTGCTTTGGTTATGAATTTAGTCCAAATATAATGGGCATCCAAGAGGGATATAATAAAAACTTTCATATAAAGTGTGTTGAATACTATGACAAGTTTGATGCTTGATGATTGTTTTGAGATATGAGGATGGTGATATTAGAGTCATGCTAGTAGAGTAATTGTGAATTTGAGAAATACTTGTGTTGAGGTTTGCATGTCCCGTAGCATGCACGTATGGTAACCATTGTGTAACAAATTTGAAGCATGAGGTGTTTCTTTGATTGTCTTCCTTTGTGTGGAGGTCGGGATCGCGCGATGGTTAACTCCTACCAACCCTTCCCCTAGGAGCATGCATGCTTGGTTTTTGATGGCTTGTAGATTTTTGCAATAAGTATGTGCGTTCTTTATGACTAATGTTGAGTACATGGATTATACGCACTCTCACCCTTCCACCATTGCTAGCCTCTGTAATACTGCGCAACTTTTGCCGGTACCATACACCCACCATATATCTTCCTCAAAACAGCCACCATACCTACCTATTATGGCATTTCCATAGCCATTCCGAGATATATTGCCATGCAACTTTCCACCGTTCCGTTCATTATGACACGTTTCATCATTGTCATATTGCCATGCATGATCATGTAGTTGACATCGTATTTGTGGCAAATCCACCATTCATAATTTTCATACATGTCACTCTTGATTCATTGCACATCCCAGTACACCGCCGGAGGCATCCATATAGAGTCATATTTTGTTCTAGTATCGAGTTGTAATCTTCGAGTTGTAATTAAATAGAAGTGTGATGATCATCATTATTAGAGCATTGTGCCGAAAAAAAGGCCAAATAAAAAAGGGGGAAAGGCAAAAAAAAGAGAAAGGCCAAAAAAAGGAAGCCCAAAAAAAAGAAAAAAGGGGACAATGCTACTATCTTTTTTCCACACTTGTGCTTCAAAGTAGCACCATGATGTTCATGATAGAGAGTCTCTTGTTTTGTCATTTTCATATACTAGTGGGAATTTTTCATTATAGAACTTGGCTTGTATATTCCAACGATGGGCTTCCTCAAATGCCCTAGGTCTTCATGATCAAGCAAGTTGGATGCACACCCATTTAGTTTCTTTTGTTGAGCTTTCATACATTTATAGCTCTAGTGCATCCGTTGCCTGGCAATCCCTACTCACTCACATTGATATCTATTTATAGGCATCTCCATAGCCCATTGATACGCCTAGTTGATGTGAGACCATCTTCCTCTTTTTTGTCTTCTCCGCAACCACCATTCTATTCCATCTATAGTGTTGTGTCCATGGCTCACGCTCATGTATTGCGTGAAAGTTGAAGAAGTTTGAAAAAATTAAAGTATGAAACAATGGCTTGGCTGAAACTGGGGTTGTGCATGATTTGGGTATTTTGTGTGACGAAGATGGAGCATAGCCAAACTATATGATTTTGTAGGGATGAACTTTCTTTGGCCATGTTATTTTGAGAAGACATAATTGCTTTGTTAGTACGCTTCAAGTATTATTGTTTTTATGTCAATATTAAACTTTTGTCTTGAATCTTTTGGATCTGAACATTCATGCCACAATAAAGAAAATTACATTGATAATTATGTTAGGTAGCATTCCACATGAAAAAAAATCTGTTTTTATCATTTACCTACTCGAGGACGAGCAGGAATTAAGCTTGGGGATGCTTGATACATCTCCAATGTGTCTATAATTTTTTATTGTTCCATGATATTATATTATCCATCTAGGATATTTTATATGCATTTATATGCTATTTTATATGATTTTTGGGACTAACCTATTAACCCAGAGCCCAGTGAGAGTTTCTGTTTTTCCTTGTTTTTGAGTATCGCAGAAAAGGAATACCAAACGGAGTCCAATTGACCTGAAATTGCATGGAGGTTGTTTTTGGACCAGAAGAAGCCCACGGAGTACCGGAGATGGATCAAAAGAGTCCCGAGGCCATCACGAGGGTAGGGGTGCGCCCTACCCCCCTGGGCGCGCCCCCCTATCTTGTGGGTGCCTCGGGGACCCCCTTGACTTGTTCCTGACTCCAACACCTCTTATATATACCCAAACTTCCAAAACATAACCTAGATCGGGAGTTCCGCCGCCGCAAGCCTCTGTAGCCACCAAAACCCAATCGGGGCCTTGCTTTGGCACCCTGCCGGAGGGGGGAATCCCTCTCTGGTGGCCATCTTCATCATCCCGACGCTCTCCATGATGAGAACGGAGTAGTCCACCCTCGGGGTTGAGGGTATGTACCATTAGCTATGTGTTTGATCTCTCTCTCTCTCGTGTTCTTGAGATGGCACTACCTTGATGTATCTTGAGCTTTGCTATTATAGTTGGATCTTATGATGTTTCTCCCCATCTATCTTCTTGTAATGGATTGAGTTTTCCCTTTGAAGTTATCTTATCGTATTGAGTCTTTACGGATTTGAGAACACTTGATGTATGTCTTGCGTGGGATACCCGTGGTGACAATGGGGTATTCTATTGATTCACTTGATGTATATTTCGGTGATCAACTTGAGGGTTCCGTGACCTTGGGAATCTATGCATAGGGGTTGGCACACGTTTTCGTCTTGACTCTCCGATAGAAACTTTGGGGCACTCTTTGAAGTTCTTTGTGTTGGTTGGATAGATGAATCTGAGATTGTGTGATGCATATCGTATAATCATGCCCACAGATACTTGAGGTGATAATGGAGTATCTAGGTGACATTAGGGTTTTGGTTGATGTGTGTCTTAAGGTGTTATTCTAGTACGAACTCTAGGATAGGTCGAACAGAAATAATAGCTTCATGTTATTTTACTACAGACTCTTGGATAGATCGATCAGAAAGAATAACATTGAGGTGGTTTCATACCCTACAATAATCTCTTCGTTTGTTCTCTGCTATTAGTGACTTTGGAGTGACTCTTTATTGCATGTTGAGGGATTGTTATATGATCCAATTATGTTATTATTGTTGGGAGAACTTGCACTAGTGAAAGTATGAACCCTAGGCCTTGTTTCAAAGCATTGCAATACCGTTTGTGCTCACTTTTATCATTAGTTACCTTGTTTTTTTTTCATATTTTCATATTACAAAAACCTATATCTACCATCCATATTGCACTTGTATCACCATCTCTTCGCCGAACTAGTGCACCTATACAATTTACCATTGTATTGAGTGTGTTGGGGACACAAGAGACTCTTTGTTATTTGGTTGCAGGGTTGTTTGAGAGAGACCATCTTCATCCTATGCCTCCCACGGATTAATAAACCTTAGGTCATCCACTTGAGGGAAATTTTCTACTGTCCTACAAACATCTGCACTTGGAGGCCCAACAACGTCTACAAGAAGAAGGTTGTGTAGTAGACATCAAGAACCTGCATGCCGCGCAGGCGGCGGCAGAAGAACTCTAAACCCTATAGGGTGAAGAGTGGTGCCTCCAGATGGAGCACCTCCAGGAGCTCCTCAACGCTCGAAACACACAGCAAGACGCGTGCAGCCGCATGGTGGCCAGCCAGCTGGCCGACATGCCGGAAATAAACCCCCGCTATGTTTGCTCTTTATGCTTCACTTAATTTTTTTGAGAGCTATGGATTAGTCTAGTGCTTCACTTATATATTTTTAAGCGCGGTGTGCTTTTATATTTTCGAAGAAATTCTCTTGTTCTTTACTTAGATTTATTTGTGAGTTGGTAATTTTTTGAAAAAAATATGTCATGCTTCACTTCAACTATTTTGAGAGAAAGAAAATTTTATGCTCGTGTTTTTCACTTAGATTTGTTTGAGCTTATCAAAAGCAACATATGAAACTAGTCCCAAAGTGATAGATATCCAAGAAGGATATAATGAAAACTTTCATGAAGATCATTGATGTCTACTACACAACCTTCTTCTTGTAGACGTTGGTGGGCCTCCAAGTGTAGAGGTTTATAGGATAGTAGCAAATTTCCCTCAAGTGGATGACCTAAGGCTTATCAATCCGTGGGAGGCGTAGGATGAAGATGGTCTCTCTCAAACAACCCTGCAACCAAATAACAAAGAGTCTCTTGTGTCCCCGACACACCCAATACAATGGTAAATTGTGTAGGTGCACTACTTCGGCAAAGATATGGTGATACAAGTGCAATATGGATGGTAGATATAGGTTTTTGTAAACTGAAAATATAAAAACGGCAAGGTAACTAAAGATAAAAGTGGGCATAAACGGTGTTGCAATGATAGGAAACAAGGCCTAGGGTTCATACTTTCACTAGTGCAAGTTCTCTCAACAAGGATAACATAATTTGCTCATATTACTAGCCCTCAACATGCAACAAAGAGTCACTCCAAAGTCACTAATAGCGGAGAACAAACGAAGAGATTATGGTAGGGTACGAAACCACCTCAAAATTATTCTTTCTGATCGATCTATTCAAGAGACTGTAGTAACGTTCAATCTAGCATAGAGTTTGTACTAGAATAACAACTTAAGACACAAATCAACCAAAACCCTAATGTCACCTAGATACTCCATTGTCACCTCAAGTATCTGTGGGCATGATTATACGATATGCATCACACAATCTCAGATTCATCTATTCAACCAACACAAAGTACTTCAAAGAGTGCCCCAAAGTTTCTACTGAAAAGTGAAGACGAAAATGTGTGCCAACCCCTATGCATAGATTCCCAAGGTCATGGAACCCGCAAGTTGATCACCAAAACATACATCAAGTAGATCACATGATATCCCATTGTCACCACAGATAAGCACGTGCAAGACATACATCAAGTGTTCTCAAATCCTTAAAGACTCAATCCGATAACATAACTTCAAAGGGAAAACTCAATCCATTACAAGAGAGTAGAGGGGAGAAGCATCATAAGATCCAACTATAATAGCAAAGCTCGTGATACATCAAGATCGTGCCATCTCAAGAACATGAGAGAGAGAGAGAGAGATCAAACACATAGCTACTGGTACATACCCTCAGCCCCGAGGGTGGACTACTCTCTCCTCGTCATGGAGAGCGCCAGGATGATGAAGATGGCCACCGGTGAGGGTTCCCCCCTCCGGCAGGGTGCCGGGACAGGGTCTAGATTGGTTTTCGGTGGCTATAGAGGCTTTCGGCGGCGGAACTCCCGATCTAGGTTAATTTCCGGAGGTTTCAGTATTTATAGGATTTTTTGGCGTAGGGCACAAGTCAGGGGGCCTCCGGGCTGTCTAGGAGACAGGGGCACACGCCCACCTGGAGTGGGCGCGCCCCCCACACTCGTGGGCAGCCCGTGGCTCTCCTGGCCCATCTCTTCTACTTCGGGGCCTTCTTTTGGTCCGGAAAAAATCACCAAAAATTGGCACGTCAATTGGACTCCGTTTGATAATCCTTTTCTGTAAAACTCAAAAACAAGGAACAAACAGAAATTGGCACTGGGCTCTAGGTTAATAGGTTAGTCCCAAAAAATAATATAAAAGTGTATGACAAAGCCCATTAAACATCCAAAACATCATAAATAATAGCATGGAACAATCAAAAATTATAGATACGTTGGAGACGTATCAAGCATCCCCAAGCTTAATTCCTGCTCGTCCTTGAGTAGGTAAATGATAAAAACAGAATGATGTGGAATGCTAACCAACATAGTTTTACAATGTAATTCACTTAATTGTGGCATGAATGTTCAGATCTGAAAGATTCAAGAAAAAAGTCTATATTGACATAAGAAATAATAATACTTCAACCATACTAACAAAGCAATCGTGTCTTCTCAAAATACTATGGCTAAAAAAGTTATCCCTACAAAATCATATAGTCTGGCTATGCTCCCTCTTCATCACACGAAATATTCATATCATGCACAACCCCAATTTTAGCCAAGCACTTGTTTTCATACTCTATTCTTTCAAACCTTTTCAACTTTCACGCAATACATGAGCGTGAGCCATGGACATAGCACTATGTGGAATAGAGAGGTGGTTGTGGTGAAGACAAAAAGGAGGGAGATAGTCTCACATCAACTAGGCGTATCAATGGGCTATGGAGATGCCCATCAATAGATATCAATGTGAGTGAGTAGGGATTGCCATGCAACGGATGCACTAGAGCTAAATATGTATGAAACTCAACAAAAGAAACTAGTGGGTGTGCATCCAACTTGCTTGCTCATGAAGACCTAGGGCATTTGAGGAAGCCCATCGTTGGAATATACAAGTCAAGTTCTATAATGAAAATTCCCACTAGTATATGAAAGTGACTAAACATGAGACCCTCTATCATGAAGAACATGGTGCTACTTTGAAGCACAAGTGTGGAAAGAGATAGTAGCAATTGTCCCTTTTTCTTTTCTTTTTTTTTGGGCCTTTCTTTTTTCTTTGGCCTTTCTTTTCTTTTCTTTTTTCTTTTTTTTGGAGGGGCTTTCTTGGTTTAGCCTTTCCTCACATGGGACAATGCTCTAATAATAATGATCATCAAACTTTCATTGAATTACAACTTGATATTACAACTCGATACCAGAACAAGTATGACTCTATATGAATGCCTCCCGCGGTGTACCGGGATGTGCAATGAATCAAGAGTGACATGTATGAAAAATTATGCATGGTGGCTTTGCCACAAATATGATGTCAGCTACATGATCATGCATGGCAATATGACAATATGAAGCGTGTCATATGAACGGAACGGTAGAAAGTTGCATGGAAATATATCTCTGAATGGCTATGGAAATGCCATGATAGGTAGGTATGGTGGCTGTTTTCGGGAAAATATATGGTGGTTGTTTTGAGGAATCATATATAGTGGGCGTATGGCACCGGTGAGAGTTGCGCGGTACAAGAGAGGCTAGCAATAGTGGAAGGGTGTGAGTGTGTATAATCCATGGACTCAACATTAGTCATAAGAACTCATATACTTATTGCAAAAATCTACGAGTCATCAAAACAAAGCAATCAACGCATGCTCCTAGGGGGGAGGTTGGTAGGAGTTAACCATCGCGCGCCCCCAACCGCCACACAAAGGTTGACACTTTACAAATACCTCATGCTCTAACTTCCTCACATAGCGGTTCACCATACGTGCATGCTACGGGAATCACTAACCTTAACACAACCATTTCTCAATTTCATAATAACTCCACTAGCATGACTCTAATATTACCATCCTCATATCTCAAAACAATTATCAAGCCTCCAACTTCTCATCGTATTCAATGCACTTAGTGTGAAGGTTTTTACTCCATTGATATTGGATGTCTATCATGTGAAGGCTAGTTTTATAGCCAAAGCACATTACCATGCTGTTTTAATAGACTCTCAAAAGGATATAAGTGAAGCATGAGAGATCAAAAAATTCGACAAAATATAATCACCACCGTGCTCTAAAAGATATAAGTGAAGCACTAGAGCAAAAATTGTTCAACTAAAAAGATATAAGTGAAGCACATAGAGTGTTCTATCAATTCCTAGGCCATATTTAACTCTCTCAGATAGGTGTGTCCAGCAAGGATAATTGTGGCAAACTAACAAGCAAAGACTCAAATGATACAAGACGCTCCAAGTAAAACACATATCATGTGGTGAATAAAAATATAGCTCCGAGTATAGTTACCGATGGATGAAGACGAAAGAGGGGATGCCTTCCCGGGGCATCCCCAAGCTTAGGTTTTGGTTGTCCTTGAATTTTACCTTGGGTGCCTTGGGCATCCCCAAGCTTAGGCTCTTGCCACTCTTTGTTCCATAGTCCATCAAAGCAATACTCAAAACTTGAAAACTTCACAACATAAAACTTAGACAAAAATCTCGTGAGCTCCGTTAGTATAAGAAAGCAAACCAGTACTCAAAGGTACTGCTATGAATTCATTCTTTGTATATATTGGTGTTAAACCTACTGTATTCCAACTTCTCTATGGTTCATACTTCCCAATACTACTCATAGATGCATTGAAATAAGCAAACAACACACGAAAAACAGAATCTGTCAAAAACAGAACAGTCTGTAGTAATCTGTAACTTTCGAATACTTCTGTAACTCCAAAAAAAATGAAATAAATTGGTAAACGTGAGGAATTTGTATATTAATTATCTGTAAAAAGAATCAACTAAATAGCACGCTCCAGTAAAATCTGGTGACTATTCTAGCGAGCGCTAACGATTCTGTTTTTCACAGCAAGATCACATAAACTTCACACAAGTCTTCCCAAAGATTCTACTTGGCACAAACACTAATTAAAACATAAAACCACATCTAAACATAAGCTAGATGCAATATTTATTCCTAAATAGAAGCAAAAGCAATGAAAATAAAATAAAGTTGGGTTGCCTCCCAACAAGCGCTATTGTTTAACGCCCCTAGCTAGGCATGATGATTTCAATGATGCTCGCATAAAAGATAAGAATTGAAACATAACGGGAGCAATATGAAGAATGTGACTAGCACATTTAAGTCTAACCCACTTCCTATGCATAGGGATTTGGTAATCAAACAACTTATGGGAGCAATAATCAACTAGCATAGGAAGGGAAAACGAGCATAACTCCAAGATTTTAAGCACATAGAGAGGAAACTTGATATTATTGCAATTCCTACAAGCATATGATCATCTCTCATAATAATTTTCAGTAGCATCATGAATGAATTCAACCATATAACTAGCACATAAAGAATTCTTTTCATGATCTACTTGCATAGAAATTTTACTGCTCTCCACATAAGAAAATTTATTCTCATCAATAGTAGTGGGAGCAAACTCAACAAAATAACTATCACGTGAAGCATAATCCAATTGAAAATTAAAAGCATGATGACAAGTTTCATGGTTATCATTATTCTTAATAGCATACAAGTCATCACAATAATCATCGTAGAGCAACTTTATTCTCATAATCAATTGGTACCTCTTCCAAAATAGTGGATTCATCACTAAATAAAGTCATGACCTCTCCAAATACACTTTCATCAATATAATCATCATAAATAGGAGGCATGCTTTCATCTTAATAAATTTGCTCATCAAAACTTGGGGGACTAAAAATATCACCATCAAACATAGCATCCCCAAGCTTGTGGCTTTGCATATCATTAGCATCATGGGTATTCAAAGAATTCATACTAACAACATTGCAATCATGCTCATCATGCACATATTTTATGCCAAGCATTCTATGTAATTCTTCTTCTAGTACTTGAACACAATTTTCCTTCCCATCATTTTCACGAAAGATATTAAAAAGATGAAGCATATGAGGTAACCTTAATTCCATTTTTTGTAGTTTTCTTTTATAAGCTAAACTAGTGATAAACAAGAAACAAAAAGATTCGATTGCAAGATCTAAAGATATACCTTCAAGCACTCACCTCCCCAGCAAAAGCGCCAGAAAAGAGCTTGATGTCTACTACACAACCTTCTTCTTGTAGACGTTGTTGGGCCTCCAAGTGCAGAGGTTTGTAGGACAGTAGCTAATTTCCCTCAAGTGGATGACCTAAGGTTTATCAATCCGTGGGAGGCGTAGGATGAAGATGGTCTCTCTCAAACAACCCTACAATCAAATAACAAAGAGTCTCTTGTGTCCCCAACACACCCAATACAATGGTAAATTGTGTAGGTGCACTAGTTCGGTGAAGAGATGGTGATACAAGTGCAATATGGATGGTAGATATAGGTTTTTGTAAACTGAAAATATAAAAACAGCAAGGTAACTAAAGATAAAAGTGGGCATAAATGGTGTTGCAATGATAGGAAACAAGGCCTAGGGTTCATACTTTCACTAGTGCAAATTCTCTCAACAAGGATAACATAATTGGATCATATTACTAGCCCTCAACATGCAACAAAGAGTCACTCCAAAGTCACTAATAGCGGAGAACAAACGAAGAGATTATGGTAGGGTACGAAACCACCTCAAAATTATTTTTTCTGATAGATCTATTCAAGAGTCTGTAGTAACATTCAATCTATCATAGAGTTTGTACTAGAATAACACCTCAAGACACAAATCAACCAAAACCCTAATGTCACCTAGATACTCCATTGTCACCTCAAGTATCCATGGGCATGATTATATGATATGCATCACAATCTCAGATTCATCTATTCAACCAACACAAAGTACTTCAAAGAGTGCCCCAAAGTTTCTACCGGAAAGTCAAAACGAAAATGTGTGCCAACCCCTATGCATAGATTCCTAAGGTCACGGAACCCGCAAGTTGATCACCAAAACATACATCAAGTAGATCACATGATATCCCATTGTCACCACAGATAAGCACGTCCAAGACATACATCAAGTGTTCGCAAATCCTTAAAGACTCAATCCGATAAGATAACTTCAAAGGGAAAACTCAATCCATTACAAGAGAGTAGAGGGGGAGAAGCATCATAAGATCCAACTATAATAGCAAAGCTCGCAATACATCAAGATCATGCCATCTCAAGAACACGAGAGAGAAAGAGATCAAACACATAGCTACTGGTACATACCCTCAGCCCCGAGGGTGGACTACTCCCTCCTCGTCATGAAGAGTGCCGGGATGATGAAGATGGCCACCGGTGAGGGTTCCCCCCTCCAATAGTGTGCCGGAACAGGGTCTAGATTGGTTTTCGGTGGCTACAGAGGCTTTCGGCGGCGGAACTCTCGATCTAGGTTAATTTCCGAAGGTTTCAGTATTTATAGGATTTTTTGGCGTAGGGCACAAGTCAGGGGGGCCTCCGGGCTGTCCACGAGACAGGGGCACAAGCCCACCTGGAGTGGGCGCGCCCCCCACCCTCGTGGGCATCCCGTGGCTCTCCTGGCCCAACTCTTTTACTTCGAGGGCTTCTTTTGGTCCAGAAAAAATTACCAAAAATTGGCACATCAATTGGACTTCGTTTGATAATCCTTTTCTGTAAAACTCAAAAACAAGGAAAAACAGAAACTAGCACTGGGCTCTAGGTTAATTGGTTAGTCCCAAAAATAATATAAAAGTGTATGACAAAGCCCATTAAACATCCAAAACATCATAAATAATAGCATGTAACAATCAAAAAGTATAGATACGTTGGAGACGTATCAATCATCGGTCAAAATAAACTTGATTCTTTGTAGTAGTGTTGAGATATTATGATAGTGATATGTGAGTCATGTTAATGAGTTGTTATGTTTTAGTAAGAATATTGATGTTAAGGTTTGCAATTCCCTATGCAAGCACAAAAGTCAATAGTTATGCAATGAAATTACATCCTACTTGTGGTGCATTATTTAGTGTTACTTATGCTCAATGCTCACTTATATAATTTTTCGTTTCATGGTTGGTTGCTTCTCAATCTATTTGCTAGCCCCACTTGTACTAAGTAGAAATACTACTTGCTCATCTAAAATCTTTAAACCCGGTTTTGCCAAATTAGTCCACCATACCTACCTATATGTGGTATTTCCTTGCCATTATAAGCGAATTTGTATGTGCCATCTCTAAATTTCAAAATAAACATCTCTTGTGCGTGCCCATACCGCTCATGAGGCGGTGAGGGGTGGCCGATATTTTTCCATGCTAGATGTGTTATTCTCAAGATGAGTGTTTATTCACTTGCCATTGCACGAGAGTACGGCGGTAATAGGGATGCCCAGTCCTGAAATGGTTAAATAAATTTACTTTATGTTGTCAAATAATAAATTCCTTGGAAATTTTTGGTATGTAGGGCACCCATGGATACGGTTAGCCATGGATTGTGAAAGAATGGTGGAAAAAGGAATAAACTTTATTTTCTGTTTGTGAACCGCCTATGATGTATCTAGCATGGTAAGTATTGGGAACTCTAGGTCGTTTTCGTTGACGGGAAAAGTATGCCTCCCAAAAAAAATTACCTCTCAATTTTAGCTTTGAGCTCTGGCACATCTACAAATCCCTACTTCCCTCTGCGAAAGGTCTTTCTATTTACTTTATGCAATTTTTATTTGAGTCTCCATCTTCTCTTATAAATCACCAACTAAGGGGCACTATGATCGTACTTGAGCATTGGATGTAGCTAATATGCGAGTGTGTTTCATGAATGGATCAGTGATTGAGCATGATGGGCTAGGGATAACTTGCTTTACTATTGATATTTTGAAAAACATGGTTGCTTGTTGATATGCTTGAGTATTGAAGTCTGCATGTCAAAACTAGACTATTGCTTTGAACCATATAAAAGAAAAGAATATGTGACGAACATGTTAGGTAGCATTCCACATCAAAAAAAATGTTTTTATCATTTACCTACTCGAGGACGAGCAGGAATTAAGCTTGGGGATGCTGATACGTCTCCAACGTATCTATAACTTTTTATTGTTCCATGTTGTTTTATTATCATTCTTGGATGTTTTACAACCATTTTACAGCAACTTTCTATCATTTTTTGGGACTAACCTATTGACATAGTGCCCAATGCTAGTAGTTGTTTTTTGCTTGTTTTTTACTTCATGGAAAATCAATACCAAACGGAGTCCAAATGGTGCGAATCTTTTTGGAGAATATTTCTGGGCCAGAAGACACTGGATGGGCCAAAGAAGCACCTGGTGGGTTATGCCCACCTTGGTGGCCTCCTGCACTGTCGCTTCACTCTATAAATACCCCAATATTCCAGAAACACTAGGGGAGTCGACGAAATTTTATTCCAGCCGCCGCAAGTTCCAAAACCACGAGATCCAATCTAGAGCCCTTTTCTGGCACTCTGCCGGAGGGGAACACGATCACGGAGGGGTTCATCATCCTCACCGGTGCCTCTCCGATGATGTGTGAGTAGTTCACCTCAGACCTACGAGTCCGTAGGTAGTAGCTAGATGGCTTCTTCTCTCTTTGTTTCTCGATACAAAGTTCTCTTGGATTTCTATTTGATGTAATGACTTTGTGCGGTGTGTTTGTTGGGATCCGATGAATTGTGAGTTTATGATCAGATTTGCTTTGTTGTAATATCCATACATGATTATTATAGCATTGTATTTCTTCTCCAATATTTTGGTTTTGTTTGGCCAACTTGATCTATTTATCTTGCAATGGGAAGAGGTGCTTTGTGACGGGTTCGATCTTGCGGTGTCCTTTCCTAGTGATAGAAGGGGCAGCAAGGCCTGCCCCAACTACCCCAACTGAGGAGTTCCACTGGATGATATGCATGTATAAATTTTAACAGGCTGGGGTCAATAGAAATTCCAAACTTAAGCTACAGTCGGAGATCTATGATTCTTCTTCATCCAAAGAAGAAACAACTTTTCTGTCCTTCATGTCTACATACATGCATGCCTCCAAAAGGAAACATAATCTTTGTGTTGTGTGACATTCAGGAGCATGCATTTTATCCTAGCTCTACACTTTTGAAAATCTTTGATTTTAAATCAAAGGATGTAATTGCAAATGTTGAACTCCCAAGTAGAAAATAGACGTATTGAACTTAATTTTAATTGATGCTTCTCTTCATTGTTTTGCTTTTCTTTTCCTTTCCTTCATGGGTAGTTTCCCTATTCAGGGAGCAGGTTTTTTATCCATGAAAGTTATGTCATTTCCTTGTTAACTTTACATCATTTCCTTCTTAGGAACAACACGCAGATCATCTACACGGGCAACAGAAGCACAAGAGCTAGCCGTCGCATTGTACCACCTCATCACCGAGGCCAACCCTGTCGGCGGGTCCACACCGCAGCTCTAGGCGCACTCCACAGAAAGCAAATCTGACTACAATGTAGTGGTCGTATCTAGTCACCATTGCATCGATGTGTAAAATTATGCAAGACAATCAGTCTATAATACATAAATACTACTCTGTCCCATAATGTAAAACGTTTTTTGACACTACATGGTATAAAAACGTCTTATATTATGGAATGGAGGGAGGAGTTGGGAAGTTTCTCCTTCCTAGCGAGGCGTCCATAGTTGCCACAGAGATAAACCCAAAGGATCAACACCTCAGGTTATTTGCAATTTTTTATCCAGTAGCCACTATTATAACTTATTGTAGGGGTAAACCTGCCCGATGTGACCCAACTCTAGACATAAAACAAGTTATTCAATATTTTTTAGATCTTATTTTAGTCACTGGTTTTTCTTTTTCTTTTTTGCATAGAGCACTACAAATGTCATTTCGCCGCGAAACATGAAATGTATGTAGAACACTTGTATATGTTTATCACCATTTTTTCATAAATTTTTAAAATGTTTGCTATTTTTTGACTATTTTATTCGAATAGTAGTGTCGGAGATATTGACCACGGGTGTCTTCATCAACCACCCATGGTGTTTCAAGACAAATAAGGGCCACATGTCATCCTTTGGCCGCCTGTGCATCGGGCCGCCTCCTAGGGCCGCAACACCCAGGAGCCGACTGCCAACAGGCGGCAGCCTAGTGGCCAGCATCTGGAAGACGGCCCCGTACCTCCCCCTTGGGGCATGCGCTGGAGATCCGCGACGAGACTAAGGCATGGCTACAGTTTAGCCTGTCCCTAAAGAATCCACAGAAGCATGGCTACAGTGAGATTGTACCCTGCGGACACTCCCTAAACGGCGTATCACTGTAGCCATCATATCGATGACCTAGCCTTGGTCAGAGGAAGCCATGATCCCACTACCCGTAGGCGGAGTGGCCAACAGGCGGTAGGCCCACCCGCCAGCGAGCCACCCAGAAGCAAATGACCTTTGGCAGGCGGCCTGGGGGACGGGCCGCCCTATAGCAGGCGGCTAACCGTGCCCTGGGAGTCTGAACCCCATCAAGATGACAAGATGGAACATGGTGGCAGTGTACGACCAAGAGGCAGCGGCACTGTAGCCACTCTAACGATGCTTCCGTCAGCAGAAGGATGCCAACAGTAAAAGACAATCATGCGGGCCCACAGACAGTGGGGCCCAGCAACCGGCGAAGAAGCCGCCGCCCAGAGACACTGGGGGTAGGCCAATATAAACCCCCCAGGATCCTCCATGTTGGGGGGTTAGACCTGGAGAGAGACACACAAAGAGAGGGAGACTCCGATGGGTAGAAACCCTAACGATCACTCTCGTTCCCTAGAGAGAAGGCAGAGAGCTAGCCTTGCCCTTCTTCCTCCTCTAGACGACACAGCTCAAGGAGCAACCTTGTAGCTACCATATTGACATTAGTCATGACGTGGAGCCCCCGCAGAGCAGGACTAGGGGTGTTATCTCCAGGGAGTGCCCCGAACCAGGGTAAGATTCGTAGGCATCCTAAGTATCGCCTTATCCCGCTTCCAGGGCCCGGCGACGTACTCTTGTCCCCATGCATGATAAGCCATCCTTTGGCATATGTCGCACTAAAACCCCGACATTTGGCACCCACCGTGGGGCAAGGTGCACCGTCGTCCGGAGACATGTTCTAGACGGGAACTTTGTTCCTCCCTGGCGAGCACAGCCAGCCCGGCACACCCAATGGCGTGGATGCGGGGATGCTTCGCAGCGCTGAGGCCGCATGCGCCGCGTACAAGCTCGCCGATCTTCTCGGCGATGTCCACCTCCACGATGAGCCCTCTCCGGTCGGAGAAACAGTCTGCTCGGAGAGCTGCCTCGTCGACCTCCTCGACAAGCTGCACATCATCGACAAGCGTGCCTCTGACATGGGGTCCTTTGGCTCCTCTGATACACCCGTCGACCCCGACATGGCGTCCGCCGAGTCCTTCCCGGACCACGTGGTGGTCATCGACGATCCCCTCCCCCCTGCGACCTGCGACACTAGCGTCAGCAGCGTCACGGAGGTGCTGGCCGCCAGCCATGATGAGCCTTCCAGCGGTTTCGGCCAGGACCCGTTACAGGCGGAAATGCGGACTCTTTCTGCTCCCATAGCCGCGGGAACAAACGGCGCGGCGCTGGAAGCACTCCGCTTCTCGCTCCTCGACAACGCCAACAAGTTAGCCGCCTCCCGGCGCCTCACCGAAGCCTACCGCCGCGAGATCGACCGTGCCATAGGCGGCACGCCGGCTGCTAGCGAGCCCAGCTGAGCCGACGTCGTCCGTGAACGAGGCGGGGCCCTTGCCAGCATGCTGGGGGGCCCACGACCGGTGTACGCCACCCCATTGGAAAACCTAAGGGCTTCCCAGGCGGCAGTTGACGAGTTGAACCATTTGGAAGGAGATGAGCTTCACTGCATGACACAGCGCGTCCAGCAGCTCCTCGACACGGCTACCGAATAGCAGGAAGCCCGCCGACGGGCTCTGGAAGCCAATGCACAAGCAGACAACCATCCTCTTCGGCGGGAGCAAGGGGCTACGTCCCGTTCGCCAATAGTCGGCGCTCGCAGCCGGGCGACTCAGAGCCGGCTGCTAGCCTGTGATGGCCTGGCTTATTAGGGATGATAGACTACTCATATCAATAAGGAATTCCTTCTTTTCCGGGAGCCCATTCGGATAGAACTCCAAAGTTAAGCGTGCTCAGCTTGGAGTTGTTTCAGGATGGGTGACCGACCGGGAAGTTGCTCCCGGGTGCACACGAGTGAGGACAAAGTGCGCAGAAAAGACTAGTATTGATATGTGAGGCCAGTCTAGATCCCGCCAGGAGTAACGACCACCGGCGGGTGTGTCCAGGGGCGTTACAAGTTGGTATCAGAGCCGACCCTCGCGGTTACACAGATGTTTGTGGACAGTTTGCAGTCATGTTGTGCATGACGTTTGTGACCCGTCGTGGCACACGGCATGGCACATGTGCTGTCCTGGAAGCACAGACGGTTGTGCCAAGAGGGAACGTTCCTGTGGCCCGACGAGGACGTCGGTTCCTCTGAGTGAGGGTGTATGTGATGGCCTGGCTTATTAGGGATGATAGACTACTCATATCAATAAGGAATTCCTTCTTTTCCGGGAGCCCATTCGGATAGAACTCCAAAGTTAAGCGTGCTCAGCTTGGAGTAGTTTCAGGATGGGTGACCGACCGGGAAGTTGCTCCCGGGTGCACACGAGTGAGGACAAAGTGCGCAGAAAAGACTAGTATTGATATGTGAGGCTAGTCTAGATCCCGCCAGGAGTAACGACCACCGGCGGGTGTGTCCGGGGGCGTTACATAGCCGCAGTTAGCAGACTTGCATCACCATCGAGCGCGATCAAGACGGCCGCCCAAGGGCTATAGAGCGGCCAAACGAGCGCTCGCCTCCCCCTCGCCAGGGGAGGCGTGTATCCCCGCCGCATGTCGACCATCCGTCCCTCGGAGGCCGCTTGGGCCGCCGCGAGGGAGTTGGGGAGAACGATGCCCGCCACCTCCTTGACCGACTGGCCTGGTCCCAGGCGGTCAAGGAAGAAGACGCACTCGGCCCAGCTTATTTCGGCCCCAGCATCCGTGACGAGCCTTTCCCCAAAGGTTTCTCACTTCCTCGTGAAACTCCCAAGTACAATGGATCCGTGAAGCCAGAGGACTGGCTGGTGGATTACTCCACAGCCATCAGCATAGCCACCGGCAACAAGCGCGTCGCGGTGAAGTATGTACCACTCATGCTCCAGGGCACGGCCCGGACATGGTTAAACAGCCTCAAGCCCAATAGCATCAATAGCTGGCTGGACTTCACCGACGTCTTCACTCGCAACTTAACCAGCACCTACAAGCGGCCGCCCAAGCCACGGCAGCTCTCCCTATGCGTCCAAGGTCCGAACGAGTCCGCTCGTGACTACCTGACGCCTTGGGCCGAGCTGCGCAATTCATGTGAAGGGGTGCATGAGGTGCAAGCCATCGAGTACTTCACGGCCGGGTGCAGAGAAGGCACCTTGCTCAAGCACAAGCTCCTCTGCGACGAGCCAACCACGCTGGACGAGCTGCTAAGCATAGCAGGCAAGTACGCCACAGCGAACTCTTCCATGAAGTCTGAGCTGCACGTAGATGCTTCCGGAAAGATGGCTTCGACGGCTCCTAGGACGCCGACCGGCGAGTCCTGTCGGTGCCAACAGCAGACAGACAACAAGCGCAAAGCCCCCCCTCGCCGGCTTCCAACAGCCGGCTAGTGGTAGCAGTTGAAGGCCAGGAGCCAGAAGCTCAAGCCGGTCCCAAGCGCTAGAAGGGCGGCAAGCCGGCTTGGCAGCCCGCCTTCTCCTTTGAGCAAGCCTTGGATGCCCCTTGCATGTTTCACAGCGGTGCAAAGCCATCCAACCACGTCACACGAAAATGCCACTGGCTCACTCGGATCGCCAGAGGCGAGGCTCTGCCCCCGCCGCCGGCTGGGCAGGCGGCTCCGCCTCCAAGGCCACCGGCTGCACGTCCAGGCGGGCAGGTCCAGGACGAATTCCCAGAAGAGAATGAAGCCTATGTCGTCTTCACGAGCCAGGCGAACGACAGGCACAACCGGCATCAGTAGCGTAGAGAAGTTAATGCCATTGCCACAGAAGTCCCAGAATTCTTGCATTGGTCCGAGAAGCCCATCAGCTGGAGCCGCAAAGATCATCGTGTCGTCATGCCCTCACCGGGTGGACGCAACTTTCTCCACCGATAGGCGGGCCTGTCGTTTCTCTCGAGTGTTGATAGACGGCAGCAGCAGCATCAACATCATGTACCGAGACAACATGGAGAAGTTGGGCATCAAAGAGAAGCAACTTCAGCCTACCCGGACCGTGTTCCACGGCAACGTCCCCGGCCTCTCTTGCCGCCTTGATCGGTTTGTGGCGATGGCTGGCGAGCAGCCGGCCATACCATCCGATCCCAAGGAGGCCGAACCTCAAGGCTCATTCCAGCCGGCCAAAGAAACCAAGAAGATTGCTTTGGACCCGTCACACCCAGAGCGATTTGCTATCATAGGGTCGAACCTAGACAGCAAATAGGAAAGCAAGCTCGTCAATTTCCTCCGTGAGAATCGGTACATCTTTGCATGTTCCCCCAAGGACATGCCGGGTGTCCCAACGGATTTCGCCGAGCACAAGCTACATGTAAGAGAAGACGCGAAGCCTTTCAGGCAGCCGCTTCGCCGCCTGACAGAAGAAAAAGAAGAGTTGTTGGAGAAGAAGTCACCCGCCTATTAGCAGCCGGCTTCATTATGGAGGTGTTCTACCCAGAGTGGCTCTCCAATCCTGTCCTGGTGCTGAAGAAAAACAACAAGTGGCGCATGTGCATTGATTACACTAGCCTCAACAAAGCATGCCCCAAAGATTTGTTTGCTCTGCCGCGAATAGATCAAGTGATTGACTCCACAGCCGGATGCGAGCTGCTGTCATTCCTTGATGCTTATTCCGGATACCACCAGATCAAACTGGATCCGGCTGATCACCTAAAGACCGCCTTCCTCACGCCATTTGGAGCCTTCTGCTACCTGACTATGACATTCGGTTTGAGAAATGTCGGTGCCACCTTTCAGCGTTGCATGCAGAAGTGTCTCCTCAAGCAACTTGGCAGAAATGCCCACGTTTACGTGTACGATATCGTGGTGAAGATGGAGAAGCGGGGAACTATCTTAGAGGACCTCCAAGAGACCTTCGAAAACATGCGCCGCTTTTAGATCAAGCTAAACCCGGAGAAATACGTCTTCGGGGTACCAGCATGCCAGCTCCTTGGCTTCCTGGTGTCTGAACGCGGCATCGAGTGCAACCCAGCAAAGATCAAGGCCATCGAGAGAATGGAGAGGCCAACTCGCATATGAGACATCCAGAAGTTTACTGGGTGCTTGGCCCCGCTCAGCCGATTCATCAGCCGACTGGGCGAGAAGGCACTCTCTTTGTACCAATTGATGAACAAGACCACCTGCTTCGAGTGGAATGACAAGGCGGACGAAGCCTTCCACCAGCTCAAGAAAGTGATGTCCAAGCCGTTTGTCCTGGCGGCGCCAACAGACAAGTAACCCATGTTCCTTTACATAGCTGCCACCAGCCGGGTGGTCAGCACTATGATTGTGGTCGAGCGCCCAGAGGACGGCAGAGCCTTGCCTGTCCAAAGGCCGGTCTATTACTTGAGCGAGGTGTTGTCAGCTTCCAAGCAGAATTATCCCCATTGCCAGAAGATGTGCTATGGTGTGTACTTTGCCGCCAAGAAACTCAAGCAGTACTTCCAAGAGCATCCGATCACGGTCGTATGCACGGCCCCGCTTGCTGAGATCATGGGAAACAGAGATGCTTCAGGACGAGTGGCGAAGTGGGCCATTGAGCTGGCCTCCTTCACCATCTTCTACCAGCCCTGCACCACCATCAAGTCACAAGCGCTGGCCGACTTCCTCGTCGACTGGGCCAAGACCCAGTACCTGCCGCCTGTTCTATATTCAACCCATAGGCAGATGCACTTTGATGGATCAAATATGCGCACTGGCTTGGGAGCCGGCGTCATCCTTACCTCCCCCAGAGGCGACAAGCTCAAGTACACATTGCAAATCCACTTTGCCGCCTCCAACAACGTGGCCGAGTACGAAGCACTCATTCACGGGCTCCGGATGGCCAAAGATATTGGCATCCGCCGAGTGCTGTGCTATGGTGACTCGGACTTGGTGGTCCAACAGTCGTCTGGTGATTGGGACGCCAAAGATGCAAACATGGCAAGTTACCGCTTCCTGGTCCAGCAAATCAGTGGGCATTTTGACGGCTACGAGTTCCTCCACATACCACGAGCTGACAACGATCAAGCCGACGCCTTGGAATGAATTGGATCAACTCGGCAAGCAATACCAGCCGGCGTGTCCCTCCCATGCTTGCGCAAGCCGTCTATCTAGTCGTCACCAGAGTCAGAATCAATCTTCATGCCATCCGACCCTGGAGCAGACAGCCCAAAGACCTCAGCAGCCGGCCCGGGGACTGCTGCACCAACACCCGGTCCGGGGACTTCAGAACCCGGCCTGAGGACTGCTACAGCCGGCTCAAGAGCTCCAACAGTGGCTAAGGAACTATGGCCAACAAAGTGCCAAGGAACATGGCGCCAACAGTAG
Source organism: Aegilops speltoides (assembly GCA_021437245.1). Lineage (NCBI taxonomy): Eukaryota > Viridiplantae > Streptophyta > Magnoliopsida > Poales > Poaceae > Aegilops > Aegilops speltoides. The sequence goes on from CM038145.1 coordinate 32,340,398, forward strand.
CTAAGGGATCTGCAGACCAAACTGCCCCGACTCTGAACTGGCCCGGGACTGTTGTAGCCGACCTGGGGACTTCAAGAGCACAGCAAGCGGCGGCTAACTCTGGCCCTCCACCTCCCGGCCCAACCACCCTGGTTTCAGTGGTAGAACTAACAAGAATCACAGCACCATCATGGGCACAGCCAATCCTCAATTTTCTGCTCAGAAGAAAGTTACCAGCAGACGAAACCTTGGCACAGCAAGTTCAGCGCAGAGCTACAGCATACACAATAGTGAACGAAGAGCTCGTCAAACGCAGCGCAACCAGCATCTTCCAGCGCTGCGTAGAAGCAGAAAAGGGTCTGGACATTTTGAGAGATATTCATCAAGGCGAATGCGGCCACCATGCGGCTTCCAGATCCCTCGTCGCCAAAGCTTTCCGCCATGATTTCTTCTGCCCGACTGCTTTGGACGACGCCAAAGACCTGGTCAAGAAATGCAATGGTTGTCAGCGCTTCAGCTCCAAGCAACATCTGCCGGCTTCTGCACTCAAGACCATTCCAATCACATGGCCATTTGTAGTTTGGGGACTGGACATGGTGAGGCCTTTCAAGACGGCACGCGGCGGCATGACTCACTTGCTCGTTGATGTGGACAAGTTCACCAAGTGGATCGAGGCCAAGCCAATCAAGAAACTCAATGACCCGATTGCCGTGACCTTCATTGCTGACATCACAGTCCGGTATGGCATACCACACAGCATCATTACCAACAACGGCACAAATTTTTCCAAAGGAGCATTGGCTCGTTTCTACGCAACAAAGGGCATCCGACTGGACTTAGCGTCTGTTGCTCACCCGCAGTCAAATGGCCAAGTTGAGCGTGCAAACGGCCTCATATTATCGGGCATCAAGCCCCGGCTGATCGAGCCCTTGGAGTGGTCGACCGGCTGCTGGATCGAGGAGTTGTCGTCTGTCCTCTGGAGCCTCAGAACGACACCAAACAAATCAACTAGTTTCACTCCCTTCTTCCTTATTTATGGGGCCGAGGCCGTCATCCCAACAGACCTTGAGTTTGACTCACCTCGTGTCGCCATGTACACCGAAGCCGAAGCAAAAGAGGCACGAGAAGACAGCGTCGACCTGCTGGAGGAGGCCCGGCCGGTAGCACTCTGCCGATCCACCATCTACCAGCAGGGTCTCCATCGCTATCAAAACCGGCGAGTCAGGCCACGATCCTTTCGCGAGGGGGACCTTGTGCTCCGGCTGATCCAGCGAACAACCGGCCAGCACAAGCTCTCAACCCCTTGGGAAGGGCCATTCATCATCAGCAAGGTACTAGGCAACGATGCCTACTACCTTATCAGCGCGCAGAAGCCAAGAGCACGCAAAAGAGATGACTCAGGCAAGGAGTCGGAGAGCCCATGGAATGCAAATCTCCTTCGCCGCTTTTACAGCTAAAGGCAGTACGTATCGTACTATCTACTATATTTTGAGAAACAACGGGATCCCCAAGGAGCACTCGGGGACTGCCCCTCCCTTTATCTATATGATAAGTTTATGCCTGTGAATGTATTATTTTCATTCCTTTGCCCGGCACCGGGACCGAACAGACGGCCCGAGGGCTTGCCGCCTGGCCCTATGTTTAAAAAAGATCTCCAACAGTGGAACAAGTAATGTGCCCGTATCGAAGCCCTCTCCCACCTAAAGGTCACAGACTCGCAGAACGCGGTTGTCTGACTGGCGGGAGTCAAAGGCAGGAAGTAATGCCCACATGAAAAATGGCTAAATAAAAATAAGCATAGGGCAAGACGGCCCTTGAGACAAGTTGTTCGGCTGCCGAGCAGCCGGCCGGCTGGGTTCTAGCTTAGCCAAACCGTGTTCCAAAGAGCGGGATACTCGCCTATCTAGAAAACAACTAAGTCCCTGACCCAGCCACAGACCACAGAGTGGCTGCCTGGCTGGCAAGGCGGCGGTTAAAGGGGATGGCAAAAGAAAAACATTCGAAGGAACAAAGGACGGTGCTAACTCTAGAACCCGGCAAATAGCATGAACATGCGCAGGATTAAGAGAATATTTACATAACAAAAGGCCTCCACGGCCGCCTTCCAACAATTTTTTATGGATACACCCAGTGGGTGGAATTGTTCAGGACTAGCACGGCCGCCTAGGCCAAAGGTGCAGCAGGTGGATCGGATGGCACCATGGGGTCCGCTGGGCCGGCTACTGAGGGGGCCGCCTGGTGGGTCTTGGCCTGATCTCCTTCCGTGGCAGACTGCGCGGTCCCACGGGGCTCGCTCGTTGAAGCCTGGTCGGGTCGATGACGAGCAGACGACTCATCCTCCAGAAAGACACATTCCTCGTCGCCGTCCTCCTCGTCCTCACCCTCGTCGCTCGAGGCGATCTCCTCATCCATCTCCTCCCGTGCCGCCAGGTCCAGCCCAAAGTGGTCAGGCGGCACCACATGGCCGTTTTCATCCAACTTCGGGATGAATACGGTAGTGTCGGCGTAATCAGAAATCACAGCGGCACACTTGATGACATCTCCTCGTGCCGCTGCCAGCTCGGGCTTGGCTTCTAAGCGGAAGGTCGCCAACTGAGCAAGATCCAGATCGGGGTACCAACCCTTGGCAAATTCCAAGGCGGCCCGTGTGCCGGCTCTCGCTGCAACGCCCTTCCAAGCCTCGAAGCGGCCGACGGCTGCCTCCAGCCATTTGGCGGCCCGACTGGGAGTGCGGGGTGCGGGACGTCTGGCCAGAGGGCAGCCAACACCTGGAACCCGGCGCGTTGAAGGCGGCGGATCAGACGGTGGGCCGGCTGGAGGCGCACTCTCACGGCGGGGAGTTGCTCGATGGGAGTCCGGGGCACGTTGGGTGCGATCACCCGACCCGCCCGACGCATCTCGTCGCATTGGGCCTCAATGGCCTGGCTAGCGGCAACAGAGTGGCCCGGTAAGTACTCTGCGCCAAAGGAGAAGATAGAGAATCGGGAAAAAGGAACCAGCTGCTGTGGCAGACGGCGAACATGTGAAAGCAAAGAAAAAGAGTCTCACCATCAACCATATCCTCGATGGCCCCATAGCCGTCCTGCAGGGCCATATTTGTATCGGCCAAGTTCGAGCCCTCAGTCTCGAACTCGGCCCGAAGAAGCTCCTCAGCATCCGCCAGCTTCTTAAGCTCTACCTTGTGCGCCTCCGCCTGGTCCGCCAACTCCTTGGCCAGGCGGTCGCGCTCTTGGGCGGCCAGACTGCGCTCCTGCTCCTTGACGGCGAGCTCGGCCTGGACACCGCCTAGCTGATTGCGGAGGTCGGTGGCAGTTGCTGGTAGGAAAGGAGAAGGAGGCATCAGCATCGGTTAGAAGAGAAAGTAACCTTGGAGTTCTGACCGCTGCTTTCGGCGGCGGTCCGAACTCGGGACTACCAGCTGGTCTGACGCCGCCCATAAGGAGGAAAGGGAGGCACTTACCCCGGCTCTCGGCCAGGACGGCTCTCAGCTGAACCAGCTCTTGATGCTGGGAGTTGTAGGCGGCCACCCGAAGATTGTGATAATCCTTCAACATGGGAGGCGAGAGACAAGTTAGTTCCAAGCCGCCTGCTCAGCAGCCGGCTCGGAACTCGGGGACTACACCCAGTGGGTGCGCTGACGCGTCCCCACGAGACAAATTGAAGGAATAAAAATTAAATAAGAAATAAACTGTGACAGCCTGGTTTTTGGCCCTTCTCTTTTTCTTCTTGATTTATTGGTTTTTGCTCTGTTTTTCTTTTTGGAGTGGTTCTGTGGCCCTGTCACCTGGGAAATCATCCTCTCTTGACCTCCCAAGTGGCTCATCATTCTAAAAACTTTGCCAAGATCATGTCACTCCACTGCTTGACCAAACCCTAATTTCTTTTTCTAGGGAATATTCCTTTTCTGTTAAAGGAATAACCCTGTCTGCCCTAGGTTGTGAAGCAACCTCTATTTCTGTCACTCCAAAAAATCTCAAATAAATTTTAATAAATTTTTTGGGTCATATATTTGTTGGGGAACGTAGTAATTTCAAAATTTTCCTACGCACACGCAAGATCATGGTGATGTATAGCAACGAGAGGGGAGAGTGTTGTCTACATACCCTTGTAGACCCGAAGCGGAAGCGATCACAACGTAGAGGAAGTAGTCGTCACGTTCTCCTCGCGATCCGACCGATCCGGCGCCGTTACTCCGGCGCCCCGAGTTCTTGACACACGTGCAGCTCGATGGCGTCCCTCGTACTCCGATCCAGCCGAGTGTCGAGGAGAGTTCCGTCGGACGACGGCGTGGTGGCGATCTTGATGTTTCACGGCGCAGGCTTCGCCTAAGCTTGCGACAGTATAACCGAGGTGGAATATGGTGGAGGGGGGCACCGCACACGGCTAAGGAACGATCTAAAGATCAACTTGTGTGTTCCAAAGTGCCCCCCTGCCCCCGTATATAAAGGAGCCAGGGGGGAGGGGGCCGGCCGGCCAAGCTTGGCGCGCCAAGGGAGTCCTACTCCCTCTGGGAGTAGGATTCCCCCAATCCTAGTTGGACTAGGATTCCGGAGGGGGGAAAGAGAGAGAGGGGGCCGGCCCCCTTCTCCTAGTCCTAGTAGGACTAGGGAAGGGGGGGAGGCGCGCGGCCAGCCTTGGGCTGCCCCTCCTCCTTTCCACTAAGGCCCATCGAGGCCCATTTATCTCCCGGGGGGTTCCGGTAACCTCCCGGTACTCCGGTAAATTCCCGTTTTCGCCCGGAACCATTCCGAACTCCAAACATAGGCTTCCAATATATCAATCTTTATGTCTCGACCATTCCGAGACTCCTCGTCATGTCCGTGATCATATCCGGGACTCCGAACTCCTTCGGTACATCAAAATACATAAACTCATAATAACAGTCATCGAAACCTTAAGCGTGCGGACCCTACGGTTCGAGAACAATGTAGACATGACTTAGAACCATTCACGGTCAATAACCAACAGCGGGACCTGGATGCCCATGTTGGTTCCTACATATTCTACGAAGATCTTTATCGGTCAGACCGCATAACAACATACGTTGTTCCCTTTGTCATCGGTATGTTACTTGCCCGAGATTCGATCGTCGGTATCCAATACCTAGTTCAATCTCGTTACCGGCAAGTCTCTTTACTCGCTTCGTAATACATCATCTCGCAACTAACTCATTAGTTGTAGTGCTTGCAAGGCTTTAGTGATGTGCATTACCGAGAGGGCCCAGAGATACCTCTCCAGACAATCGGAGTGACAAAACCTAATCTCGAAATCGCCAACCCAACATCGCCTTTGGAGACACCTGTAGTACTCCTTTATAATCACCCGATTCGTTGTGACGTTTGGTAGCACCAAAGTGTTCCTCCGCAAACGGGAGTTGCATAATCTCATAGTTACAGGAACATGTATATGTCATGGATAAAAGCAGTAGCAACATACTAAACGATCGTGTGCTAAGCTAAGGGAATGGGTCATGTCAATCAGATCATTCTACTAATGATGTGACCTCGTTAATCAAATAACAACTCTTTGTTCATGGTCAGGAAACATAACCATCTTTGATTAACAAGCTAGTCTAGTAGAGGCATACTAGTGACATGTTGTTTTGTCTATGCATTCACACATGTATCATGTTTCCGGTTAATACAATTCTAGCATGAATGATAAACATTTATCATGATATGAGGAAATATATAATAACTTTATTATTGCCTCTAGGGCATATTTCCTTCAGTCTCCCACTTGCACTAGAGTCAATAATCTAGATTACATAGTAATGATTCTAACACCCATGGAGTCTTGGTGCTGATCATGTTTTGCTCGTGGAAGAGGCTTAGTCAACGGTGCGCAACATTCAGATCCGTATGTATCTTGCAAATCTCTATGTCTCGATCCCGACTAAGTCCGGATGGAATTGAAGCGTCTCTTGATGTGCTTGGTCCTCTTGTGAAATCTGGATTCCTTCGCTAAGGCAATTGCTCGATATTGTCACGAAAGATTTTCATTGGACCCGATGCACTAGGTATGACACCTAGATCGGATATGAACTCCTTCATCCGCACTCCTTCATTAGCTGCTTCGAAGCCGCTATGTATTCCGCTTCACATGTAGATCCCGCCACGACGCTTTGTTTAGAACTGCACCAACCGACAGCTCCTCCGTTTAGTGTAAATACGTATCCGGTCTGCGATTTAGAATCGTCCGGATCGGTGTCAAAGCTTGCATCAACGTAACCGTTCACGATGAGCTCTTTGTCACCTCCATATCGAAAACATATCCTTAGTCCTTTTCGGTATTTCAGATGTTCTTGACCGCTGTCCATGATCCACTCTGGATTACTTTGGTACCTCCAGCTAGGCTTATAGCCGAGCACACATCAGTCTGGTACACAGATTGCATACATGATAGAGCCTATGGCTGAAGCATAGGAACATCTTTCATTTTCTCTCTATCTTCTGCGGTGGTCGGGCATTGAGTCCGACTCAACTTCACACCTTGTAACACGTGCAAGAACCCTTTCTTTGCTTGATCCATTTTGAACTTCTTCAAAACTTTGTCAAGGTATGTGCTTTGTGAAAGTCCAATTAAGCGTCTTGATCTATCTCTATAGATCTTAATGCCCAATATGTAAGCAGCTTCACCAAGGTCTTTCATTGAAAAACTCTTGTTTAAGTATCCCTTTATGCTATCCGAAATTCTATATCATTTCCGATCAACAATATGTCATCCACATATAAGATCGAAATGCTACTGAGCTCCCACTCACTTTCTTGTAAATCAGGCTTCTCCAAAAGTCTGTAGACAAACCCAAATGCTTTGATCACACTATCAAAGCGTTTATTCCAACTCCGAGATGCTTGCACCAGTCCATAGATGGATCATTGGAGCTTGCATACTTTGTTAGCTCCTTTGGATCGATAAAACCTTCGGTTGCATCATATACAACTCTTCTTCCGTAAATCCATTCAGAATGCGTCTTTACATCCATTTGCCAAATTTCATAATCATAAAATCGGCAATTGCTAACATGATTCGGACGGACTTAAGCATCGCTTCTGGTGAGAAGGTCTCATCATAGTCAACCCTTGAACTTGTCGAAAACCTTTTGCGACAAGTCGAGCTTTATAAACGATAATATTACCGTCGTCGTCATCTTCTTCTTGAAGATCCACTTGTTTTCTATTGCTTGCCTACCCTCGGGCAAGTCAACCAAAGTCCACACTTTGTTTTCATACATGGATCCCATCTCGATTTCATGGCCTCAAGCCATTTTGCGAATCTGGGCTCACCATCGCTTCTTCATAGTTCGTAGGTTCATCATGATCTAGTAGCATGACTTCGAGCAGGATTACCGTACCACTCAGTGCGGATCTTACTCTGGTTGATCTACGAGGTTCTGCGGTAACTTGATCTCAAGTTTCATGATCAACATCATCGACTTCCTCGCTACTTGGTGCGGATGTCTCGAAAACTGGTTTCTGCGACGAACTACTTTCAAGTAAGGGAGAAGGTACTATTACCTCATCAAGTTCCACTTTCCTCCCACTCACTTCTTTCGAGAGAAACTCCTTCTCTAGAAAGGATCCATTCTTAACAACGAATGTCTTGCCTTCGGATCTGTGATAGAAGGTGTACCCAACTGTTTCCTTTGGGTATCCTATGAAGACACATTTCTCCGATTTGGGTTCGAGCTTATCGGGTTGAAGCTTTTTCACATAAGCATCGCATCCCCAAACTTTAAGAAACGACAACTTTGGTTTCTTGCCAAACCATAGTTCATAAGGTGTCGTCTCAGCGGATTTCGACGGTGTTCTATTCGATGTGAATCGGCCGTCTCTAGAGCATAACCCCAAAGCGATAGCGGTAAATCTGTAAGAGACATCATAGATCATACCATATCTAGTAAAGTACGATTTGACGTTCGGACACACCATTACTGTTGTGGTGTTCCGGTGGGCGTAAGTTCTTGAAACTATTCGCATTGTTTCAAATGTAGACCAAACTCAGTAACTCAAATATTCACCTCCACGATCGATCGTAGAAACTTAATTTTCTTGTTACGATGATTTTCAACTTCACTCTGAAATTCTTTGAACTTTTCAAATGTTTCAGACTTATGTTTCATTAAGTAGATATACCCATATCTGCTTAAGTCATCTGTGAAGGTGAGAAAATAACGATATCCGCCACGAGCCTCAACATTCATCGGACCACATACATCTCAGATGTATGATTTCCAACAAATCTGTTGCTCTCTCCATAGTACCGAGAACGGTGTTCTAGTCATCTTGCCCATGAGGCACGGTTACGCAAGTGCCAAGTGATTCATAATCAAGTGACTCCAAAAGTCCATCGAGATGGAGTTTCTTCATCGCTTTACACCGATATGACCTAAACGGCGATTGCCACAAATAAGTTGCACTATCATTATCAACTCTGCATCTTTTGGTTTCAACATTATGAATATGTGTATCACTACTATCGAGATTCATCAAAAATAGACCATTCTTCAAGGGTGCATGACCATAAAAGATATTACTCATATAAATAGAACAACCATTATTCTCTGATTTAAATGAATAACCGTCTCGCATCAAACAAGATCCAGATATAATGTTCATGCTCAACGCAGCACCAAATAACAATTATTTAGGTCTAATACTAATCCGAAGGTAGATGTAGAGGTAGCGTGCCGACCGCGATCACATCGACTTTGGAACCATTTCCCACGCGCATCGTCACCTCGTCCTTTGCGAGTTAAGCAATCAGTAGTCCACTGCTTTGAGTTGCAAATATTAGCAATGTAACCAAGATATCAAATACCAGTGCTACTACGAGCTCTAGTAAGGTACACATCAATAACATGTATATCACATATACCTTTGTTCACCTTGCCATCCTTCTTATCCGCCAAATACTTGGGGCAGTTCCGCTTCCAAAGACCGATCGCTTGCGGTAGAAGCACTCGCTTTCAGGTTTAGGGCCGACTTGGGTTTCTTCTCTGAGCAACAACTTGCTTGCTGTTCTTCTTGAATTCCTTCTTCTTCCCTTTGCCTTTCTTCTTGAAACTAGTGGTCTTATTGACCATCAACACTTGATGCTCCTTCTTGATTTCTACCTCCGCAGCCTTTAGCATTGCGAAGAGCTCGGTATAGTCTTTACTAACCCTTGCATATTATAGTTCATCACGAAGCCTTTGTAGCTTGGTGGCGGTGATTGGAGAATTCATCAATGAGACAATCATCCGGAAGATTAACTCCCAATTGTGTCAAGTGATTGTAGTACCCGGACATCTTGAGTATATGCTCACTAATGTAACTGTTCTCCTCCATCTTGCAGCTATAGAACTTATTGGAGACTTCATATCTCTCAATCCGGGCATTACATTGGAATATCAACTTCAACTCTGGAACATCTCATATGCTCCATGACGTTCAAAACGTCGTTGAAGTCCCGGTTCTAAGCCGTAAAGCATGGCACACTCGAACTATAGAGTAGTCATCGCTTTGCTCGCCAGACGTTCATAACATCCGGCGTTGCTCCAAAGAAGAAGTTCGTCACCTAGCGGTGCATCCAGGGCGTAGCTCTTACGTGCAGCAATGAGGATGATCCTCAAATTACGGACCCGATCCGTGTAATTGCTACCATCATCTTTCAACTTTGCTTTCTCAAGGAACGCATTAAAATTCAACGGAACAACAAAGACGAGCCATCTATCTACAATCAAACATAAACAAGCAAGATACTATCGGTACTAAGTTCATGATAAATTTAAGTTCAATTAATCATATTACTTAAGAACTCCCACTTAGAAAAACATCTCTAGTCATCTAAGTGATCACGTGATCCAAATCAACTAAACCATAACCGATCATCACGTGAAATGGAGTAGTTTTCAATGGTGAACATCTTATGTTGATCATATCTACTATATGATTCACGCTCGACCTTTCGGTCTCCGTGTTCCGAGGCCATATCTGCATATGCTAGGCTCGTCAAGCATAACCCGAGTATTCTGCGTGTGCAAAACTGGCTTGCACCGTTGTAGATGGACGTAGAGCTTATCACACCCGATCATCACGTGGTGTGCAGGCACGACGAACTTTGGCAGCGGTGCATACTCGGGAGAACACTTCTTGATAATTTAGTGAGAGATCATCTTATAATGCTACCGTCAATCAAAGCAAGATAAGATGCATAAAAGGATAAACATCACATGCAAATCAATATAAGTGATATGATATGGTCATCATCATCTTGTGCTTCACGATCTCCATCTTGCTGCACCACCATGATCACCATCGTCACCGGCGCGACACCTTGATCTCCATCGCAGCATCGTTGTCGTCTCGCCAAACTTATGCTACTACGACTATCGCTACCGCTTAGTGATAAAGTAAAGCATTACAGGCGATTGCATTGCATACAATAAGCGACAACCATATGGCTCCCGCCGATTGCCGATAACCGGTTACAAAACATGATCATCTCATACAATAAAATATAGCATCACGTCTTGACCATATCACATCACAACATGCCTGCAAAAACAAGTTAGGCGTCCTCTACTTTGTTGTTGCAAATTTTACGTGGCTGCTACGGGCTTAAGCAAGAACCAGTCTCACCTCGCATCAAAACCACAGCGATATTTCACAAATAGACTCGTTTAACCTTCTCAAGGACCGGGCGTAGCCACACTCAGTTCAACTAAAGTGAGAGAGACAGGCACCCACCAACACCTTTAAGCAACGAGTGCTCGCGGCGGTGAAACCAGTCTCGCGTAAGCGTCTGGCGTAATGTCGGTCTGGGCGCTTCATCTCACAATACCGCTGAACCAAAGTATGACATGCTGGTAGGTAGTATGACTTGTATCGCCCACAACTCACTTGTGTTCTACTCGTGCAAAACATCAAACCATAGAAAAACCTAGGCTCGGATGCCACTGTTGGGGAACGTAGTAATTTCAAAATTTTCCTACGCACACGCAAGATCATGGTGATGTATAGCAACGAGAGGGGAGAGTGTTGTCTACATACCCTTGTAGACCCGAAGCGGAAGCGATCACAACGTAGAGGAAGTAGTCGTCGTTCTCCTCGCGATCCGACCGATCCGGCGCCGTTACTCGGCGCCCCGAGTTCTTGACACACGTACAGCTCGATGGCGTCCCTCGTACTCGATCCAGCCGAGTGTCGAGGAGAGTTCCACAAGACGACGGCGTGGTGACGATCTTGATGTTTCACCGGCGCGGGGCTTCGCCTAAGCTTCGCGACGGTATAACCGAGGTGGAATATGGTGGAGGGGCACCGACACGGCTAAGGAACGATCTAAAGATCAACTTGTGTGTTCCAGTGCCCCCCTGCCCCGTATATAAAGGAGCCAGGGGGAGGGGCGGCCGGCCAAGCTTGGCGCGCAAGGAGTCCTACTCCTCTGGGAGTAGGATTCCCCCAATCCTAGTTGGACTAGGATTCCTGGAGGGGGAAAGAGAGAGAGGGGGGCCCTTCTCCTAGTCCTAGTAGGACTAGGGAAGGGGAGGCGCCGCCAGCAACAGGCTGCCCCTCCTCCTTTCCACTAAGGCCCATCGAGGCCCATTTATCTCCCGGGGGGTTCCGGTAACCTCCCGGTACTCCGGTAAATTCCCGTTTTCGCCCGGAACCATTCCGAACTCCAAACATAGGCTTCCAATATATCAATCTTTATGTCTCGACCATTCCGAGACTCCTCGTCATGTCCGTGATCATATCCGGGACTCCGAACTCCTTCGGTACATCAAAATACATAAACTCATAATAACAGTCATCGAAACCTTAAGCGTGCGGACCCTACGGTTCGAGAACAATGTAGACATGACTTAGAACCATTCACGGTCAATAACCAACAGCGGGACCTGGATGCCCATGTTGGTTCCTACATATTCTACGAAGATCTTTATCGGTCAGACCGCATAACAACATCGTTGTTCCTTTGTCATCGGTATGTTACTTGCAGAGATTCGATCGTCGGTATCCAATACCTAGTTCAATCTCGTTACCGGCAAGTCTCTTTACTCGTTCCGTAATACATCATCTCACAACTAACTCATTAGTTGTAGTGCTTGCAAGGCTTTAGTGATGTGCATTACCGAGAGGGCCCAGAGATACCTCTCCGACAATCGGAGTGACAAAACCTAATCTCGAAATCGCCAACCCAACATCGCCTTTGGAGACACCTGTAGTACTCCTTTATAATCACCCGATTCGTTGTGACGTTTGGTAGCACCAAAGTGTTCCTCCGCAAACGGAGTTGCATAATCTCATAGTTACGGAACATGTATATGTCATGGATAAAAGCAGTAGCAACATACTAAACGATCGTGTGCTAAGCTAAGGGAATGGGTCATGTCAATCAGATCATTCTACTAATGATGTGACCTCGTTAATCAAATAACAACTCTTTGTTCATGGTCAGGAAACATAACCATCTTTGATTAACAAGCTAGTCTAGTAGAGGCATACTAGTGACATGTTGTTTTGTCTATGCATTCACACATGTATCATGTTTCCGGTTAATACAATTCTAGCATGAATGATAAACATTTATCATGATATGAGGAAATATATAATAACTTTATTATTGCCTCTAGGGCATATTTCCTTCAATATTCATCCAATATGGCAAAACTTTTCCTTGCCATATTCAAAAATAATTCTCAAATATTCATTTTCCTATTCTGCCCTAAATGGCACTTTGTGAAGAAAGTGCTATTTATCTTTGTCCAATTGACTCCAAACTCCTTGGGAATCTTTTCATGTCCATATCATTGATATGTGCCAATTTTCACACTCATTTGCCTAGTGAATATTTTTCAATGATTTTCCAAAGTTTCTGTTCAGAAAGGAACTTTGTGAAGGAAGTATATTCTAGGCATGTCCAAATAAGATGAAACTTGGTCACATCCTTCATTTGACCAAATCATGAGTCTCTACCAACTTAGAGCTCATGGTGATCATCTATGTGAGCTCAGCTCCAAATCTTGTGTTCTGGTAAAATTTTCACTTTGTGAAGCAACCCTATTTTACCTTGCTTCATTTGAGCTGGAAATTTACCAGGGCATTCATACATTTACATCTACCTTCTCCACCAAGTTTTGTCTCCATCCAGTTACCCATTTACGCCCAGTAAATTTTCTAAGTTACTGGCCAGAATGGAGCATTGTGAGGGAAGTTCCACTTTGGTAACTCGCAATGGCCTGATCTTTTTACAGCATCTCCATGTGGTCAAATAACCCATCTAAACCAAAATTCAGCTCAAGTGGTTACTCCAAGTGAGTGCTACTTCATCATCTTGTTTCTGGACCAGATTTGGCAGTTGCAAAGCAACCATATTAAATCTTGGTCCATTTTCTTCCAAACTCCCCAGTCTGGTAGTTCTTCCTAAGCTAATCACCCCAGACAAACTCTTTGGCTCCAACTCATTTCCTTTTAATCATCACTTATCCTCAAAGTTTACTGCAGTAAACTTCAGAGGTAGATAATCTTTTAACCAGAGCCATTTTCACCATTCTACCACAGCAGTTGAAACCTCCCCGGGAAGGACAAAGCCCCATACATGGTTTGGCAAATAGTATGGCACTGTGTGCGCCAGTGCGCGTGGTGACCACCGCCCTGGCATGCATTAAGTGTGCTCTGGCTCGACCTCGGTGTTGTATTCGTCTGTTCCTTCCTCGTCTCGACGCACCACCGTGTCCAGTAGCATCCTCATGATTTCCTGCATCGCCCTGACCCCTTGCCCCCTCCGTCCTCTTCCTCGTCGGTGCTCGTCGCCGCGCGCCCACGGGAGCGTTGTGGCCGACCAAGCTTCAGCGGCGCTCGGCCGTTTCTCTCCCGTGCTCGCGGCCCCCCAGCATAGTGCCTCGTTGTAGCGCGTCCGCATCCCCCTCGTCGCCTTCCCGCGCCCTCTCGTGAGCTCTGCGCGTCGCAAGAGCCTTGGCCGCGCCCGAGCGGCGGCACCCCGCTCGGCACCTCGCCCCGCGGCTATTTAAGCCCCCCCCCCCGTCCCTGTCTCTCCTCACCAGCAGCTCCTCCTCACTCCCAGCAACCTCTCCGTCCACTCAAACGAGCTCTAGGAGCTCCACAGCCCGCAGTAGGCCACCATGGTCGCCGCTCGGCTTCTCTTAAATTCGCGCCAAACGAGCCCTCCCCCTCCCTCCTGACCTCACCATCATCTTCCCCTTGCTCCTGTGAGCCTTCCTAACCCCACGCCTTGCCGCCGGAGCAACCACATCGAGCTGCTGTCGTTTGGCCGAAGCCGTCGTCCGCCATGGCTGCGGCTTGAGCCATTCCAGAGCCCGCCAATGTGCGTGTATCCTCCAGACGTGGGCGGCTTGTCCTCGCGGTCACTCTGGCGGTCCGAGCTCCGCCGGAGGTGGCTGGAGTCGTCGGGGCCGTTGCCGGCGTCGCTCCTCGCCTCTGTTCTCGGACGCCATGAGCCACGAGCCCCTTCCCTTCCCCGGCGATTCCTCGTTGTGGGATGGATGCGGCTCCTCTCCCCGCGTCCGCCGCTGCCCTCGCCCTGGCCGGAGCCAGCCGGAGCCGGCCGGGCCAGTCGCCGCGACCTCCTCTGCTCCCTGCTCTGTTCTGCTCGCGAACGAACGGGAGCGAGGGGAGGAGGTAGAGGACGAGCGCCAGCCTGGCCCCTGCCTATGGGCCCCACGCTACCTCGACCCCACGCGTAAGTGACCCCTCCCCGGGCCCAGGTGTTTTAAGTGGAGACGTAATCCGTAGATTACGCTTTTCCATTTTGAAAGCGTATTTCTAATCCACTTCAGCTCTGAGTGCGCTTTCTAATGCATAAAACAAACTCTGCCCGAAGGCGCTTTCTATTTTCTGCCGCTAGGGACGTGTTTGTGAGGATCTTTTTACAGATTGGTCCATGAACTTCGTCAGGCTATAACTTTTTGCTCGAGACTCCGAATCAGGTGATTCCAAAGCCCACTTCTCGTCGAGCCCGTTCTGTTGGTAACATTTTCACTATGGTTTGACACTTGTGAAAATGACCATTTTGCCCTTGCCGTAAACAGCCCCCTCCGAGAGAGTACTGTTTCCGACGATTCTTTCCGCGGCTTCACTGCACTTCTTCCCGTAGTCTCCCTCAGCCCCAGGCAAGCCACAATAACCACTTGCATGATAGTCATGCAGTAGACATGGTTTCGACTTGAATATTTAATAAAAGTTTGCATGCTTTACGTCTGCTTGTTTGCTGCTGTTGTCGTTGTTTCGGTTATGTCTCTGGTTTCATGTTCACTGTCATGCTACGATCTGATACTTCTTGTTACCTTGTACTACTTGTTATTATCATGCTAACATGTTATGCTTGGTAGTAGAAGTACATGCTAGTAGTAGTAATGATCATCTGTTGCATGCTTGTTGTCTGTCAAGTACCGTTGATATGCATGTCTCGTTGCATCCAGTTATTTACATGTTTACTTGGTAGAGTTCTTGCTACATTCTTGCATGGTATTTATTTATGATGCTAGTAGTCAAGTATGCTATGAGTAACGTTATACTTGTGATATTCATGCTAGTCAGTATGTCATGCTCATTTGGTTAAATATTTCATATTGGTTATGCTCGATGATTATGTTGCACCTCCATGCTTATGTTGATATCATGTTCATGCATTGTAGTTGCATCATGTTAATTTATTATGACTCAACTCATTGCATTCAAGTTTAACCGGATAATAATGAACTTGAACAACTGTTGGCTGAGTCATGGTGCCTCCAAATCGAGCTGACCAGTGCAGCCACACTTACCTTTATGGGAAGGTCTTAACTGGGTCTATTGTCATGCCTCTCGCCGGTGCCTCCAACGAGGGAAGGTTATGTGCGGGCACTACCTTGGCCGGGTAGGACGGCATAAGCCTTGTGTGCCCGAGTTGTTTTGCGCGCTTTTGTCCCCGTTTGGGATCATTTATGTTTTGCCACGACGGTGGCCGTTGGTGCCTTTGGTAGGCACGGGGCCACCCATGACCTAGCCCAATAGGGAAGTTGGTCGGAGTGGCCGGGAGAGTGTCATGACAGTAGATCGGTTCTGTCAGAACGACGTTGGTCCACCCAAATGGGAGAAATAGGCCATGGGTTCTGTGGTGTGGGTATAGTGCGCTAACCTCTGCAGAGTGTGTGTCTAACCTATCGATAGTCGCGCCCGCGGATAAGGGCCCAGTTCGTGTCGGTCACACCGTGAGTCAACAGTAATAATAATAGAAATAACTTGATTAATAACAACCCTGGTTCAATGATGAGATGAGTTGGTTATGATTGCTGGAATGATCACCGTGGTATCGAGGATAATGAGTTGTTGGATATTTGTGATGGTTATGAGATAACCGGAGCAGAGTAAGTTGGTGCATGTTAGTATCATAATGTTGCATGTAGTATTATCATGTTCACGCTATGCTTGTGCTAGTTGTATCATGTTCAGTTGTGCATGCCGTGTTATTCTGTTAGTATCATGTTCCTGAATTAAATTAACCTGCTAATGCCATGTTGTTGTTTGTCTTGAATGCTTTTGGTTTATTGTGAGCTTGCAAGTACATCCAATGTACTGACCTGGCGTGTCATGCCAGTTTGCAGGTCATGCCTTGATTGCTTCCTTGTTTGGTGTTGTTCCTGTGTTCGCGAGCTAGGATAAACGTTCCAGCCAGAGTCCCTGCGGATTGGAGTCCATCATCGTCGTTCGTTGTTCCGCTGCCAGTAGAAGTTCCGCTGCTTCGAGTTGTTATGCTGCTTGCATAGAGCAACCGTGGCAGGCGTAGTGTCGCTGTGCCGGTGTTATTCATTGTTATATCGGAAACCTTGTATCCATATTCGTGTAATAATAGAAGGCTGGTTTGTTCTATGCTAAGCAGTGCCGTATTCCAGAAGACTTCTTCTCGATCTCTGGGCTGGAATACGGGGCGTTCCGGTTTCTCTGAGCCGGGGTGCCACATAAACATACCCGGATGGCAGTCCGCGTGGCCAAGAACTCCTGCAAGGCCCTCTGCAGGGTCTCGCCTTGGGTGTTGAACCGGTCGAGGACGTCCTGGGAAGCTACGTTCAGGACGCCGCCGCTACCAGACGTCCAGCTTGGTGGCGCTGCGCTGGTGGCCTCGTTGTCTGGCGAAGACGAGCTGGCAGCGCCGGCCTCTACCTGCCTCAGGGTGGTGGCCGCCCTCGCCAGACGCGGACGAGCTGGAACCTGGGTGGTAGGCAACGGGCCCACCACCAGCATGCCTTCTGCTGGCAGCACGTCTGGCCCCCGGGGCCGGCTGTCTCGTGCCTCAGCAGACGGCACGGGAGGAGTTGCCTCCGCCTCCATGATGGCATGGCCGTCCCCCTCCTTTTCAAGGGCCGGCTGATCGCCGCCAGCCGATACTTGAACAGACGGCTCCGGAGGAGCCGCGTGCTGGAGATCGGCGTGGCTCGCCGATTGCTGGAGGGCCGCTTCCCGCTCCTGGGCCCGGACGGCGGCATCCGCCTGCGCCTTGGTGGCCGCCTCGGCTTCGGCCTTGGCTGCGGCGTCGGCCTTCGCCTGCGCCGCCTGGGACAGCTCTACCTCCTGGCGGACCGCGACCTCCGACTCCTCCTGCGCTTCTCGTGCATTCCTTTCCGTCGCCTCACGGAGGGTGGTGGCAGGGTCCACGCGGCGTGGAGCAGAAGAGGTATCTGTGCCTCCGACCACCGAGCCAACAGGAGCTCGCGAGAGGGAAAGCGGGGCTCTATTCAAGTGATCCCGAAAAGACAGTAAAATCAGCCATGAAAAGGGCAAAGGACAAAAGCAAACATAAAGGGAAACGAAGGACACGGCACTTACGCGGATACGGTTGGCCGAGGCTTAGGGACCCTCAGAAGGGCCGCCTCCTGGCGTTTTGTGGTGGCGACCGAGGCCTTGGGCTCTTTGGGCCGGCCGCCAGGCAGCCCAGCGGTGGCCCGGCGTTTCGATCTGCCGGCTGCGGTTGGCGGCACCATCGAGGAGCTACTGCCCCCAATCGGGTCCGCCTCTCGGACGCGAGGCAGCACTTCCTCCTCCTCCTCCTCCTCCTCCTCCTCCTCCTCCTCCTCCTCGTCGTCGTCTGGCCAGTCCCTGACGCCGCCCCCAAACGAGCCGCCTGCTGGTTGGCCCCCGCCGCCTGTAACCTCATCCTCCTCCATGGCGGCCGCCCCTAGATCGGGGTCGCTCGTATCGCTCTGGGAGCAGTCTAGCATCAACGGGCGGGCCGGCTGCCTAGAGCCCGGCTCTGGCTGGCCGGGGAAGAGCTACAGAGCGACACAAGGGTCAGGCGGCGGGGGCAGGCGGAAGAAGGAAAGAAGAAGAAAGAGAAAGGGGGCTCACCACAGGCGGCGGGTTGCTGCGGCTCTACGGCAGCTTGCCGAACGCCTAGCCCGAATCGGACATCTTGCAATTGGAGATGGAGTTCACCAGATTGGGCACCTCCGCATACGGCATCTGCTTGGTGCAGGTCCGGCTCGGGTCCCGGTGCCCGCTCATGTCGCAGATCAAGTGCGGGCGGGACTTCAGCGGCAGCACTCAGCGCTCTGCAAAGGTGGCCAGGAAGTCCGAGAACACCAGGCTCTCCATTTCCTTCATCTCCCAAAGGTAGTTCACGGCGATGGAGGCCCCATGCGTGAGGGAGACAGGTCGGAACTTCCAGGAGGCGCGGGGCTCGGCAGGCGGACCGGCGACGTAGTCCGGCAGATTGATGAAGTCGTGATCCAGGTCAACATTGGAGACGTAGAAATATGTCTTCTGCCACTGCTTCGCCGAATGCACGAGAGCAAGCTTCAGGAAGTAGTTCCTAGCCCCGGTGCATCGCACGACGATGCACCCGCCGCACTGGGCAGCTTCGCCCCGGAGTGCGGTGCCGAGCTTCAAGTAGAAGAGCTCGCTCCACAGCTCGAACGTTGGGAGAACCCCGAGGTACCCCTCGCAGAGGATGACGAAGGCAGAGAGCGTCACCACCGTGTTCGGCGTGAGATGGTGAGGCTGAACGCCGTAGAAGTCGAGGAAGAGCCGAAGAACCCGCACGTGGGGAGCCCGAATCCACGGAGGAAGTGCGAGTGGAAGACCACACGCTCGCCCAGTAGCGGCGCCGGCTGATCTCGGTCGACGGCACGAGGCGCACGACGACCTTCTCGGCGGGGGGCAACCGCCGTGGCCGACGGAGAAAGTGTACATGCTCCTCGATGATGTCGATGCCGTCCCACTCACCGGAGCGGTGGACCTGCGCTTCTGCGGCCATGGCTCGGGAGGAGGGCAAACTTCGGCGGAGCAATGTGTGTGACGGTGGCGAGGAGCGCAAGAAGACGAGAGGAAGAAGAAGATGGAGTGGGGGTGTGCGCGTGAGCTGCGATCGCCCCCTCTCACGCCTACTTATAGGCCCGAGACGACGAAGCCGAGGGGGCGGGGCCGTGGGAATAACTGCGCCATGGCCCGCACGACCCGCGCCTTTTTCGCAACTAATACGCGCATATTTAATGCGCGTGGGAAGGGCAATCGATTGCCTCTGCCACAAGGACCCGCGCGCGCGCCGAGGCCTCGTAGTGGTGGGCCCAGGCCTACTGCTACGTCCCATCGCGCGCGTGGGCTGGCAGGACGGCTCGGCGTGATGACGACGCGTGGGACACCGTCTATGGGCGGCAAAACCGCACTGCGGCCCGCCGTCCGCGCGCTGCCTTCTCCTCGAAGGTTCAATGATAAATGCCTGGCTGCCAGAAGCCGGCTTTTCTAGAAGACGGGAGACAAACTACCAATCCTCACTTAGAGAGGGAAGCTGCTGGAACCCCGCAGTCCCGCTCACGACCGCAGAGCCCCACCAGCTTCGGGGACTACTGTCGAAGATATTGACTACGGGTGTCTTCATCAACCACCCATGGCGTTTCAAGACAAATAAGGGCCGCCTATCATCCTCTGGCCGCCTGTGCATCGGGCCGCCTCCTAGGGCCACAACGCCCAGGAACCGGCTGCCAACAGGCGGCTAGCATCTGGAAGATGACCCCGTACCTCCCCCTCGGGGCGTGCGCTGGAGATCCGCGACGAGACTAACGCATGGCTACAGTTAAGCATGTCCCTAAAGAATCCTAAGAAGCGTGGCTACAGTGAGAGTGTACCCTGCGGACACTCCCTGAACGGCGTATCACTGTAGCCATGATATCGATGACCTAGCCTTGGTTAGAGGAAGCCATAATCCCACTACCCGTAGGCGGAGTGGCCAGCAGCGGCAGCCCCACCTTGCCGGCGAGCCACCTGTAGCAAATGACCTTTGGCGGCGGCACGGGGGCGGGCATACCAGAGCAGCGGCTAACCGTGCCACAGGGTCGGAACACCATCAAGATGACAAGACGGGACGTGGTTGCAGTGTACGATCAAGAGGCGGCGGCACTGTTGCCACTCCCCTCCTGACGATGCTTCCGTCAGCAGAAGGATGCCAACAGTAAAAGACAATCATGCGGGCCCACAGACGGCGGGACCCAGCTGCCGGCGAAGAAGCCGGCGCCCAGAGACACTAACGGTCGGGGTCCACTCCGCCCAGATTATCATTGTACCCATGGGGGGTAGGCCTATATAAACCCCTCAGAATCCTCCATGTAGGGGGGTTAGACCTGGAGAGAGACACGCAAAGAGAGGGAGACTCCGATAGGGAGAAACCCTGACGATCACTCCCGTTCCCTAGAGAAAAGGCAGAGAGCTAGCCTTACCCATGTTCCTCCTCTAGACGACACAGCTCAAGGAGCAACCTTGTAGCTACCATATTGCCATTAGTCATGATGCGGAGCCCCTGTAGAGCAGGACTAGTGGTGTTATCTCCACTGAGAGCCCCGAACCTGGGTAAAATTCGTACGCGTCCTATGTATCGCCTTATCCCGCTTCCACGGCCCGGCGACGTACTCTTGTCCCTATGCATGATAAGGCATCCTTTGACATATGTCGCACCAAAACCCCGACAAGTAGCATGTGAGCTCAGGGGGCATTGTGAATTTCCGATGCATGTTGTTGAGAGAGATATGTAATCGAGCGAGACCATCGAACAAATGAACGAACCAACTCTTTATTGGTGATGATGTATACTTATATGCAGTTAGAATGGTCGTCTCCGAGAGACGCAACGGTTAGAGGCGTCGTTCCAGGGAACCGTTGTGACGGTTGCTAGAAACCTGGGATGAGACATACGAGGAAAAAGAAGCGGGGATTATACCCCTATAACCGCAAGGGTTATGTTTTTAACACATACTCCCTCCGTCACAAAATAACTGTCTCAAGCTTAGTACAACTTTGTACTAGAGCTAATACAAAGTTGAGACACTTATTTTGGGACGGAGGGAGTATATCAGCACCCACGCCTTGCCAAGAAGCTAGTTTTTGTCGGCATCCAAAAATAGCTTTCTTATTTAGGCAGGCCACGTGGAAAGTCTAATTTTAGCACTGATTTTGTCTTTTTAACACACGACACAAAATAGTCTGTTTTTTTGTGAAACGACTTTGTTGACATGCAGAATGTTTACAAAAAGACAAAAAGATGTCTTGTGAAAAGGGGAGTGCTGTTTTGGCTCCCGAGCTCATCTGCTTCTGCCCGAGAAAATAGTAAAACATTTCAAAAGAAAATTAAAAAATTGGAGACGAAGTGTTCTAAAGACGGACCAAGTTTCGTGGTGAAATGACATTCTCACCGTCCAGGACAACATAGTCTAGGCAGGGTCTAATCTTCGGGCAATTTCAATTCAATTACAGGGCCTCAAACATGCCTCAACCAAACGTACCGCCCAGCAAACTACTGATAAATGCTCAAATGCTAACAACTTGCCAAAGACCAAACTCTCCTGCATAGGGTACCACACCCCATTACAGAACAAGGGGCACCTAGAATTTCTGTTCCACAAGGCCAAAGGACGACGTTTAGTTTGCCTCGTCATGGGATGAAAGCTCCTGGCCCTCAAGTTGAAGATTGCGGCTGGAAGATGCAGCCGAGTCCAGGTTCAGGGCCGTTGGTTCAGGTGCCTAAAGAACACAAAAGAGAACCAACAGTCAGTGTTGCTATTGGAAGATCAGTACATGTTCATCAATGTTACTCCTTCCGTCCGGAAATACTTGTCATCAAAATGAATAAAAGGGGATGTATCTAGATGTATTTTAGTTTTATATACATCCTTTTTTGTCCATTTTGATGACAATTATTTTCGGACGGAGGGAGTACTATCTTAGTACATGTATTGTTTCAGTAAATAAAAAGCATCAACTGGATGCATGCCCGGTCATGCAAAAAGGAGTGTTGTTTAAAGATTTTTTTTCCTGGTCTGAATACATAAAAGAGGAGCATTAAATGGTGACCTAACTTTCTCTACATTTATACTAGGAGGAACTAGACCTCTGATTCTTGATGCTGCTATAACCAACTCTCTCTTCTCTGAAATTTGGTCCCTGCTTTACCCATGCCAACATTTTGTTTCGCTAATTTCGGTTTCCCAAACGACAATTCCAATGGACCGCCTTCTCGAGATAACTTGGTGAATCATACACCTAATGGGGATCTACAAACACATCTTATGATGGGACCTATGTCGACTTCAACAGCTGCAAGCAGCGTTCAGGGATGGCAGCAGCCCTGGCAGTATCATGACACATACCAGACGTGTGTACACATATACGCACATCACTAAAGAGCCTTCCACGAGTCAAATATAAATAAACGGAAACATAAAAAGGCCATGGCAGCCTCAAGTAGAAGAAGCCAGCACCGGATATAGCAAATTCAGATACGAAGAATGGTACATAAAATGCAGAAATAGCTCACATTGTCTTGTAAGATGCTATGGTCCAACTCTTCCGCGGCAGTAAAAGAGAAGCCTGGGTGCATGAATACCGGACATGGCCACCACTGGTGAAAAAAAGGCCTTTGGTCGCGGTTCGCAACTGCCATTAGTCGCGGCTGCGCAACCGCGACCAGCAAAGCGCGACTAAAGCCCACCACCTTTAGTCGCGGCTGCTTAAGAACCGCGACTAAAGGCCCGTCCACGTGGGCGCCAGGCGGCCGTCGGGGCGGAGGACCTTTAGTCGCGGTTCTTCTGGCCAACCGCGACTAAAGGCCGCCGCAGGTTTAGGGTTTTAGCCCCACCCCCCTAAACCTGTTTTCTGTTTAATTTGTATTGTTTTATTTCTTTTGTGCTTTATTTTAATTTTGAAGGAGTTTCATATATTCTACGGTACTACATACATGCATATGAATGTACAATTTCAAATTTAGAACCAAAAAGAATTCAAGAGGAATATACAATATATATTCAATATCATCGGATGACCATATACAATTTTGAACAAGTTTCCATACATGATTTAATCCATATAAAGTTCTACGTCCTCGTGATAGTGTTCTCCTTTAGGATGGAGGACTTCCCTGCAGAACCATCCAGCTAGTTCCTCTTGAAGTGGTCGGAAGCGAGCTTCTGGACTAAGCGTCCACCGGAGGTTATTCCTCTGAGCATTGGTATCACTCGGATCAACCCGCTCGAGAGGTGTATCTCGGATCATCTCCTGAACAAAGTATGCACATAGATTGGTCAACGGTGGCTGAATATCCCGATCTTTAGTCTTTACCCTTTTGAATTCTAGCTTTTTTGAATTCACCGACCTTTGTATCTACGAACCGTCTCCAAACCCTACGAGGCAAAGAAAATTAAATGAACAAGAGAGTTATTAGTTACTTGATATTAGGAAATGAACGAAATAGGCCGATCGATATAGGCGCAAATGAATGAAAATAATTACTTCGCAGCATTTTTCGATGTCGGCCCAAAGCTTTGGATCCTTATCCGAGAGTCGTGGGCGAGACATTACGAGGTGTTAACTTTAATTACTAGCAGAATCCGGTGGAACTGCGGACACGATACATGCACAAGACGTCATGCATAACTCATCGATTAGCCGCCACATACCATGCATGGAGTAAACAAAGAGAATGTGCTCAAGATGTAAAACACTCACCCAAAATGGTAAGGAAATAGAATATCACTTTTGAGTTCCTGCTTTGTAAGAAACTGCCACAGTGCGCCTCCACGTCGGTGGGGTAATGCTTCAACACAACATCATTAACGATGTGTGGGTCAATGAACCCAACATCATGGATGTTCCTTACTCTGCATTCCTTAATCTTCATTCGCATGTATAATAGAGGACACAACAATATAGTTAGGACATATATATAGTGCAGGCAATATGAGCGAGATGGGGTAGAAATTAATAAATCACTTACGAGCGTAGCAACCGATGATAGATTTGTCGAGCTCATGCAGATTGAAAAGCTGAAACAATTCACTCAGTTCAACTTGTACATAGTAATGTTTGAAGTGATGCTCATGTCTAACTTCCGCATAAATATAATCTTTGGCGTTTTAATTTTATGTAACCCTTGTACCAATTCAGCAGACGTTTCATTTGGTCGTAGATCCTTTTCTGCGCAGCTCGACGAGAGGCCCATTCTTGACATATGTAATTACTACCTCCTTCACGGCAACTCATCAAGGTCTAATAGTTCACGAAGAGTAATACCTAAGTTGGCGCTTGTTCTCGCGCTTCGTCACAGTCAATCCTGTCTTTGCCGCAGCTTGTATGATCTCGGGGCATCCGGACGAAGGCTTCCACTATAAGCGGGCAATCGATTGTTTACTTTGTTCCCGAGCTGGGCAACTTGTTTCCGCTTTTTATACTTTCGGCCTTCTCCGCTCTTTGTTCTCCTTGAACATGAATGCCTGCTGCGAAGTTCACGTGCATAGTCGGTAGGCGATTCTTGTGACTTGGGACGGTGTGCTCAAAAATGACTTAGCCCACTTCTTTTGCTCATCGAAAATCTTGGCTTGGGCTCGGGCTCTCTTTTCTTCTTGCAGTCCGCCTTCCATTTCTTCAAATCAGCAGCAGCGCGCCGACTTCCTCGGCACTCGTTCCCAAGGCCTTGTGGGAGAGGCTTGATGATGGCTCCGGTACCTTTGTGGTCTTAGGTACATAAGGGTCCGGGTTAATAATCCAGACTGCTATACGCTTCTTTGCCATAGGTGGATTGGGGCGGCGTCGATCACCCGCGGACGAGGATCGGGGGCGGCGGATGATCACCCGCGGGACGTTGTGGATCGGGGCGGCGTCGGTGATGTGGCGGAGGTGTAGGTGAACCGCCACCACCACCACCACCACCACCACCGCCACCGCCACCACCACCACCGTAGGGGGTGGACTTGTTGTCCTTGGCGCCTCGCTGAAACTTGATAAACTTCTTTTGCCATAGAATGTAATGGCGCTTGACATCTTCAAGTCTTTTCTCCCCTTGGTGTAGCAATTTCAATCTCCGTGTCCTCAAACCCTTGGACTATGTCCTCCACCGTGACACGAGCATAGCCATCTTTAATGGGGTTGTTGTGGTGGAGTGCTCGAGTAAACATGGTAAAGCACTGCCGATGGCTACCTTCATGGACATGTTCCCGATAGGATAATCTGAGATGACATTCTTTCATCTCCTTTATATCGCCCACGGGTAGCGAGGAGGCTCCGGTGCGATAATTTCGACCACCGAGGCTCCGGTGCGATAATTTCGATCGTCGGTGCATCTGCACCAGCCGGTGGGGCCTCCGTGGAAGCCACGCTGCTTCTCCGCTGCTGGCTTCCGAGATCCGCCGGATGATCTTCATCTTGCACCCGAGCTGAATCTCTTTCGCTACTAGTACACTCATGGTTTTCTTCATCACTTCCATTTCCGATGCCAACCGCGCCACAACATCCGCTTCCCGATCCATCTTTCTCTTACGGCTTCAGAAGCGTCACGGGTCATCGTTCGGGGAACCCTATTTTCCACGGAATGTGCCCCATGCCTCGTACACGTCCTCCGTGTTCGAGATTCCCGAGGGCTTTTGTCGGTAGCGTCGTTCTCTCTGTTGAACTTGATCTTCCCTCTTGAGCATCCTTCATTGCGTCAATAAGGGCTTGGGTGGGTTTAATTAATTTGCCACGTAAACACACTCCCCTGTCTCCGGGTTGGCGTTCCCCATGCCCGTACCACCAGCTTTTGGCCCTTGGGTCCCATCCTCCGTACTGGACGGATTCCTCGCGCCTCACTCGTTCTCCATCTTCTCGAACCTAGGCACCCAAATGCGATACCCTCCGGCCCCATAACATGATTGTACTCCTTCTTAGCCGCATTTTCCTTATTTTGTTTCGATATTTGAATGAACTGCTCCGATTTCTTTTGCTTCACAAATTCGGCCAATCATCTTTCGGTTTCTCATATTGTCCTCTGAAACCGAGTCTTGTTCGCTTGACAAAGTCACGGGCTAGATTTTGCTTGAATTTCGAATCGTCGGCCATCTTATGAAGAGCGAACTGTTTGACTAGCCTCCTCCTCTCCTTGTTTTCCTCAATCTTGTTACCCTCCTCATCGAATTTGTTGTATTCCGGAGGTAGAGCGAAATGTTCCATAAGCTTCTTGAAGCAATCTTTTTTGTTCTCTTATCGACAAAAGTGAAACCATCAATTCGTGCCTTCTTTGGCTCATTCCACTCTGGGCGGTGATCGAGACGTTGTCTCTAACAATGGCTCCGCATTGGTGATAAACTTGGTGGCGTTCTTGCGGGGCTCCAGCTGACCTGCGGTTGCCTGATCGACAACCCGGATGGTGCATGTTTCTCCTGGTTTCATCGTCTTGGTTGCGCCACGCTTTGACGACGTACTCGATTGTTTGACGATCCGGCCGAGGGCTAAAATAAGAAAGAGAGTCGCGCGTTAGTACACACATATTTATTCAAATCGGTTAGTTTGTATCACCAGAGGCTCAATGTATATATATACCTCGGCGGGAGGTGGTTGCTACTTCCATTTGAAGATCGTCGTTTATCGATGTTTCTTGACATCATCTTCTTGACGGCGCCCTTCATCTTCACCGTCAAGGTTCGGATAAGAAGAGATATCATCTTCTTCTTCTCCGGTCGGCACATATTGAATATCGCCGTTTATGATGCCGAACATATGTGCTTCACCGTCCGGATCATAGTTGTCCATAATCGGGTCAGCTCTATCGTCCGACATTATGTCAATCCTGAAAACATGTAGTAAAAACAAATTAATTAAGTGAAGAAGGGGCGGTGGCGGTGGCGGTGGCGAAAGGCGGTGGCAAAAGGAGGCGAGGAAGGGGTGGGAGAGGGTGTCGCGGTGAGCGCAAGGCAGGCGGGGTTTAGGGTTTAGGGTTTAGGGTTACCGTTTTGTTAAACTAATTAACTAGTTAAAATTAAAAGAAAAAAAAAAAAAAAAAAAAAAAAAATTCCTTTTCCTTTTCCTTTTCTTCTTCTTCCTTTTTCCTTTTTCTTTTTCTTTCTTCTTCTTCCTTTTTCCTTTCTTCTTCTTTCTTCTTCTTTCTTCTTCTTCCTTTTTCCTTTCTTCTTCTTTCTTCTTCTTTCTTCTTCTTCCTTTTTCCTTTTTGTTTTTCTTTGGCCGGTTTTCTGTTGTTTTTTGTTTTTGGGGTTTAGGGTTTTAAGTTATTTACTGTTTTTGTTAAACTAAAACTAGTTAAAATTAAAAAGAACAAAAAAAAAGAAAAAAAAAATTCCTTTTTCCTTTTTCCTTCTTCTTCCTTTTTCCTTTTTCTTTTTCTTTCTTCTTCTTCCTTTTTCCTTTCTTCTTCTTTCTTCTTCTTTCTTCTTCTTCCTTTTTCCTTTTTGTTTTTCTTTGGCGGTTTTCTGTTGTTTTTGTTTTTTGGGGTTTAGGGTTTTAAGTTATTTACCGCTTTTGTTAAACTAAAACTAGTTAAAATTAAAAGAACAAAAAGAAAAAAAAAAAAAATCCTTTTCCTTTTCCTTTTCTTCTTCTTCCTTTTCCTTTTCTTTTCTTTCTTCTTCTTCCTTTTCCTTTCTTCTTCTTTCTTCTTCTTTCTTCTTCTTCCTTTTCCTTTTCTTTCTTCTTCTTCTTTCTTCTTCTTCTTCTTCTTTCTTCTTTTCTTTCTTCTTCTCCTGGATGCAAGGGCGAGACACGGACAGACAGGGCCAGGGCAGGCGGCGCGTGGGCAGGCGGGCGTGGGCGGCAGGCGGCGGCCAGGGCGTCGGCGTCAGGCGTGGGCAGGGCAGGCGAGGGCACAAGCAAGCGGCAGGCAGGCGGAGGCGGCGCCATCGGGACGGGCGGCGGCGGCAGCTTCAGCGTCGAGGCGTTGCTTGGCGTCGGCGTCGGCGTCGATCGGCGTCGGGCGGCGGCGCCAAGGCCGAGGGCGAGGGCGACAAACGAGTTCTTGATCGAGGAAGACAGTATTTATAGGCCCCCACTTTAGTCGCGGTTGGCGACGAGAACCGCGACTAAAGGGTACCTTTAGTCGCGGGTTGCCTGCCCAGCCGCGACTAAAGGGTTTTTTCGTTCCCGCGCCCCCCACCTTTAGTCGCGGCTTGTCTGGCCATCCGCGACTAAAGGGTACCCTTTAGTCATGGGTCTCGTCGCCAACCGCGACTAAAGGCCTGTTTTCTGCTTTTCTTTTTAATTTGTATTGTTTTCTGTTTTCTTTTTAATTTGTATTGTTTTCTTTTTAATTTGTATTGTTTTCTGCTTAATTTGTATTGTTTTCATTTTTGCTTTATTTATTTTGTTTTGTTTCTACTTACAACAAAAAACTTATTTATTTTATTTTATTTTGTTTCTAATTACTTATTTATTTTACTTTATGATAATTATTTTTGCTATTAAAGTTTCTAATTACTTATTTATTTATGTTATTAAAATCTTAAAATACAATTATATATCAAAAAATCAGAAAATAAAACTAATTCATTTTAAATTCTTGTTTTTCTTCTGTTTTTTCTTCCTTTTTCTTCTTTTTTTTTTCTTCATTTGTTTCTTCCTTTTTCTTGTTTTTCTTCTTTTTTTCTTCCTTTCTTCCTTTTCCTTTTTCTTCTTGTTTTTCTTCATTTTGTTTTTTTCTTATGTTTTTCTTCTATTTGTTTTTTTCTTCTTTTTTCTTTTTTCTTCATTTGTTTTTTTCTTCTGTTTTTCCTTTTTTCTTCTGTTTTTTTTCTTTTTTTTTCTTTTCCTTCTTTCTTCTTCTTCCTTTTTCCTTTTAAAATCGTAAAAATAAAACTAATTCATTTTAAAATCTTAAAAATACAATTATATATCAAAAATCAGAAAAATAAAACTAATCCTTGAAGGTTTGACAAAGGTTTGATACATCATTCAGTTCATCGACCAAATACAAAGTTTGGTACAATAAATTATTACACATCAATTCTTCCCTTGTGTCCCTGCTTGCTTACGATTGTGCCGTATCCATGGAGCATCCTCATCATTTAACTTAATGCTTGGGTCGGTGTTCACTTTGAAGGGCGGAATTTCAGCAAACATATTATAATCTTCGACATGTCATCTTGTCCTCCACTCTCACGATGTTTCTTTTCCCCGAAAGAACAATGTGGCGCTTTGGATCATCGCATGATGTCTTGATCGTTTTCTTATCTTTCCGTTTCCTCGGTTTGCTACTCATGTCCTTCACATAGAAAACCCGAGCGACATCTTTCGCTAGGACGAATGGTTCGTCAAGGTAACCAAGATTGTTGAAATCCACCATTGTCATTCCGTATTGCTGGTCCACCTTTACCCCACCTCCTGTTAGCTTGAACCATTTGCACGGAACAAAGGGACCTTAAAGGAGGGTCCATAGTCAAGTTCCCATATCTCCTCTATGTAACCATAATATGTGACCTTTTGCCCATTCTCGGTTCTTTGCATCAAAGCGGACACCACTGTTTTGATTGGTGCTCTTTTATCTTGGGCGATCGTGTAAAATGTATTCCCATTTATCTCGTACCCTTGGAAAGTCGTTATAGTCGAAGATGGTGTCTTGGCCAACATGTACAAATGATCTACAACATCATTGTCATTCATTAAATGTTTTCTCAACCAACTGCCGAAAGTCTCCATGTGGGCCTTCCTAATCCAGATTCAGCTTCCCGGGTTGTCCGGCGTAAAATATTCTTGTGTTTCTCAAAGTGCGGAGCCACCAAGTTGGAATTGGTCAAGACCTGATGTGGTGTGCTTGATCGAGAATGGCCGTCCATACATATCGTTGATTTCCTTCCGATCGTGCCTTTTCCACTTAGTCTCCCCTCGTGCGCGATCGAGGAAGACCAATCGGCTTAAGGTCGAAACAAAGTCAACACAAAACTCAATTACCTCCTCATTTCCATAGCCCTTGGCGATGCTTCCTTCTGCCTAGCACGGTTCTGAACATATTTCTTTAATACTCCCATGAACCTCTCGAAGGGAACATATTGTGTAGAAATACAGGACCGAGAACGGAAATCTCTTCGACTAGGTGAACCAGGAGGTGCGTCATAATATTGAAGAAGGATGGCGGAACACCAACTCAAATCCCGACAAGACATTGGATCACATCGTTCAGTAACGTGGTAGAACTTCCGGATTGATTACCTTCGAGAGATTGCATTGAGGAATGCACATAGCTTCACAATGGCTACTCGAACATTTTCCGCGAGCCCTCAAAGCAATCGGAAGCAATTGCGTCATAATCACGTGGCGGTCGTGAGACTTGTGTTTTGGAACTTTTTCTCCGCCATGTTTATTATTCCCTTTATATTGGGCGAGAATCCAGACGGGACCTTCATCTTTCGGGCATTCAAAAAGATGACCTTCTCTTCTTTGGTCGGGCGTAGGCGGCACGACCTTGAAACCATTCGGATGCGGTCATCGTGGTCTTTCAAGCGTTCTTTGGTCTGCCGTGCTTCCTTTGTATCATTTGTCTTCCCATACACGCCCAAGAAGCTTAGGAGGTTCACGCAAATATTCTTCGTAACGTGCATCACGTCGATTGCAGAGCGGACTTCTAGGACTTTCCAATATTCTAGCTCCCGAATATAGATTTCTTCTTCCACATGGCTGCATGCCCGTCGGCTCCCTTCGAACTGATTGTCCGCGAGACCCTTTCCAAAGATGACTTTCAAATCCTTGACCATATCAAATACCTCGGCACCGGTCGTTCCGCAGAGCTTCGCCGGTGATCTGCCTTGCCGTTGTAATGCTTGCCTTTCTTTCTTCTTGGATGAATTTTGGAAGAAATCGACGATGCCCAAGGTACACGTTCTTCTTACAATTTGGCAAATGTACACTTTCGGTCTCATGTAGCGATGCGTGCATGCATTGTATCCCTTATTTGACAGTCCCGAAGGTTACTAAGAGCAGGCCAATCGTTGATGGTTCGAAAAGCAACGCTCGTAGGTCAAATTCCTCTTGTTTGTGCTCATCCCACACACGGACACCACCCCACAGTTGTAAAAGTTCATCAACTAATGGCCTTAGGTACACATCGATGTCGTTCTTGGGTTGCCGGACCTTGGATGAGCACCGGCATCATAATGAACTTCCGCTTCATGCACAACCAAGGAGGAAGGTTGTAGATGCATAGAGTCACGGGCAGTGCTATGGCTGGAGCTCTGCTCGCCAAAAGGATTCATGCCATCCGTGCTTAGAGCAAATCTTATGTTCCTTGCGTCACCGCGAAATCTCTGAACCATCATCGATCTTTCTCCATTGCGTTCCATCTGCGGTGTGTCTCAACTCCCGTCCGACTTACGTTCCTCTTTGTGCCATCGCAACAACTTGGCATGCTCTTTGTTCATGAGCAGACGTTTCAACCGTGGTATTATAGGAGCATACCACATCACCTTGGCGGAACCCTCTTCACGGGTTTCGGCCCTCAACATCGTCACCGTGGTCATCGCCTCGATCTTATAACGCAATGCGATTGCATACCGGGCATTCATTCAAATTCTCGTATTCACCGCGGTAGAGGATGCGATCGTTGATGCATGCATGTATCTTGTAACCTCTAAACCTAGAGGGCGACAACCTTCTTTGCTTCAGTGCGTCTTGGCGGGCAACTCGTTATCCTTTGGAAACATATTCTTCAACATTTTCAGCAAGTTTTCAAATGCCGAGTCAGCTACACCCTCGCCTTCCATTTCAGCAAATCCGATTAGCCCAGCTTTTTCGCACCATCATCGCATCCGGGTACAGCGCCTTTACGTGATCCTCTAACATGCGATCCAAATTCTCCTCTCCTTTTCGGTTTAGCGGCGTCTCCGTGCATCGGCAATGGTCCGACCAAGATCATCAGCGGGATCATCACGTGCCTCTTCTTCACCTTCCCTTCACCTTCACATCCTCCATGAAAGTATCACCGAAATGAGCAAGATAGCTTTCATCGATGAAATCATCCCTTCTTCATCTTCTTCCATTATAACCCTCTTTCTCCATGCTTGGTCCAACAATTATAGCTTGGCATGAAACCCTTCAAGCGGATGCATGTGAACAACTCTTGAGGAAGAGTAACCCTTCTCATTCTTACAGATAACACATGGACAGATAACAAAACCCCCGCTTGTTCGCATTAGCCACTACGAGGAAATCTTTCAAACCCGTAGTGAACTCATGGGAGAGTCGGTTATCGTACATCCATTGCCGATTCATCTGCATTATTATAATATAAAATATATAATTAACCATCATGCATTTGTTATGAACTACACACACATGCATATTGACACATCAAAGGTTCATCAAGTTGCTAACCGCGATCAAAGAGTGTGGCTCCAACACTTCATGTCATGTTTGTTTCATGCTCTTGGGGCATTTCATCAAACACCTTATGTGCATAAGAGGAACCAAAAGCAAACCTACACCCACTTGTGAAGAGAATGGCTCCAAATGGCTAAGTGTTGGCTGCTGGATGGGTATATATAGGGAGGGCTTTAGTCGCGGTTGGCACAGCCAACGCGACTAAAGCCCTCACGCACCACCGCCACCGAGCGCCCAGGCCCAGGCCTTTGGTCGCGGTTCACCTCCAGAACCGCGACTAAAGGTCCCATTGGTCGCGGTTCCTACAGCTTCGCGACTTATGGGCTGGACGGAAAGCCTGTTTTTCCACTAGTGCACTGGATGTTCTCTGGAATGATATCATCCTCACTCGCCCACCCAAGGTCAAAGGACAACCAGGGGAATACTTCAGGCCCACACATAAACACCTGTCCACTCTTGAGGCCCCAGCGACCAGATATTTCAGATACGAATGATGCAACAGATGGTCCATTGTTTACGAAAACACAGTTGTCACCAAAGTCAGCGCTTCTCATCTCAATCCAAGCCTCTGAAGGAAAATTTTTTCCAGGGAATTTTTTTGTAAGCCACTTGTACATGTCATGAGAGCCAATCCTTGTCAGGAAGAACCCAAAACAAACTTTTGTATCGAGGGTGCAGGACATAAGGTAGAGGCGCAGCAACTGACCATGATGTTCCAGTAACCAATTTTTACGGATTATGAGTTTTGGTAGGTTAGATCTGAAAGCCCTTCCAAAACCTTTACGCCTCATTCCTGATGGAACAGAAGCATAGAATTCCTGAAGGTTCCACTGACTGATCTCAAGACCTGGTGAAATGATGAACAAACATGACCTATTGTCAATCATGTATGCTGTCTCTCCAACAAAGACAATGTCGTCTATTGGACCCACATAAATGTCACCAAAGTCCTGCATCTTCCATTCATCAGTGTCATTCACAGACTTGCACACAACAGAGGTTGCTGTCACTAGAAGAATCTTCGAGTTCGCAGAATCTGCTGGTGTGGAAAGTACACCACGCTGAACACCAAAACACGGCACTTGAAGTTCTTTCCGTTTCCCTGTGCGGATGTTGACGATGTAGCAAGAGGAACCATCAAGGAAAATGAGGAACTTCGTTGATCCACCAATGAGAGTGCTGCGCTCTTCCATTCTCAAAGCAGGGAAGAGGAGAAAGTTACCAATACTGTTTTTGCGCCTTCCTCCAGGTGTGACGAAGAGCCAGGTCGAGTGAGCATACGGATGCAGCAATAGAGGTCTTGGATAGAAAGAGGCAGCCAGGTACCATGACTGGCAGGTATACGCAACTGCATGAAAATCTTCCGTGCAATCAACATAAGACAGCATCTCTTCTAAAACTAAATCTGGCAGGCTGGGCCAATCTCTCCATGGCTGACAACACCAAGTCCCCTCACCATATCTAATCAATGCCCTCAGAGGCCAAGTTGCTGTTGCTTGGACAATGCCCGAGTGCAAGGGTGGGAAAGGATTTACGAGACCCAAGAAAGGCAGTAGCATCAATGGTTCCCCTGTAGAAAACTTCCAAATGTAACAGTCTATTCCATCCATATACATGAAGGTACCCGAGGACATGCAGAAATATCCACTGTCTCTCATTTGCTGGTTTTCATAAAAACCCAACAGAGACCTGCATAACAGCATAAGCATGTTATGTTCCTGATCACACTCTACAAGACTACAACAGGATATGAACAATGGCATCTTCAATAACAAAGACAATGTGTTAATCTGTTTGCAGAATACATGTACCTGATCATATCGGGAAACATCAATGCACCTTCAAATGATGAATTAGTGCCGTCTTCTTCGCAAATGGTCAACTTGACATGCAAAAAAAGAAGTATAAACCGCTTGTTAACAATGACAATTCAATTTATAATAAAGAGGACTTGTCTATAAATTTATTCATAAGGTGGCTTGTGGTTTCTTCAAGACACACATCAGCCTTCATACTAACAAAGAAATATGTGCAAGCATCTCATAATACATTCACATAAAAAAAAAATCCAAGCAACATCTCTTCCCACCCTCTCCAGTTGTGTCGAAACTAACAGCCTTCATACTAGCAAAGAAGCTAGCACAATCAAATCTCACTTTCACCTCATCATACAAAGAAGCATGAACACATAGAAATACATTGCATGCCATGACAGACCAATCTTACACTACCAGCCAGTATGGATATCAAAGCAAGGAGCAATACCCAAGCAAGAAGAAACAAATCTTGACTGAATGCAGCATAAAATCATGTTCGAACAGATATTTTAATATAATACTCCCTCCGTCTCATAATTTAAGACGTTTTTGCAAGATAACTTAGCTTGCAAAAACATCTTATATTGTGGGACGGATGGAGTATCACACAAGTACAAAGGTATCCAGCAGCACCTTATGAAAACACCCCCAACCATGCATTTTAAGCATAATTGATTCGACACCAAAAGTTGGTATGCCAATATTTGGCAAATGCCAAATGTTGGCTAGTGATTGGTTGGCTACCAACTATTCTTGTCAATCTCACAAAATGTTGCCAAATTTTGGCAACTTTTGATTATGACAAATATTGGCAATGCCGAATGTTGGCATCAAACCAATTATGCTTTATCACAGATTTTTAGGTGGCGATGCACTTTATGACATGATCAATGCTTCGCAACAAGTTAATGTAGACGCCGTGTAAATAATTCCCCACAAAAAAGAGTAGGGCCATCCGAAGGGAAGAGAGAAATAATGACACACAGGACGATACAAATTCCAAAGGCACATAATGCATCTGTGATCCCAACCAAATACAGGTGCCTAACAGAGACCATAGCAAAGATGCAAGCACACAGCTATCTAATACGTAAAAAAAAGGGAACATACAGAGCCTGGTTTGAATAAAATATATACATCTACATTACCGACACATATGAACAGAGCCTACTTTGTAGAATCAAATATACCCAATTTCAATGGCCATAACCTGAGAGCAGAGATGTGGAGCATCAAGCTCTCAGATATGGAGTGGAAGATGAATATAACATTTAATAAGTAGACAAAAAGCTGAGATGGTGTAAAAGAATGCAAAACATTTACACCACAGAAACCCTACCTAAGCGAGCTTCTACTGGCCAGTTCACACATAATAAAACTAAACGAAGCAACTATAAACCTAAATAAAGCAAACTTCATGCCGCCTCGGATCAACCGAGCAGTTTGATCATGTCACCTTCCAAATAAGGTGCCCGCTTCCCGCTGCCCATCATCTTGATTGGAGTTTGGGAATCATAAGGGGCAAATTCTGTGGAGTAGATTACTTTCTGCTGTCAAAACTTTCAGCGGGATATTTTCACACTTTCCCTCTCTTCATGTCACCTTCCAAATAAGAAAATATACTTCCATAAAAGAAAATGTAATTTCTATATATTCTATGAAAGACGGATAATTTCTGAGGGTCGCGTTCCTCGATCCGCCGTATCGTTCCCGGGTCGTCGTTCCCAAATTAGTTGGGTCACGTTCCACTTATCGATCGGTTCGGTTGATAGATGCATACCCCCATCGTTCCCTACTATTGGCTACCTGGCGAACCCCGACCCTCGTTCCCGTCCCTCATTCCCATCGTTCCGGGAACTTGGCAACTATGCCTCGGATCAACCGAGCAGTGACAAAAAGGGGTGGCAATTTCCTGCCCAGAAGCAAATCCCAGCATATGGGGACATAAAACTAATAATAATACAAACCAAACAAACCGCTAAGTAAATAGATGCTCACATTGGTCTTCGGATCAGCAGCAGTGAGGAGGAGGTGGTCGGACTTGGTGGTGGACTCGGCCTGGAATACCAGCATCCCGGCCAGCTGCTTCAAGACCTCGGGGCGGTTAGCGTCCCCCGTGGCGAGGAGGCGGGGAAACCCCACCGTCCCGGCGAACCCGTCCGGATCGGAGATGACGGTGGAATCGACGAGGCGGGGAAGTCGGCCGGACTCGGGGGCGTCCAGGTCGGAGACCTTGGAAACCTTGTCTGCGTCCGCCGACGCGAGGAGGTGCCTGGCATGGCGGCAGAATGTGGGAGCCGGGTGGTCGGGTGCGTCGGGCTCGACGGCTGAGTGTGGTTTCCGGGGTAGTTGGCACTTGGCAGATCGGTGGTGGATACCCGAAGGATCCAGATCCGTTCGCTTGGTCCGTCCGGTGCACGCGTACGCCGTGGATTATATCACCACACTTCCTGACTCTGACCGGTGGGCCAAAGGAGCAAACTCGCCGACACGCGGGTCCCGTTTGGTGATCCCCTGTAGGAGTAGATGCGAAACAAAGTGTAGCACTTACGGAGGGATTAATTACGGACTAATGTACCTGGACGATTTTGATTGGAGAAGGAAGGAGGATGGGCCCCACCCTAGCTGAAAATCAAGAGGGGAAAGAGATCGGTTTAGATGAAAAATATGTAAAGATTCGTATTAGGTCTGTCGGAATTGGGGATCCACGGTCTCAAGAAAGGTTTGAACAGTGAGGCGTGCGCGAAGGACTCCGCTTGATCACAGCCAATCACTCACCACACCAAGGCCATGGTTCGTCCATCTCGAGCTAGAGCGTCGAGGAAGAAAGGGACACGATGATTTACCCATATTCGGGCCACCTTGCGGTGTAAAACCCTACTCGTGCTTTGTGGTGGATTGCCTCGCGAGGAGGATGAGGATGAACTAGTACAATGGGTGAGATGCCTCGTCAGGGCTCTTGGGGCAGCTCAGGGTTTGAGGGGTGGATGAACTCGATCCTCTCTCTCGATGGAGTCTAGCCTATACTTATACTAGCCTTGCTCCTCTTCTCCGAAACATAAGGCGGGAAGGGCTGCCGCACCGGTCAAATTTGAAGGGGGACAGGAGTACACCATACCCTTACTAAATGTGATCCTCGCATGCAAAGCTTCTGGTTCATGACGCGTGGGTGGGCTCGGCGATGACCCCCGTCCTGCCGAGCTCGTGATCTTGGTCTTGTTGCACTGGAACGGAAACCTTTGGGGGATTCCTTGGGAACTCGCGTACATCCCTGCCCCCTTAGCACCAAAAAGGAAACTGTCCTCGCATGTGCCAGCTAGCGCCCGCCTGGTCTTGGTCGTCATAGCTCACGTCATCGCGTGCCTCGTGAGGCGGGGGTGCCGCCTAGTGATGTCCGCTCCTCCCGAGGCAGCCTCGGGAGACCGTTCCTTAGGAGGTCTTAATGTCGTTCGCCTCGTGAGGCGAGGGGGCCTCGCGAGGGTCTTGTCGCTGGGTCGTGCCGGGCCGTTGGTGGGCCACGTGCTGGGCCGTAGGCACACGGGGTCTGGGTACCCCCGGTCCTTGAACGCCGACAAGGTCCGTGTGTCTAGGATTATCGGTGTGGCACGTGAAATTTCCCCCTCCTCGAGAGCATCTACCCGTTGAGGCGCGCCTCGATCGGGCCTTTGCAAACGACCAATTTTTGAATCTTTTTCAGTTCACAACGGTAAAGCATATCAGCTGCGTGGAGTCAGATCAATGTTTTGTCATGGTTGAATTCAGAACTAGCATGGCTAACATTTGGCCACGAGCTCAACGAAGTTCCAGATACGAGAACGTATGGCAGTCTCATGGTCAGTACGACCAGCTTGTTCGCAACTTGTGGTAAGCAGGGGCTCGCCGAGGAGGGTATAGGGTATTGTGGACGCATTGACAATTGTCCAAAAGGATCTAGGTGCTTGGGGTGAGCGGGAATTCAGAAACTTGACAAACAAAGTTTGCCCGCTCCAGAAGCACTTGGAACGTTTAAGGAGCTCCTCGATGGCCAGAGGGCCTTTAGAGGAGGAACTAGCTGTTGCATCACAACTGCGAGAGGCCTTGAGATATATAGGAGAAAATTTGGCTTAAGCAGAGATCACAGGTGCTTTGGTTATGGGAGGGAGACCGCAACACTTGGTATTTTCAAGCTCAGGCTGTCCACCGTAAGAGAACTAACTGGATTACATCTTTAGGAAATATACATGATCGGATTTTGCAAGACCTAGAGGAGGTGAGAAAGGAAATTAGTGACTTCTACCATGCTCTATATAAGACACAAGGATACATGTCGATGGATGAATTATTGAACCGTGTTCAACCCAGTGTCACCGAACAGATGAACATACATGTTGACTGTCCATATGTGGCAGACAAGGTTAAGAGGGCCCATTTTGACATGGCACCATCGAAGGTCCCGAGAGTGGACGGGTTCACTGCTGTTTTTTATCAACTCCGCTGAGATGTTCTTGGATAGGATGTCACCACGGCCGTCTTGAAGTTTTTAAATGGTGGAGAGCTACAAATGGGTCTAAATGACACATCCATAACATTGATCCTAAAAGGTATGACATCGACAAAAAAATATCTCAATTCCGTCCAATTACTTTATGCCATGTTCTATACATGATTGTCATCAAAGCAATTGCAAATAGAGTTCGAGGGATCTTGGACGAAATGATTGAAGAAGAACAAAGTGCAAGATTCAGGGCGCTCGATCACTGGCTCTTGGTGGTGGGGCATGGTGATGCTCGGTGACGGCTCAAAGCGTCTCTCTCTCACCCTCCTACGCAACCCTTTCTTTGACTAGCTCCCCAAAATTTCAAAACCCCCGCCGTCTTCGACGCCCTCATCGCCCCAAAATTTCCCCAATAATACTACATCTACGAACAACCTACGAAAACTTACGTAACTTCCCTTCACCACATTCTCTCGATTTCTGGAGGTGAGCCCCTCCTCCCCACTAATTCCAATCACAGTTTGCCACCTGGTTATTTACATAAAACTCAACGTAAGTTTTAGTAGATGTAGCATTGCTCAAATTTCCCCTACCCAATCCGCCACCCCCCTCACCCTCTCTCTCCCTCTCGCCCGCGACCTCTCTGGCGACCATGGCGACGGAAGCCTAGGCCCTACCTGCCGCCGGTCGCCGCTCCCGGCCCACCTCGCCGCCGCCCCTGGTATACCTCGCCGCCGGTCGCCGCCCCTGGCCCACCTCGCCGCCGCCGCCGCCGCACGAGAGGCATTAGGGTTTACGGGTCGGAATTAGGTGCCCGCCCGTGGATTTCCTAACCTGCACGTCCTAATTTCACCTCGATTGCGCGCTTGCCGTTGCAATTTGTTGTTGTTGCGCACGTCGTCTGATTTCGCCGTGGTTTGCTCGGTTCCGATTGGTCGCTATCGAACACCTGATCCTCCATGGATCTTACCGTTGGAATGCTTCTGTACACGCGGTTAGTGTGTCGTTGTTGCTCTCCCCGAGTCAAGTTATTTGACCTAAGCTGTATTGCCTGTGGAAGACGATCTCTGGATGCTGAGACCACGTTCGGTCCGGTGCTCGGTGACGCCGTTGAACCTGTTAATTTCGGTCTTTTATTAATTCGATATGCTTAGAAGGGGCTGGTCCTGGTATTTCTCCGAGTAGCCTTAGTCGATCTGGCTGGTATGCTATTACTCTCAGCAGCCTGTTCGATTTGACCCATTTTAGTACTGCATAGCAATTCAGACCTGGCATAAGTTACACTCGAGAAGAATATTTTGCACAGTTCTGTCTTCTGTGTTACTGTTCATCTCTAATTTTGGTCGCAGACATGGCTTATAGTCTCATATTGTATTTATTACACATCCGTGGAGCTTAATTTGATCCTAAAAGACGCTTTAACATTGGTGGAACCTTAGCTAATTCTCTTGTTCTCCTGTTTATCAGCTTCAGCTTCAGTTGATTTGGCCTATTGTTATCCCAGAAGTTGCAATGACGGAAGTTAAGCTGCCGAATATCCGGAAAGTGAGTAACACCAACTTGCTGTGATAAATTGTAGGATGTCCCTCCTGTTTCAGGTTTAGCTGTTCTTTCACAGCAGTATTTAACAACTTATGCGTTATGATGTGTCCAGGCTGCATCAAGTGATTACCGGAGTTTGGCCAGCAGCCAGTATCCATCTGGTAAATTTCCTAAGGTATCAATTGGCATCCCTATTCCAAGGACAGGAAGCAGAGATGCTGCTACTGCCCCTGCATTCGAGAGGAACCCGTCTCAGGGAACTGATGGAAGATCTAGACCCCCAAAAGGTTATAATGCTTCACTCCGGGTCTCACAAGAAGCTGCAAACCATGGCGGATCCGCTACAGAGGCACCTGAAGCCGCCCCTGTTAAAGGTTCTCTATCACAACCCGATGACCATGCGCCTGGGCAAACCGGAACCTTTTCCTTTGGAACAAGAAAAGAACAAGACAGCCAGCTTGACCAATCGCAAAATACACCCTTCTTAAGTTCACAAGGAAAGCGCCAAGTGGAATCTGCAGATAAAACCAAACCCAACAGCGAAGTTCTCAGGATGAAGCTGTGGGGGATCCTTGGTACGTCACAAACCAAGCAGGCTGTTGCTTTACCAAACCCTGAAGACATTGAGACACCTGACCAACCTAAAAGTTTAACCGCCAATGGACCATCTTCAGGGAACAAGAAGGTTTACACGTCACCTTTTCCTGATAATATCAAGACACCTGATCTGCTGAACTGTCAAACAACTACCTATGCAAAGAGTAAACCATCCTCTGATCCAATTGAGTCAGATTCTGATACTCCACAAGTAGTTGAAATAAGGCCTGTTACTCGCACCTTGGGTCGCAAGAAAGCACCAGCAGCCTCCAAGAAGCAGGATAAGAGCCAGAGTGCAAAGAAACCATTGTCTACTAAATGTTCTGCACCCAAGCAGAAAGCACTGGACAATGTGTTTGTTTTTGATGAGAAATGCACACCCAAAATTGCGGGCAAATCTGCAATTGGTAACTCTGGATGCTTGAGAAATCTTAGAAGCTCAAATAGGAAGGCTAAAGCAGAGCTTAAGAAGGTCAATTGTTCTAGCATGATTTCTGACAAGATCACACCGGATGATAGGGAAGGACAGCTATCTTCTAGAAATGCACCATCAGAGAATAAGGGAGAGAAAACCACCTCCTTTTCTTCTTTGTCCCGAACTGGAAAAACTGCTGAGAGCTGTTCTAGAAGCCCTACTCGGGAGAAACGGCTGAATGGAATGGCTAAAGTTGGGCCTCAGAAGATGCAGTCTTCAGAAAAGTTGCTGCCCACAACACTGAATGAAGGTGAAGATAAGCTCTCTTCTCAGAATATTTCATCAAAGAGCAAGGGAAATTATTCTTCATTGCTGCACCACAAGGAGAATGCTAATTTGAGCAAAGCTTCAGACAGAAGCCCTCAGGCACATAAAGCAGCGGGAAATAATTTTAAGTCGCCACCATCTGGTGCTGCTAGTCCATCACCTGAACCGAAAATGTACCCATGGGACGATGAGGCAAGTCCCCAGATAAATGGTAAAAATGGAGAGAAGTTTGCCAGTCCATTGGCAGACAGATTCAGAGACATGGGAGATGACTTTGTAAGTCCTACTTTTGCAACTAATGTAAATGGCTACCGCCATAGCAGTAAAATGCTACACGATGACACATACAGCCCCAAGTATCCAAAAAGTGTGAACAGGTCAAAATCAAGTTCCTATGCTTCTGATCCAGGGTCTGAGCCATTGGTAGGCTTTCCAAATCTATAAATCATTTCCCAGCCATAGTAAATTTGTTTTGTCTATACTCATGTAACAGAGTAACTCTATCTGTTTGTCACTCATTCATGTACTGTTGATATCCAGGACCAGATGGATAAAACCGATGAGTTACCTAACAGTGAATCTCCTAATTCCCCAGAAAAAAGGGAGAGCAAAAAACAACCAAATCTTTCACCCATTGCGCCAACTGAAGATGAAATGGCTCAAACTTCTATTCCAAGCTTTGGGAAAGGTCAGAATACTGACTTTGCAACTTTCAATGCACGTTATTACTTCGTACATGCAAATCAATAGTTTTCTAGAATATGTTTTGTCCCTTTCAGATTTATTTATAGAACCGAGGGTGACAGTGTTAGTTTACAGAGTACTACCCCTTCTGTTCTGCACGAGGATAACACTCTTCTAGAACACATTCTTCTTTATGTATTTACACATATAAATTGACTTTCTCTGTGTATCTATTACCACTTAAACACTATCGGCAGAGCTCCTGTCCTTTTCCTGAAACAAAGTTAAAAATTGGGAGTTAGAGGATCCAACAGCAAAGTTAAAAAAAATGCTACGCTTTAATTGCACATTTTGCCACATGCTTGCGCTTTTCTAACCAAAGTGTAATTATGGACACATGAAGCGCTATGCGTGTTTTACTATCACCTAGAGCCTAGGCATTCTTTTTTTTTTCTAACTATATCTGACAGTCCTACTTTTCCTCTAGCCTACCCCAACTTGTTTGGGACTAAAGGCTTTGTTGTTATTGTTGTTGTCTGATAGTCCAACTTTTATTGCATCAGCTCTATTTCCACAATTTTTTCATAGCAATCATTGATCAATCACTATCAGTGCCAGAGCATCCAATAGTCCTACTGTGGCTTTAAGGTTAAGGCTCTCCAAAACATGATACACTCACTTTTTAACTATTGTATGAAGTGCTTGCTCATGACAAGCCATTCAAATGGAATAGAAGCAACATGTGGCATATTCTGTCATGTGCATTCATGCTACTTTAAATGCGTTTCATTATTCTTTTTTGCTAAGTGCTTTAAGTTTAGTATTTTGACCATTTTAGCTCTGGATAATTAATAACGTGAGCCAAGCTTTTCCCACATGCTGTTGGAGATGTATAAATTACACTATGTCATATATTTATCCCAAAATTGTTTACCTGTGAAGTGTTACTTATTTATAACTGGTTCTTATGTGTAGGATATAAATCTCGCAAATGGCTTTCAGATGTAGACAGCCCTGATAAATCTCCTCCAGAAAATCTGGTTAGGAAATCACATCTGAAAGATGGTAAAAGAGGCAAAAAACGGCGCTTACCTTCACCTATTCCTTTTGCCACTTCTGGTAAAGTTGATTACCTTCTCGCGTTCAACTAACGGTTGCAGTTCATATCTGATATGTCATTACTAATTCATTCAGTAACACCAGAAACTACAATGTCAGACAAAGAACCAGTGCAATGCCCAGATGACTACCTAACCAGGTCTGTTTTATAGGTTGTATAGAGAAATAAATAACCGATATTGTTGGTTGATCCAATTTCGTTTCTTGATTGTAACCAGGGCTTTTGATCAGTTACTGGTGGTGCTGGGAAGGTTTCAAACCAAGATTAAGTCTGAAACAAGAAACAAAAGTTCTGAGATACTGGCAGGTACTGGAGAGATAATACGCCAGCACCTTGAGGGAGTTGAGGTGCAGATGCAGGATGATGTGTAAGATCTTTGCCGGTGCTACCAAAAAACATCTTATCTGCACATACACACCTAGTTGTATATCTAGGCTTGTTATAGAAGTATCACATATATTAGAGGTGCAGCTATTTTTGACGCATTCAACTGTACTTTCAGGGATAAGCTGGTCAATGCAGGAAAATCTAAAAGAAAGCGACTAGAATCAACATTTGAAGGTACAACCTATATTATGTTACTGCAGAAATTAATTTTGTGGTCTGTTATTGTGAATCATGAGTTTTATGAAGATTAGACCCATTAGTCAGAATCTGTCCAGAAAGCAGTATCTATAAAGATATGATGTACCAGTATTCTGATCCATTGTAACACTCATACTTCAGTTATTTGGATTACTCAGCTCGACGAATTTATATAATCGTATACTTCAGTAAGTTGTAGAGTATTCATATAGATATATAAGTTAGTCATGATCCGATTCCTGTATGTTATGTAGGTCTGGCATATCCTTAACTGAAAAAAAAACAATAAGATGAATGTTGAATGTATATAGAAGATCCCCCAAAACTAATCTTAAATAGGTTGATTTTGTTCTTGAATCACTTTCATCGTCTGAATACTGAATCATAAAATCAGTGCCATGAAAGATTAATTTGAGAAAAAATTAATTTACCATTTCCTTCAATCTGCCTGCAGTTATCCAATATAGTTTGGTTATTTC
The DNA here is from genome assembly GCA_021437245.1 of Aegilops speltoides. Classification (NCBI taxonomy): domain Eukaryota; kingdom Viridiplantae; phylum Streptophyta; class Magnoliopsida; order Poales; family Poaceae; genus Aegilops; species Aegilops speltoides. Next base: position 32,385,020 of record CM038145.1, read on the forward strand.
TTACTGTATTTCTAGTCCCTCCGTTCACTATTATAAGATGTTCTAACTTTTTTCTGATTTGGGTGTGTATAGACGCATCTTAGTGTGTTTGTTCACTCATTTCAGTTCGTATTTAGTCCATACTGAAATATCTAAAACATCTTATATTTGTGAACGGAGGGAGTATCTTCTACCCTTTGGACTTTTTACTGTGTATGCATATATTTACGCGTAGAGCCTGTTTGGTTGGTATGCTAACCAGCCACACCGCAAGTAAGGTAGGTTTGACCAGGTTAGTCGCCTGTTTGGTTAGCAAGGCACACTTGTCGCAAGATTCCTTTGGGAATCCTTATACTTTACCTCGCTTTCTTGCATGTCTACTGTTGTTTCTCTTGAATAAACATTAGTTACTCAAATGATATAACCTGGTCCTATGTCTTCTGGTTTTCAGAGCAACAAGAACAGTTAAGGGTTCTTCATGAGAAGTTTAAGGAGGAGGTTAATCAGCAGTTGCTTGGTTGCACGAACTCTCTCAAGGAATTTGAAGCCTATCATGCAGAACTTAAGGGAGCAGCTGACAAGCAAAGTAAGTTTAACTTGAAACCATACACTTGCAAAATGCAAATGCAATATTTTACTTGCTGGACTATTTATTACAAATTGATACTGCGTGAACTCCCAAAAATGTGGAATCATGTTCCCCTTTGTCAAAACGGAGCCTTATGAAGTATCACCATTGGAGCAGTTTGATTACAGATTGCAAACTTCATGTCATCTGACCCAGGCACATAAGATTCCAACATTGTAAGGTTCGAAGTTTGTTGCTGAATAATGTGGTTAAATCAGATGTTTTCTAATTGAAAAAGAATGATCGTCCAATCTCCATTGGCACATGATTAGAAGAAATAGTCACCAGTGAAGTCACTATAGTTTGAGCTCACTGTTATCATTGTTAAGAGGCAAACGGAATGAATCATCATACAGCCACTTGAAGAGATCTGTTTAAATGCTCTGTTTTCCGAACCGTTTGCCACCTGAATTACCACTTAACCATGGTGTTGTTTTATGATTGCATCAACAGAAGCATCACATAAGAAGCTCCTCCAACATGCCGAGCGAGCAGTTGATTCTCAGCTCAAGGACGCCGAAACCAAAATCTCGGAGGTTCAGAAGGTAAGTCAAACATCATTCCTAAACCCCAGGGATGCCGGTATTGATCAAATGCTAACCTTTTCCACGGAAATGTTTCGCAGAGAGCCCGGAAGAAGATGAATGGCCTAAAACAGGTACTCAAGGAGCTCATCGCCGAAACTGCAGAGTGATCAAGCTCACCTGCACTACACCATAGATAGATAGCTAAGGCGGAACCAGTAGGGTACCACATCACAGACAGGTCTACGGCTCCATTTCACAAAGGGTATAGAAGGATGGCGCCAGAACGCATATATGATTCATTTGCGTACAGTTCAGTTTGAACCATGCCTAGTACGAGCATCGCATCGTTTTACGATCTTTATCACTTTGAGTCAGTAACTCGCCATCTGGGCAAGTTCCCACCAGTGTCTTAAAGCATGACGCATTTCTTCAATAAATCTTGTCGCGGCTTGAGTACTGTAATGATCCAGTACAAAATCGCAAATGCTTAAGTTGAATTTGTTGCCACGCTGAAAGAGGAAGTGATAGTTAAATCAAGTGTACTCGTCTGGTGGCATCTTTGATTCTTTTTTTCTTGCCAATGCCCCTTTTTCTTTGATATGAGGTTTGGATGAGAAGAAATTAGAGGCAGTGTATGTCTGGCCTGGCTGTACTCAAACGGTAGACATCTTTGATCCTTTTTTGCCGTTGTTCAAGCTTCATGTACGCCTGTACACAAGCTGTGGCAGACAACAGTACATGCAAAACGGGAACCTACCTACCTTGCCCTTTGCAGATAACGGAATTGCAATGAGAGATATTCATGGCTCTACAAGTAAGCATAGGCCGGGCAGAGAAAGAGCGACGTGGGGGCCTTGTTGACTAACCGGAGAAAAATGGACAAGAGAATCTCGGTCGTCGATGGATCAGCCGCATGTCCCTCTCGCCGGTCGTGGATCGTGCACGGCCACGGCCAAGCTCTCACCACTCACCAGCCTTGACTAACCGTGGAAGTTTGGTGGTAGGTACCAAGATGTGCTGCTGGTGCTGGGTCTCTCTCTCTCTCTCTCTCGGCCAGAGAGCCCATAGGGACGGTCTATAAATACACACGGGCCTTCTTCGACCAACAAGCATCACAGCAGCACGTACACAGCTAGCTGCTGAGCTCTCAAAGCCTCGCTCGAATCATTGGCCAGCAGCCTCGAATCATCAGCATGGCGTCTGCCGGCCGTCGTCCCACGGTGCTCCTGCAGATCGCGCTCTTCGTCGTCGTCGCGGCGGTCATCGTGAACAGCTCCGTCTGCCTTGGAGTCGCCGCCGGCGACGCCACTGCAGGTCAGTCCACAGTGTTTGATTCACGCCCATCAAAACTTGTTCCTTCATTTCCCCGTAATTTCTGGAATTGATTAACTGGCTAGTTATGACGCCTCTGCTGAATAACGTTGATGGTTTCCCGTCCAGGCACCGGCACTCTCGACCCTAACCGCCCTGCGTGCGGAAGGAAATGCGCGTCGCCTGGTCGACCCTACCCCCCTGTGTGCGGCAAAATTTACGGCTGTCATGTACCACCGGAGGGCGGCCAACCCTAATTACACGCCCGTGCGCAGACCCATCTCCCAGAATAATGGAAGGATCGATCGATATGTGTAACCGAACGGCGGCCTAGATGCATGTGCTACTACTATATCTATATGCACGCATGCCTCTTTCTACGTATCTGTAGAAGTTACGGTAAAAATATCGTCTCGTGTACCTACTTGCACTCTAAATAAAACTGGTAATCGCTGCATGTCTATCTGCAAACTGATGTGAATGCATGGTCAATGTGTGTGAAGATGAAATTAACTTTGGTTCGGAACTTAAAGATAGTATATCAATGGACAGTGAGTAAATTCAGTTTGCAGTATATGTAGTCATGTAATGAAGAGTACGTACCTGGACAAACAAAATTCAGTTTATGGTCTACTATGTATCCTTACCTATTTTTTTTCTTTTTTTCGAAAAGGAGGCTATCCGCTGGCCTCTGCATAAGAAAGATGCATGCGGCCATCTTATTAATAAGAAAAAGGTTCAACAAAGTCTCCAGGTCTCAAAAAGGTACAAAGGCTCACAAAGAGCAATAAAAACATGAAGCATGATAGCCACAATCAGCGGAATAAAAGTAGATAGGAAACTAAACACCTATCCTATTACATGACCGCCATCCAAACCGGTTGAACCGGATAGACCCAGTAACCATATGCTCCCTGGCATCTGTCGGACTGAGTAGCGACCACATACGGATCAGCGTAGTGGTCCGAAAAATAACCCGCAAGAAATGAATATGTGTTGTTCTGTTAAAAAACAAATTGTTCCTGCAGTTCCATACTGCCCATAATAAAGCACATGCTCCTACACGGATATGTTTCGTCGTTTCTAACTCTACTCCATCTAGCCACGTCCCAAATAACGTGTTGATGGTAGTCGGAGGAGTAATGTTAAAAGCTATGTGAACAGGCCGCCATAAAATTTTAGCCATTGGGCAATCCAGAAAGAGGTGTTTGATAGATTCCTCATGATCACAAAAGCTACATCTTCGAGACCCTGTCCAGTTGCGTTATGTCTGTGGTAATCCTTGCAAGCAGACTCCAAGCACTAATTTCAAACCTCATTAGCCCCTGCCAATATGCTTACGTGGGAAAAGCATCCATGATAACTTCATCTACGTCCAAAGCCTTGTCAAAGCCCTAAAGCAAAAGAAAAATCCCATCCATGCTCCTCAAACCAGATATATCCAAAGCCTTTGATTCGGTCTCTTGGGAATTCCTCCTAAAGTTACTTACATTCCGTGGCTTTGGATCCAATTGGAATGATGGAATTGCTGCCCTCCTACGCACTAAAACCACCAAAATCCTTGTCAATGTTGAGCTCACCCAAAACATTTTACACCGAAAAGGATTGAGGCAGGGGGATCCGTTGTCGCCACTACTCTTCGTCCTCATAATAAATTGCCTTGCGAGGATCACGGACAGTGCTCACAATGCCAGAATTCTATCCACATTGAGCCCACAACATGTCAAATTTAGAGCTTCCCTATATGCAGATGATGTCATCATCTTCTTAAAGCCGCACCTAGCTGACATGGAAGCCACTAGCCAGATCATGAGATTGTTTGGAGAAGTAACATGGCTACACACAAATTTCCAAAAAAGCAGCTTCTACCCAATTAGATGTGATGGCATCGATCTTCAGGCTTTATGTTGTGCTGTTAGCTAACATCCTTCCCATGCAAATATCTAGGTATGCCATTGTTTGGCAGAAAACTCACAAAAACGGATTGTCAACCAATAATGGAAAATTTTGGCTCGGCGTGTGCAGGATGGAAAGTTGGATGGATCAATATTGCCAGCAGACTAACCTTGGTCTGGGTTGTACTCTCGGCACTCCTAACATTCTAGATGATCTCGATTGTTCAACCGAAATGGCTGGACAAGATGGTGGACAAAATCAGGAGACCTTTCCTCTGGACCGGTGAGAGCTCTGCTTCGGGTGGAAAATTCTTAGCGGGATGGTCACTGGTCTGCAAGCCACTTGAATTTGGAGGACTGGGCATATCTAACTTATTCATCCACAACATTGCACTTCTTTTGCGATGGCATCCACACCATTGTAAGCTCAATATCATCATTGTTAAGAGGCAAATGGAATGAATCATCATACAACCATTTCAAGAAATCTCTTTAAATGCTCTCTTTTTCTAACCGTTTGCCACCTCGATTACCACTTAACCATGGTGTTGTTTCATGATTGCATCAATAGAAGCATCATACAAGAAGCTCCTCCAACATGCCGAGAGAACAGTTGATTCTCAGCTCAAGGACGGTGAAATCAAAATCCTGGAGGTTCAAAAGGTGAGGCGGTATTGATCAAATGCTAACCTTTTCCACGGAAATGTTTCACAGAGAGCCCAGAAGAAGATGAATGGCCTAAAACACGTAGTAGGAGCATATAGCATCGTTTTACCATCTCTACCATTTTGAGTCAGTGACTCGCTAAGTTACCATCCGGGCAAGTTCCCGCCAGTGTCTTAAACCATGACACAATTCTTCAATGAATCGTGTGGCTCGAGTAATGTAACGATCCAGTACAAAATCGCAAATGCTTAGGTTGAATTTGCTCCATGTGGATGTGATAGTTAAATCATGTGTACTATTCTGGTAGCTCTTTGATTTTGTTTTGCGAGTGCCCTTCTTCTTTGAGCTTTTGTGCATGAGATTCGGGTCAGAAGAAATTAGAGGCAATGCATGTCTGGCCTGGCTGTACTCAAATGTTAGACATCTTTGATCCTTTTTGCCATTATTATTCCAGCTTTATGTAAAAGTTGTGGCACAGTACATGCAAAATGGGAACTTACCATGCCCTGCCGTTGCAGATAACAGAACTGCAATGAGAGATGTTGATGGATCTACAAGTTCTTCTATGTATATATTGTAGCCTCTCCTCTAAGGTGCACGTTGAACAAGGGTGCGGGTGGCCTCTCCTCCAAGGTCCGCATCGAGGAGGATCACCCTGATCAATGGAAGAGAGGCATCTCGTTCCGCGTCCTACTCCATGTCGACCGCGTGGAGGATTTCACTGGAGCTCCGGTCTTGGACGGCGGCGAGCCGCTCACCAACTTCATGCCCGTTTCGCACTCCCTGCTGCAATGCAACCTGGGCACCATTGACGGCCGACCCGTTGGTGAGAGCTCGGGTTCCATCCTTCCGGCCCCCATCCCAACTTTGCGCGAGCTCGGCCCAGCCTACCATCGACGCCACGACGACGAAGATCGACTTGGGTGGGCCCCCTCTGACGCTCGTGGCGAGCACGACAACCCGCCTCACGCATGGCCGTGGGAGGAAGAACGACGCGCGTCTCATCGCTCCCTCTCCAGGGCCACGGACCGACGCCGTTCATGCTCTGTGGAGACGAAGCATCGTCGTCGCAGCCGCTCACGCCACGGCTCTTGCTACGATGACAGGGTGACGCGCAAACGCCACCACCGGGAAGACGACGACTAGGAACGCTGGGGACCTCGCCGCGAGTCCTCACGTCACAACTCCTCTTGCTCCTCCCGCGCCAAGTCTGCGGGCCATCATCGTGACGGAGGGAGGGGTCACTCCTATGGCCACAGTTCGGGTCGTTCCTCTGGCCACCATGTTGGTCACCGTCGCCACATCACCGAGCAGCGCAGTTCTGCTCCTAGCAGCCTGGCCGGAGACTCCCCGGCGCGGATGAAACTCTCCTCCGTCATTGCATGTGACGCCGCTTGCACGGACTGGACGTCCGCTATCAAGGTGCTTCACCACGGGCTTCTCGCGGCTCGCCTCGCTCCCACCACAAGCCCACATCGAGCCTCCCCTCCCCAGCGCTTGGCTAGACGACGTGATGGACGACTCGGCAACGCCCCACGCCTCGCCACTCCTACACGCGGCTCGGTCTCCGCTACTCTCACCGACTGTGGTGCCGGACTCTTGGGAAGACGCCACCGGGGACGTCGCTGAGGACGAGGCCAGGCAGGTCCTTGGCGACCCCGTGGCCGAAGAACGCGCTCCAACCCCCGACAACAACCTTTTTGTGCGCCCTCAGGCACCTCTCCTGCCGTGCCCTGCGCCTGCACTGCTGATGCCTAAGCTGCCCGAGGTGCAGCCCACTTCTGTTACAAGCAGGCGCAATGTCCGTTTGATCAACAAGCCAAAAATGCACGCCATGGATAAGGCCGTCCATGTCTTGAACACCAAGATGGGTGTTGCTACTTAAGGAGTCCCTCTGCTGGATGCGAGAAGCACCCCGCTTCCGGACAAGGTGATTGAAGCTCTAACCAAGCTCTTCAAGCTCAACATCCGCAGCATGACCGAAGCGGACAAGTCGCTCATTGCCATGGGAGGTCCACGAGGGTGTGAGCCAGATGCCCAGGACGCGACTGTCTAGTTCCTTGCTTTCCTGCTACGTTTCGTCGTCTATATCACTTTGTGGACAAGTCTCTGTGTTCGTATTTTAAGTTATCACCTCACCTCGGTTGTTGTCACTATGATCGGACCTGATCTCTCCATCGTTGACTGGAACACCCGCGGGCTAAACGACCAAGGTCGCAAAGACACCGTCCACGCCTTCCTCGCCGATACCCGTTGTCATATTGCTTGCATCCAAGAGACCAAGCTCGACCACATCGATCAACAAACAACTTCTTATATCGTCGGCCTTAGTCTTCGCTCCTTCGCTCACCGTCTGGCCATCGGCACTCGGGGCGGCATCCTCCTACTCTGGAACGAGGATCATGTGGATGTCTCCAATGTTCACCTCGGCACTCACTTGATCTCGGCTAGTGTCTCCATTCGCGCATGTGGTACCTCCTTCAAGCTCACTACGGTCTACGGCCCTACAGATCACGCCAAGAAAGAAGCCTTTCTCTCAGAAGCTATCGCTGCCAAGCCTTCCGACGACTCAAAATGGCTCATCATTGGGGATTTCAACCTTATCTACCAAGCGGAGGACAAGAACAACAACAACCTGGACTTCCGCCTGATGGGTCTCTTCAGAAGAGCCTTCACCAACTGTCAGCTTAAGGAGCTGAAGCTGCAGAACCGGAGGTTTACTTGGAGCAACAAAAGGGAGACCCCTACTCTTGTGCGTCTGGATCGGGCTTTCTGCAATGCTGCTTGGGACCTCATGTTCGAGAATCATGTGCTACATGCCCTGTCCTCGTCCCTCTCGGACCACTGCCCCCTCCTCCTTTCCAACCAGAGTGGCCTGCGAAAACCGCCTGTCTTTTGCTTCGAGTCCTTCTGAACCAAAATGCCGGGGTTCAAGGAGGTGGTCCGACAAGCTTGGTCTGCGTCCTCCTCGCACTCTCAGCCGGTCCATGTCATCAATCACAAGCTCAAGGCCACGGCGCATGGGCTCAAATCTTGGAGCAAAGGCCTCTTCTCTGATGGCAATTTGCAACTCCTCATGGCCCTGGATGTCATTCTGCAGCTGGATATTGCTCAAGAGTCCCGCGCACTCTCCCAGAAAGAAAGATGGCTCCGTGCTAACCTGAAACGTCGGTTTAAGGGTCTCGCTGTTCTGGAAAGATCCCGAAAACGTCAAAGCCTCCGGAATTCGCTACCTCCGCGAGGGCGACGCCAACACCAAATTTTTCCATCTACGAGTTAATGTGAGGAAGCGCAAAAATCACATCTTGAGACTCAAGCATAACACTGGCTGGGCTGTGACTCACGATGATAAAGCTGGGCTGATCTTCGACCACTTCTCCCGCGCTCTAGGTCAGCCTCCTCCTCGTACGCTGGACTTCAACTGGGACGCCCTAAACCTCACCACCTACCCCCTGGAGGATCTAGGCCTGCCTTTCTCTGAGGATGAGATAAAGGAGGCTATTAATGACATGCCCGCGGACAAGGCTCCGGACCCTGGCGGTTTTACTATCGCCTTCTTTCACTCTTGTTGGGATATAATCAAGGATGACCTTATGACCGCCATCAATGCCTTCTCCGAGCTGTCAGCGTCCAATTTCCACATCATCAACACAACCAATGTCGTGCTTCTGCCTAAGAAGGATGGTGCGGAGTCCATATCGGATTTCAGGCCCATCAGTCTCATCCATGTGGTTTCGAAGATCATCGCCAAAGCTATGGCACGACGTCTCAGCCCGAAGATGAACGACATTGTTTCCCGCAGTCAGAGCGCTTTCATCAAGTCTAGAACTATCCACGACAATTTCATGTACGTTAGGAACACCGCCCACCGGTTACACCACTGCAAAACTCCGTCACTTCTGATCAAATTGGACATCGCCAAGGCCTTCGACACTGTTCGCTGGGATTACATGTTGGATCTTTTGCAACGCCTCGGCTTTCCTCAAAGACGGCGGGCCCTCCTGACGACTCTCTTCACCACGGCCTCCTCTAGGGTTTTCCTCAATGGAATCCATGGGAGGGACATCCTGCATGGACGCGGTTTTCATTAGGGCGATCCCCTCTCACCCCTCCTGTTCAACATCGCCATCGACCCACTTCAGATACTTCTGGAAAAGGCTACGGAATCCGGCCTGCTGTCTGCTATGCTTGGAGGTATTCAGGGCCCCAGGGTCTCCCTATATGCGGACGACGTTGCTATTTTTCTATCCCCCACGACACATGATGTGGAAGGCCTAGCTAGCATTCTACAGAGTTTTGGGGTAGTATCTGGCCTCATGACAAATGTGACCAAGAGCTCCATCGCCCCCATCCAATGCGCCAACATCAACTTGGAGGAGATTCTGGCAAACTTCCCGACGACTATGACCCCCTTCCCCATTAAGTACCTGGGTTACCCCTCTCCCTCGGAAGACTTAGGCGTGTGGACCTTCAACCCTACATCGACAAGGCAGTGGCTCGTCTTAGCCCGTGGAAAGGAAAGTTCCTGAATCGTGCCGGGTGCACTGCTCTCTGGTTAAGTCCGTGCTCTCCTCCATGCCAATCTTCTTGCTGTCGGCTTTAAAGGCTAACAAAGGCATCCTCAAGGCCTTTGTGAAGATCAGTCGCGGCATGGTCTGGGCCTGTAAAGAGGCGGTTAGTGGAGGGAAATGCAAAGTCAACTGGCAAAAGGTTTGCCGCCCCAAGGAGCTCGGTGGTTTGGGGGTGTTGGACCTAGATAGGTTCTCCGGGGCCCTGAGGCTTCGTTGGTTATGGTATGAGTGGAAGGCACCTGAGAAGCCATGAGTAGGCTCTGAAACCCCCAAAGACGCCTCCGACCTTGACCTCTTCAATGCGGCTACTCGTGTCACCATCGGAAACGGCGCCAAGGCCTCCTTCTGGTCGTCTTCATGCCTCCATTGCGCCCCACCAAAAGAACAGGCTCCCCTTATTTTCAAGGCTTCCAAGAGGAAGAATCAGACGGTCCAGGACGCTCTCGCTGATAACAACTGGATCTCGGACATTGCGGTGGATGCGTTCACTGCCGATCACATGGAACAATACGTCCGCCTCTGGGAGCTCCTGTCGGATATCCAGCTTCATCCTGACACTGAGGAGTCCATTACCTGGTCCTTGACCCCTAATGGGCGCTACTCGGCCAGCTCCACCTACAAGGTCCAGTTCCTTGCCTCTTTGCCCTGCCAGTTCGGGAACATCGTGTGGAAGACCTGGGCCCCTCCAAAGTGTCGTTTCTTTGCCTGGCTCGCTGTCCAGAACCGCTTATGGACCGCTGATCGCTTGGCGAAACACGGATGGCCGCACCAGCCTACTTGCCAGCTCTGCCGTGCCTCCCTTAAGACGGCACGGCACATTCTTTTCGAGTGCCGCTTTTCCAGACGTATCTGGATGGCCGGGCCTCTTGGCTGTCTTGTCCAGACCTCATCAGCAGCATCGGGGAGGGTAGGCCTAAAGTCTTGGACTATTGGCTGGCCATTTCGAAGTCCACCACCTCCTCCACAATAGGCTTGCGCTCAGCTATCATGCTCATCACTTGGGAGATCTGGAATGAGAGGAACGAACGAGTTTTCAACAATAAGTCCTCCCTGCCTTCGGTTGTCATGCATAAGATTAGGGAAGAGGGGAAGGACTGGATCCTCGCCGGTGCTAAAAATCTGGCGGAACTTGTAGGCTGATCCTCTTTCCCCTTTGTCGGGGCCGGTGTTCGCCCCCTTCCTCGTTTTTTTTTGTTTTTTTGGCTCTTGCCATACCCCTGTTTGCTTCTCCTATATCAATATATGGCAAACGCTTTTTTGCCCGCTTCAAAATAAATAAATATATTGTAGCCATGTGACATCTACAGAAATAATAGTCAGTTAGCAGGATGCTTATAGTCAGATTAATTTAGAATAGCTCTCCTGCACATGGACGTACATGTACGCGTGCTTGAGATTCTGACAAGGAAGAGATACGTGCATGCGGATGCTGGAATAGAGGAGTGGTGCGGAGGACACGTCGCCGACAGCAAAAGGAGGAGGTGATTTTATTTTATTTTTGCGCGGGAAAAGGAGGAGGTGGTAATAAAAAAGAAAAGGACACATACGTAAGACGCCTGAAATTTTATTTTGGATTAGTCAATTTTCTACTAGGTCATTAGCCTAATACTTTTCTTCCTCCTCCCATAAAACTGACTTACCCAAATTGTAAATTCAATCGTCTTACATACGTTAGGTTGATCTCTCCTGTGTGGGCCCAACGGCCCACCGGACCCCTGATCCGCGCCCTGATCGGGGGCGCCCAACCGCAATATGGTTGACGGCCCCTGTCACGCAGCGCTACATAAAGAGGTGGGGGGCGGCGGCACGCAGTACGAGGTTCACCGCGTTGCCAGGCTCCCCACCGAAAACCCCGACCCGATCTAGGTCTAGCGCTGATAGTGACGGGAAGCTCCGCCGTCGCCACTGCCCACACACCGCCGCCATCCACTCCCTGCCATCACCGGCCACCGTCACCATGGCCGGGACCGGGAGTTCCTCATCTGCACCTGGAGAAGGTAGGTTACTGGATCTACTAGCCCACTCCGATCTAAGGATCTATCAATGGTATCAGGTAGCCAGATCGGGCTAGAAGATTTTCGGTAAAAGAATACATCAAAGAAACAGAAAGAAATTCTTTTTCCCATGAACCCTAGACAGGACAAAGAAACCTCAAAGAAAAGTTGCGCCGCCGCACATGGCCGCGCCGTTCCTCTCGATCCCGAATCGCATCGGCAAGCCGAGGATTCGGGAAGAAGAACCACCCCACGGGGCAAAGGGCACCGCGACCAAACCGCTCGACGGCGGCGCGCTCACCGCAAGGTGGACGCACAGCCGGCGAGGGGGAAGGCCACGACGCCGCAGCTGTTCGCTCCACTGCCCTCGGGCGCGAAGGGGAGCAGAGGAGGTCTTGACCGCTCGTCCCTTTTCTCTCTCTGTTGTTGGAATCGGAGGGAGAGAAGGACAGAGGAAAGAAGAAAGGAAAAGTGACGGGGCTCGCGTGGTGTGGTGGTTTTTGCCGCCGTTGCCGACGGCCGGCCGCGCCCTAGCTCCGCTGCCACCAGACAGCGATGAACAGGGAGAGGCGCGGCGCTGCGAAACGGAGAAGAAGGGAAAAGGAAGGGAGAGTCGCGCGTCCGTCCGCTGTGGGCGATCGACGCCGTCGCCGGCGGCCGCGCGCTCATGGGCGACCGTCTGGCGGGCGTCGAGCGCCATGGCTCGGTACGGGAACGACGCGAGCGGCGTGCGGGGGAGGAAATGCTAGGGTTCCTCCCCACGACGGCGCTGGCTGGTTTTGATCCAGCGATGCGCACGGTCGACCGTCGGATCTCCACGAACGGCCCATATCGGAACCCTAGCGAGTTGAGCAGGCTTTTGGGCCAAAAGAGGAGGCCGTGCTGGGCCAAGGCCAGCGGCCTAGGCCGAGGCCAGGCTCGGTTTTGCGTGAGCACGCGGGGGAGCAGGCCGTGGGCCGCTGCGGGCCTCCCGCGCCAGGCCGAGGCCGGCTGGAGCTGCTGTTTTCTTTTCGTTTTAATAGTTTCTGTCCAGTCTTTTTTTGGGAAGTTTCCTAATAGATTTTCTATGCAATTTTTTCCAACGAAATTTTTTTGTTTAGAAAATAGAAAAGTGACAGAATTTTTTTTTCTGAAAATGCAAATAGAAAATTTTCAGAAAAGAAATGCTCATGAATTTTATACAGAAAATTAAAAAGTTCATGATTTTTTATTCGGTCAAAGTAAAAGTTTCTGTAGAACTAAAAAAGTTCGTGAATTTTTATTCATGTTTTTCCGCTGCGTAAATAATTAGTGCTCTTTTACAAAGAAAATAAAAGTTTACATAGTATTAAGTTTTTAAGAGCATGTTAAAGTGATTATTGAAATGATATGATTATGTTATTTTTTATGACCAACGCTATTAATAACATGATCATGTTTTATTATTGAAATTTAAAGGTGCATTTATTACCAATATTTTGCCCAACGGTAATATAGATTTAATTGCATAGACAATTGTATGCTTAATTTGACCAACGTTAGATTATTGCATATGATTGTTATACTGATGTCACTTAAATTGTGATTTCAGGAGGCTTTCACTTGATGAGTTGCCTAAAAGAAGTTCCGACACTCAGAGGTGACAACCACACTGAGTGGAGGAAGAAAGTTAAACTGGCATTTATTTGTGCTGATCTTGCCTGGGTTGTGGTGAAACCACAGCCGGTGAGACCCACAGAGCCAGTAAGAGAGGCCACTGATGATGATGCTGCATGGGCTAAAAAGAAGGGGGACTATGCTCCTTTGGAGCAGTCCTACCTCATAGATAACCAAAAGTGGGTCAATGCAAACAAAAAGTGCATGGCATTTATAAAGAATACAATTGAGAGCGCCATTATGGGCTCCATTGCAGAGTGCACTTCCGCAGGGGAGTTGCTTACAAAGATAAAGAGCCAGTTCACTGGCTCTTCAAAGATCTATGCCACCCAGGTGTTAGAACAACTGGTGACAGAACGCTACACAGGTGGTAGTCATGGCATAAGAGAGCACATCCTCAGGATGAGCAACATGACAGCAAAGCTCAAGCCCATGGATGCGGATCTAGAGATCAAACGAGCGCTCCTGGTCCACCTGGTCATGGCTTCACCGCCAAAGGAGTTTGAAACCTTTGTTGTAAACTACAATATGTCACCTAGAACATGAGACATTGAAAAGACAATAGCAATGTGTGTCCAAGAAGAGGACAGACTCAAAGCCTCACATGGTGGTTCACTCAACTATGTGAAGGATTACAAGAAAAAGAACTACAGTCAAAACAACAAAAGTTCTCCTTCAAAGAATGGAAAAGCCCCCTATCAGCATTAGCATCAGCAACAGCCTTTCTCAATGGACAAAGGCACCTGTCTCCACTGCAAGCAGAAAGGGCATTACAAGAAAGACTGCGCTGCTTGGCTGAAGTCGGTCATGGCAAAAAGAGGTAACAATATAGTTTCATTTGTAAATGAATCCTTGTATACAAAGTTTTCAAAATCCACTTGGTGGATTGATTCAGGAGCAACTGTTCATGTTGCAAATTCTTTACAGGGATTCCATTCGACGCGAACTACGCTAAGAAGCGAAAGACGCATTGAAGTGGCAAACGGAGTTGAAGCAGAAGTTGAAGCTGTCGGTGACATCTCCTTGGAGTTAGCTGGCGGATTCAATCTTCTACTTAGAGATGTTTTATTTGTTCCATCGTGTCATAGAAACTTAATTAGTGTTTCTTGTTTGGACAAAGATAATTATGAATGTTATTTTGGACATGGCAAGTGTGCCATTTGGTATAATAATGCTTATGTGGGTGATGCTTTACTCCATGATGAGCTTTATTTGTTATCACTTCGTGAAAAAGTTTATTCCGTTTGCAATGTGAAAGAAAATGTTTCCGCGTCGAATAAAGAGCAAAAGAAAAGAATAAGAACATTCGACTCATCGAAATTATGGCACTGTCGCTTGGGCCATATTTCGAAGGGGAGAATAGAAAGATTAGTCAAAAGTGAAATTCTTCCTCCGTTAGAATTTTCAGACCTAGAACAATGCATAGATTGCGTTAAAGGAAAGTACGTAAAACAAATCAAAAAAGGTGCAATCCATAGCACAGGCACACTAGAAATCATCCACACTGATATTTGTGGACCATTTCCGGTGAAAAGTGTCGATGGATATGACTCGTTCATAACATTCACAGATGACAACTCTCGCTATGGATATATTTATCCAATCAAAGAAAGGTCTGAAGCGTTGGATAGATTTAAAATATTCAAAGCTGAAGTTGAAAATCAGCATGATAAAAGAATAAAGATAGTTAGGTCCGACCGTGGGGGAGAGTACTACGGTCGGCACACTCCATATGGCCAAGTCCCTGGACCTTTTGCAAAGTTCTTGCAAGAGACTGGCATAGTTGCCCAGTATTCAATGCCGGGTGAACCTCAGCAAAATGGAGTAGCTGAAAGGCGCAACCGTACACTTATGGATATGGTGCGCAGCATGATGAGTTATTCCAACTTGCCATTGGGATTATGGATGGAGGCGCTTAAAACCGCCATTCACATTCTCAATAGAGTACCAAGCAAGTCGGTGCCCAAAACACCGTACGAGCTATGGACAGGAAGGGTGCCATCCCTACAACACTTCAGGGTGTGGGGGTGCCCTACTGAGGCCAAAATGTTTAATCCAAACATTGGAAAGTTAGATCCCAAAACAGTGAGTTGCCACTTCATTGGCTATCCAGACAGATCAAAGGGTTTTCGTTTCTACTGCCCAGATAGATATACAAAGTTTGTAGAAACGAGACATGCAGTCTTCTTAGAGGACGAAATGATGAGGGGGAGCTTGGTAGCTCGGAAAATTGATCTTGAGGAGAAGAGGGTGCATGCACCTAATCCGATGATCCAGGAGCCATTTTTCTCACTACCAGTTGCAACTCCATCCATGACAACTATGGGGGCAGACCCGGAACCTGTCCGTTAGGAGCCGACTGAACCCGTTGTTGAGCATGAAAGGGAGGTGCAACAGCAAATTTTAGAAGAAGTGCCGGAAGTTGAGGCACAGAATGTGCCAGAAACCGAGGCCCTTAGAAGGTCTACACGACCAAGAAAGTCAGCTATTTCTACTGACTTTAAAGTTTATAACACAGAAATGGTTCATATGAAAAAAAATCCCACCTCATATGAAGAAGCCATGAGAAGCCCTCATTCATCGATGTGGATGAAGGCAATGGAAGACGAGATGAAATCAATGAGTTCCAAAGATGTTTGGGACTTAGAGGAAATTCCTAAAGGAGCCAAATCAGTAGGCTGCAAACGGGTCTACAAAATAAAGTATGACTCTAAAGGGAATATAGAAAAATATAAAGCACGACTCGTGGCAAAAGGATTTACACAAAGAGAAGGGATAGATTACAAAGAGACATTTTCTCCGGTCTCATGTAAGGATTCCTTCAGAATCATAATGGCATTAGTTGCTCATTTTGATTTAGAGTTACATCAAATGGATGTAAAGACGGCATTTCTCAATGGAGATTTAAAAGAAAATGTCTACATGAAACAACCCAAGGGTTTTATCATGGAAGGCAAGGAAAATATGGGATGACGCCTAAAGAAATCCATTTATGGATTAAAGCAAGCCTCTAGGCAGTGGTATTTAAAGTTTAATCAAACGATTAAAAGTTTTTGATTTAAAGAAAATATTGAGGATAACTGCATTTATGCAAAGTTTAAAAACGGGAAATATATTTTCCTAATATTGTATGTGGATGACATTCTGCTTGCTAGCAGTGATGTTAGTCTACTACAAGAAACAAAGAAGTTCTTATCCTCGAATTTTGACATAACAGATCTTGGTGAAGCATCATATGTTTTGGGCATAGAAATTCACCGAGATAGAAACAATGGAGTCTTAGGACTATCGCAGAAAGCATATTTAGAAAAGGTTCTTAAAAAGTATAATATGCATGCGAGTAAAGCCACACCTGCTCCTATAGTTAAGGGCGATAGTTTTGGGAAATTCCAATGTCCCAAAAACCAGTACGAGATCGATCAAATGAAAGGAGTACCATATGCTTCGGCAGTTGGCAGCTTGCAGTATGCACAAGTGTGCACTCGCCCTGACTTAGCCTTTATCACCGGGGTACTCGGTAGATATCAAGAGAATCCAGGCATAGAGCACTGGAAGATGACAAAGAAAGCATTGCGTTATGCGCAAGGCACGAAGGACTACATGCTAACATACATGAGATCTGATTCCCTAGAGATAAAAGGGTATTCAGACGCAGATTTTGCGGGGGACAAAGATGATAGAAAATCCACGTCAGGATACGTATTCACCCTCGCTGGGGGAGCTATTTCGTGGAAAAGCTCCAAACAGTCGATAGTTACATCATCCACGATGTATGCAGAATTCATAGCATGCTTCGAAGCCACGGGACAGGCGATATGGCTAAAGAAATTTGTACCCGACTTGAAAGTGGTAGATTGTATTCACAAACCACTAAAGATGTATCGCGACAATCAGGTCATGTATTTTACGCCACAACAACAAGTCGAGTAACGCTGCCAAAACAATAGAGATAAAGTATTATGTTGTGAAAGATAAAATCCAGGATCAAACTATAAGTCTCGAGCATATAAAGACAAAAGATATGCTTGCGGATCCGCTAATGAAAGGCTTACCACCCAATGTGTTCAAGGAACACTTAGCCGGCATGGGTTTAAGGGAAAGCCTTATAATTCCTGGATAGGCCCAAAAGGAACAGAATTTGTTTCTGAACATAACGTATGTTGTAGCTGTATGATTCTATCGGCAATTGAGCTGTGACGATGAAACATGCTCTATGTATCAATATGTGATGAAACAAATAAACTAGAAAGTATAAAGTTAAAAGTAAAGTTGAGATCAAGGGGGAGAATGTTAGGTTGATCTCTCTTGTGTGGGCCCAACGGCCCACCGGACCCCTGATCCGCGCCCTGATCGGGGACGCCCAACCGCAATATGGTTGACGGGCCCCTGTCACGCAGCGCTACATAAAGAGGTGGGGGCCGGCGGCACGCAGTACGAGGTTCACCGCGTTGCCAGGCTCCCCACCGAAAACCCCGACCCGATCTAGGTCTAGCGCTGACAGTGACGGGAAGCTCCGCCGCCGCCACTGCCCACACACCGTCGCCATCCACTCCCTGCCATCACCGGCCACCGTCACCATGGCCGGGACCGGGAGTTCCTCATCTGCACCTGGAGAAGGTAGGTTACCGGATCTACTAGTCCACTCCGATCTAAGGATCTATCAACATATAGTTGTTGTGCTAATTTGAACTTGTAGTGTAGATAAGTAAGCAATGTGGGGACTGGTTGACTAATGGGAGAAAAATGGAGAAGAGAATCTTGTCTTGCTGCGCGGGCGTAGTGACTAATCTTCGGTCGTCGCTGCATGCGTTGGGTCGTCGATCGATCGACTGCATATATGTCTCTTTCGTCAGTCGTCGTCTACGGCCACCACTCACCCCTGCCTTGACTAACCGCAGAAATTTGGTGGTACCTGTCTCTCTCTCGACCACACGGACGGTCTATAAATACGTACACAGCTAGCTTTCTTCGATCAGCAAGCATCACAGCAGGATAGCAGACGTACACAGCTAGCTTTCGAAGCCTCGCTCGAAACACACCAGCATGGCGTCCCACAGTGCTGCCGGCCGTCGTCCCACGGTGCTCCTGCAGATCGCTCTCTTCGCCGTCGTCGCCGCGGTCATCATCAACAGCCCCGTCTGCCTTGGAGCCACGGCCGTCCACGACGCCGCCGCCTCAGGTCAGTCGTCGGACGGTGTCCGTTCATCATTTCCTCCCCATTTTTGTAATTGATTAACTTGTTATACATGCTGACCTCGACCTGCTGAATAACGTCCGTCCATGGTTCCCCGTCCAGGCACCGGTGCTCTCGACCCTAACGTCCCTGCTGTTCCGACGCCGGGCGGTGCTGGTCAACCCTACACCGGCCGTGGGTGCCGCACAGTTTACGGATGTAAACCACCGGCAGGTAGCCAGCCCTAATTACATCCGCGCGCAGACCCCATCTCCCAGACACGATGCATGCGAGGATCCATCGATATATGTAATTGGTTAGCACAAGTTAATCTACTGTCACGAACCACCTTATGTACTTGTACCTACTTAAACTTGAATAAATCTGGATTGTTGCATGTCTGAAATTTCGTGTGAATGCATGGTCAATTTTTGTGAAGATGATATTACGTTTGGTTCGGAATTTACGGCTATATATCAATGCACAAAGTAAAAAAAAAATCAAAATGAAGGCATAAGATTTGTCTCATTCATTAATTAAAAAGGATAACAAAAATTGTTACACATCACCCCAAATACAAAAGGGGTCATTGCTCTCCCGGTATTATGTTAGTACCCCTATTTCTTTGCACCCACAATAACCATAGTCAACCTTCCCTTTTGATGATGCCGGAGATAACCAGTGCTGGTGCTGATTTGTGTTGGAACACATGACCGTTCCTCTCATTCCAAATAGTCCAACCAACTAGCATGGTGAGTGGTATCCTCAATCCACACTTGTAGAAAACATGGCTAACGTTCGGGCCTGGCCAGCCCATTAGTCCCGGTTCTTCCAAAACCGGGACCCATGGGGCTATTAGACCCGGTTCGTGAGCCCGGGGGGCCGGCCGGGGCCTCGTGGGCATTGGTCCCGGTTCGTGTGGAACCATTTGTCCCGGTTCAAGCCACGTACCGGGACCAATGGTCCTCGCTCCTGGCCCGCAACCATTGGTCCCAGTTCGTGGCTTGAACCGGGACATAAGGTCCGGCTTTAGTCCAGGTTCATGCCACGAACCGGGACAAATAACTTGTCTATATATATCCACCACCGCGGCAGAGCACTCCAGAGTGCTCGGTTTTGTCAAGCCGGCGAGGGAAGGGCATTTGGGTGCTCTAGTTCACCTCCTATGCACATGAGGTGTTCGATGAAATGCTCGAGCCACACTAGTTAAGCTTTCCCCTCTCGAAACTCGACCTCCGAGCTCCATTTTCAACGAGATTTGTCTAGATTTAGCGGTCCGTCACGCCCCGTCCCCGCCCCGTCTTCACCGTCGTCGATCGCCCGCGCCGATCTCGTCGCTGGCACCACCGTGGTGAGCCTCTTGTTCTTATCTTCTTTCTGAAAGAAAAAAAATCTGATTTCAGATAGATACTTGTCTAATTTTCTTACTTTTATTATTCCTTGTTATTATATAGTGCGATGGTTTTGGTATCCGCCCCCGTCGGCCCTCGTCCTTTCTATGATTCAGATGTGGTATATATTATCTTTTCATAACTATTGGTTCATTTATTGTTTATGACCATTATGCCGACCAATGTGACATAGATTTTATTTATCTAGGAAGTTGTTGAACCGGAAATTCCAACTGACCCTATTGTCGAGAGGTTAAATTTAGTTGAAGAAGAAAACAATTACTTGAAGGAAAAAATAAGAAAAATTGAGGAGGAGGAGATGATATTGGAGTTGCATGTTGCGGATGTCGTCGATGATCACAAAATCAAGATGGATACAATGCGGTTGAAGATTAAAAAGATTAGAAAATATGCCATTCATACCGAGGCTTGGTATCATTATGTAGTTGGATCAGTTGTTACCTTGGTTGAGATTATGATCACATTTGTTGTTGCATTGAAATGTTTTACATAAATTCAATGTATGGTTTAATTAGATGTTCTGGAGAGCTATATGTTGTTCAATGAGAACTATGTATGTACTTTGGTTTTAATGCTCTAGAGAACTATGTATGTACTTTGGTTTCAGAGTTCATTTCAAATGCTTTTCAACTTCATGGTCTTATAGCTCAAAATAATCAGTAAATGCATGAAAAATAACAAATGTAGTCGGAAAGGGTTATAAATTGATGATGTGGCGTTGGATGGTGCATTTTGAACACAGAAAAACAATGGAGTTTAAATAAGTTCAAAAAAATAAAATTCCTTTGTAACAGACGAGTTTCCGTATGAAACCCTGATACTTGGAAAAAGATTATCCGTTTTGTACACGAAGTGTATCTAGTTTTGCCGTAACCCTCTCTACTTTCTCGCACATGCTATGTGGGTGAAATGATGATATCATGCCAACTTGGAACCTTTTCAGAGTTCATTTCAAATGCTTTTCAATTTCATGGTCTTATAGCTCAAAATAATCAGTAAATGCATGAAAAATAACAAATGAAGTCAGAAAGGGTTGTAAATTGATGATGTGGCTTTGAATGGTGCATTTTGAACACATAAAAACAATGGAGTTCAAATAAGTTCAAAAAAATGAAATCCCTTTGTAACAGATGAGTTTCCGTATGCAACCCTGATACATCGAAAGAGATTATCTGTTTTGTACACGAAGTGTATCCAGTTTTTGCCATAACCATCTCTACTTTCTCACACATGCTATGTGGGTGAAATGATGATACCATGCCAACTTGGAACCATTTCAGAGTTCATTTCAAATGCTTTTCAATTTCATGGTCTTATAGCTCAAAATAATCAGTAAATGCATTAAAATAACAAATGAAGTCAGAAAGGGTTGTAAATTGATGATGTGGCTTTGAACGGTGCATTTTGAACACAGAAAAACAATGGAGTTCAAATAAGTTCAAAAAAACTTGAAATCCCTTTGAAACAGACGAGTTTCCGTATGCAAAGAGATTATCCGTTTTGTACACGAAGTGCATCCAGTTTTTGCCATAATCCTCTCTACTTTCTCGCACATGCTATGTGGGTGAAATGATGATACCATGCCAACTTGGAACCTTTTCAGAGTTCATTTCAAATGCTTTTCAATTTCATGGTCTTATAGCTCAAAATAATCAGTAAATGCATGAAAAATAACAAATGAAGTCAGAAAGGGTGTAAATTGATGATGTGGCTTTGAATGGTGCATTTTGAACACAGAAAAACAAGGGAGTTCAAGTAAGTTCAAAAAAATTGAAATCCTTTTGTAACAGACGAGTTTCCGTAAGAAACCGTGATACTTCGAAAGAGATTGTCCGTTTTGTACACGAAGTGTATCCAGTTTTTGCGGTAACCCTCTCTACTTTCTGGCACATGCTATGTGGGTGAAATGATGATACCATGCCAACTTGGAACCTTTTCAGAGTTCATTTCAAATGCTTTTCAATTTCATGGTCTTATAGCTCAAAATAATAAGTAAATGCATGAAAAATAACAAATGAAGTCAGAAAGGGTTGTAAATTGATGATGTGGCTTTGAATGGTGCATTTTGAACATAGAAAAACAAGGGAGTTCAAATAAGTTCAAAAAAATGAAATCCCTTTGTAATAGACGAGTTTCCGTATGAAACCCTGATACTTCGAAAAAGATTGTTTGTTTTGTACACGAAGTGCATCTAGTTTTTGCCGTAAGCCTCTGTACTTTCTGGCACATGTTATGTGGGTGAAATGATTATATCATGCCAACTTGGAACCTTTTCAGAGTTCATTTCAAATGCTTTTCAATTTCATGGTCTTATAGCTCAAAATAATCAGTAAATGCATGAAAAATAACAAATGAAGTCGGAAAGGGTTGTAAATTGATGATGTGACTTTGGATGGTGCATTTTGAACAAAGAAAAACAAGGGAGTTCAAATAAGTTCAAAAAAATGAAACCCTTTGTAACAGACGAGTTTCCGTATGAAACCCTGATACTTCGAAAGAGATTGTCTGTTTTGTACACGAAGTGCATCCAGTTTTTGCCGTAAGCCTCTGTACTTTCTGGCACATGCTATGTGGGTGAAATGATGATACCATGCCAACTTGGAACCTTTTCAGAGTTCATTTCAAATGCTTTTCAATTTCATGGTCTTATAGCTCAAAATAATCAGTAAATGCATGAAAAATAACAAATGAAGTCAGAAAGGGTTGTAAATTGATGATGTGGCTTTGAATGGTGTATTTTGAACACAGAAAAACAAGGGAGTTCAAATAAGTTAAAAAAATGAAATCCCTTTGTAAGAGACGAGTTTCCGTATGAAACCCTGATACTTCCATTTTGTACACGAAGTCTATCCAGTTTTTGCTGTAACCCTCTCTACTTTCTCGCACATGCTATGTGGGTTAAATTGATGATACCATGCCAACTTGGAACCTTTTCAGAGTTCATTTCAAATGCTTTTCAATTTCATGGTCTTATAGCTCAAAATAATCAGTAAATGCATGAAAGATAACAAATGAAGTCAGAAAGGGCTGTAAATTGCTGATGTGGCTTTGAATGGTGCATTTTGAACATAGGAAAACAAGGGAGCTCAAATAAGTTCAAAAAAAATGAAATCCCTTTGTAATGCATTTAGTTTCGTATGAAACCACGATACTTGAAAGAGATTGTCCGTTTGTACACGGTGCATCCAGCTTTTGTGTAAGCCTCTGTACTTTCTTGCACATGCTATGTGGGTGCAATGATGATACTAAGCCAACTTGGAACCTTTTCAGAGTTCATTTCAAATGCTTTTCAATTTCATGGTCTTATAGCTCAAAATAATCAGTAAATGCATGGAAAATAACAAATGAAGTCAGAAACAAAATAAAATAAATTAAATAAGTAATTTGAAACAAAATAATATAAACTTCAATAAAATAGATAAGTAGAAACAAAAAACTTTAATAACATAATTAAAATTTATAAAACTAAAATTATCAAAGTATTTTCTGTTCAAAATATTATAAGCAACCTCTTGTATCATTGAAACTAAAATTATATAAAATTGATGCAACTAAAATTATCAAAGTATTTTATGTTCAAAATCATTAAAGGCAAAAAGAATTTTCACAAAGAACTTTTTTTGTTAGAAACTTTAATAGCAAAAAGAATTATCATAAAATAAAATTAATAAGTAATTATAAACAAAATAAAATAAAATAAAAAAGTATTTTGTTGTATGTAGAAACAAAACAAAATAAATAAAGCAAAAAAGAAAACAAAAAAAGACTGGGAAAAAATAAAAAATTTGCCACCAACTGGGCCACCATGGCTTGAATACGACTAGAAAACCATCCATGGGCCAGGATTCAGGCCCGCAGAAGGCCCATCATGCATAGCAGTAACAATTAGGCCCGTAAGCCTGGAATGGAGAGGAGCTCGAGAGGGGTGCGGCGGTGGGGCTTATAAACCACTGCACGCCCCTCTAACTAGCAAGGTGGGACTAAACTTTGGCCGCGACGCAGGCAACACAGGGGTCTTTGGTCCCGGTTGGTGGCACCAACCGGGACTAAAGCGGGTGCATTGGCACCGGTTCGTGGCACCAACTAGTACCAATGCCCCCCCTTTAGTCCCGGTTTGTGCCACCAACCGGGACCAAAGGCTCGCTTCCCGCCTTTGGGCTGCCGAAAAAGAGGTTTTGGTCCCGTTTGGTGGCACCAACCGACTAATGCATTTTTAGTCCCGGTTCGTGCCACCAACCGGGACTAAAGGCCTCGCTATAAAAGTTCACACTTAGGATTTTTCACTCTCATCTTGCGATTGCCGCTTCGACGACGCCGACGACATCGACGCCGCCAGTCGCCCGAGCGCCGCCATTGTCGTCGCCGCCCGCCGCCCTCGTCGTTGCTTCGCCCTCACCGTCGCCCGCCCTCGCCCGACGTGCATCGCCTCGACCAACCCGTCGTCGCCGCCGCCGCCGTGCCGCCTCTACCCGCCCTGTCGTCGCTGCCGCCTCTACCCCGCCCGTCGTCGCCGTGCCGCCTCGCCGTCGCCGTCGCTTGGTCCGCCGACGCAGCATCTTTTAATATATATATATATATATGCTTATTTTTTTCATATATATGTATATGCTTGTTTTTTCATATATATGATGATACATATGCTTGTTATCATAATTGTTTTTGTTCATATATATATATATGATGATTTTTTATAGAATATGATGTTTTTTTTCATAGATGATCACATATATATATGATGTATGCATGGATGTGGATGAAATATATGATTTTTTTTGTTCATAGAACTTGATGTTTTTTTATTTATAGTTTTTTTAGTTCATGAGAGAGGAGGGGACGTCGAGGGATCATAGATATGATGTAATTTTTTCAGAATTTTCTATCGTGCGTAGACCGATTTTAGACCACGGGATAGGAAAAAAGAAAATAAGAAGAGGAAGAAAGAAGAAGAGGAGAGGAAGAAGAGGAGAAATAAATAAGAAGAGGAAAAAGAAGAAAAAGAAGAGGAGAAGAAGAAAGGAATAGAGGAGAAAGAAGAAGAAAATAGAAAATTATTCTATTTTTTTCTTCTTTCTCCTCTATCCCTTTATTCTATTTTTTTCTTCGTTCTCCTCTATTCCTTTCTTCTTCTCCTTTTTTTTTCTTTTTTTTTCTTTGATTGCTTCTCTTCTATTCCTTTCTTCTTCTCCTCTCTTTATTTCTTCTTTTGTCTTCCTATTTTTTATCGGGTATGTCTTTGTCGATATACCCCCTCCTGATATAACTTCAACACGAGGGGGGGGGGGGTTCGATATACCCCCTCCCCGATAACATTATTTTCTCATGTATGTATGTCGCGTCGTTGTCGATATAACCCCCTCTCGACCGTGATAACTTATACCACGGGAGCACCCCCCCTCGGCCCTCTCGCTCGACCAAAACTCTCGAGGACGCCCAAACCCTAGGAAAAAAATGATGTCGGTCTCCTACCCCCTCCCGCCGCGCCCCTACTCGACAAACTCTCTCGAGGCCACCCAAATTTACCAAGTTAAAAGAGCGTGGTCGTCGAGGCCTCCCCAAACCCCTTGAAGCGTTGTCGAGGCCACCCCAAACCCTTGAAGCGTTGCCGAGGCCACCCCAAACCCTAGAGAAGCAGTGTCGAGGCCACTAATATGATTCCTTATTGTGATTATATTAGCTAGCTAGTTCTACGTTTGCCACTAATATATCCAGCTGTCATGTTTGAATAATAGTTGCCATGTTGTAAATATTTGCAGAAACTATGGAGCACCCCTGAGACGAAGAATCAGAAGAGATGTTGGGGGGACATAATCGCAAAAGGAAGTGAAGTCGTTGCGTCGTTTCTCAACGACACCGATGGTCTGGAAGAATAGGGTACTGACGAAGAAGGTTATGAGTATGATGGCTCCGGTGACCCAGTGACGGCTCCGGTACAAGAAGAAGTAGACCATCATGACGGCTCCGGTGACCGAACCGAGTCCAGCCAGGTATATATATTAGTTAAGCCTGTGCTGACTAGCTAATTGATGCATTCATTGTTTTTGTATGTACACATATTAACTAACTCTGGTCTTTCTTCTTTTCTCTAGTCCTCCGGATCGAGCACAACTTCGGTAAAGAAACGAGGCCTGAAGAAAAAGTTGCGCTCCAATGAAAGGTTTGAGATCATAGCAATCGCGCGCGATGGCAAGCCGATTGAACCCGTCCGGACAAGGGATGCATTTCGTGCTCAGTGCGGGGTTCTTGTTAGGGACAAGATCCCAATCAGTATCCAGCAATGGTTAAAGCCTAAGAAGGAAGACCCTCAGGTGTCTTATGTCTCCGATATGCAGAAAGAAGATCTGTGGACATCGCTTAAGGAAAATTTCACCCTACCGCCAGAGGAGGATCCGGAGAAGCCAGTTAAAGAGCAATTGATCAAGTCTCATGCTCTTAAGAAGATGGCAGAACTATTCAGGAGGTGCAAGAATGAGCTGAAAATAGAGTTTGTTGACAAAGATTTGACACCAGAATTCACTAGAAAGTATGAGAAGATCAGAGATCACTGGCCCGCATTTGTGGCCCACAAGACATCGGAAAAGAGTAAGAAGATGTCAGCGATAAACAAGATAAATGATGCGAAGAAGAAGCATCACCATCGCACGGGGTCAGGTGGCTACCTCAAAGCCCGACCTTTGTGGGACAAGGCTGAGAATGACCTGATTGCTAAAGGGGTCGAACCAGAGACATTGACCTGGCCAGACCGTTACCGGACTTGGTTCTTCGGGGTTGGCGGAACCTTGGACCCTGTAATAGGGAAGTGTGTTTGGACGGATGAGCAACTGCGAATACCCGTCAGAAAGCTTCAGGAGTATATCGAGAAAGCGCAGCAACGGACGTTCGTACCAGACAGAGAGAATGACGAGCTAACAACGGCCCTCGGGAATCCTGAGCACCCTGGACGGACATGAGGCATGCCAGGCTCCATTCCGTGGAAGGCTGGCTTTCCGGACGCAGGGGGTTACAAAACCCAGGAGAGGAGGAAGAAAGTGGAGCATAGCCAATCGCAGCGGTATTTGCACGAAAGGGTACAAGGGCTAGAGGAACGAGAAGCAGATCGCAGCAAACGACCTGCCGAATCTTCCTCTGAAGCTACCCCACCATCTCAGCGGAGAAGCAACATGGCTTCCACCGAGCAGACTCAGCAGCTGGAGCATGTCTTCACGGCTCCTGATAGCTACCCCGTGGATGCTATCACGGATTCTCAACATTGCCACCTTATGACGCGATGGACATTGTAAGTCAAGGCGGCTGTTGGCTCTGTTATACCTAATAAACCTGACTCAACCTACCACGGCCAGCCGATTCTGGAAGGATATGCTAGGGTGATGGTGGATCAAATAACGAACGGATTTGAGGACCTTCAACTTGACCACCCTACGGGTGAAGGGGAGATTCGACTTAGTTCTTCTCTGAAGACTCCATGCCTATGGCGGAAGGAGCTCATCAACCTTCCGAACTGGACGCCTCCGCCTCCTCCTCCTTCTTCGGTGAGTCAGGGCAATCAGCCTCCTCCTCCGGCGAGTGATCAGGGCACTCAGCCTCCTCCTCCGCCTCCTCCTCCGGCGAGTGATCAGGGCACTCAGCCTCCTTCTCCGGCGCGTGGCGGCACTCCGTCTCCTTCTCCGCTCGAGCCAGCATGCCTGAGCAGCCATCCTCCTCCTTCTCCGCCTCATCAACTGAAGGAAATATGCCCTAGAGGCAATAATAAAGTTATTATTTATTTCCTTATTTCATGATAAATGTTTATCATTCATGCTAGAATTGTATTAACCGGAAACATGATACATGTGTGAATGCATAGACAAAACAACATGTCACTAGTATGCCTCTACTAGACTAGCTTGTTAATCAAAGATGGTTATGTTTCCTGACCATGAACAAGGAGTTGTTATTTGATTAACAAGGTCACATCATTAGTAGAATGATCTGATTGACATGACCCATTCCCTTAGCTTAGCACACGATCGCTTAGTATGTTGCTACCGCTTTTATCCATGACTTATACATGTTCCTGTAACTATGAGATTATGCAACTCCGTTTACGGAGGAACACTTTGGTGCTACCAAACGTCACAACGTAATCGGGTGATTATAAAGGAGTACTACAGGTGTCTCCAAAGGCGATGTTGGGTTGGCGTATTTCGAGATTAGGTTTTGTCACTCCGATAGTCGGAGAGGTATCTCTGGGCCCTCTCGGTAATGCACATCATCAAGCCTTGCAAGCACTACAACTAATGAGTTAGTTGTGAGATGATGTATTACGGAACGAGTAAAGAGACTTGCGTAACGAGATTGAACTAGGTATTGATACCGACGATCGAATCTCGGGCTAGTAACATACCGATGACAAAGGAACAACGTATGTTGTTATGCGGTCCGACCGATAAAGATCTTCGTAGAATATGTAGGAACCAATATGGGCATCCAGGTCCCGCTGTTGGTTATTGACCGTGAATGGTTCTAGGTCATGTCTACATTGTTCTCGAACCGTAGGGTCCGCACGCTTAAGGTTTCGATGGCTTGTTATGAGTTTATGTATTTTGATGTACCAAGGAGTTCGAGTCCGGATGTGATCACGGACATGACGAGGAGTCTCGGAATGGTCGAGACATAAAGATTGATATATTGGAAGCCTATGTTTGGAGTTCGAATGGTTCCGCTAAAACGGAATTTACCGAGTACCGGAGGTTACCGGAACCCCGGGAGGTAAATGGGCCTCGATGGGCCTTGGTGGAAAGGAGAAGGGCAGCCCAAAGGGGCTGCGCGCCCCCTTCCCTAGTCCTACTAGGACTAGGAGAAGGGCCGCCCCTCTCTCTCTTTCCCCCCAGGAATCCTAGTCCAACTAGGATTGGGGAATCCTACTCCCAGAGGAGTAGGACTCCTTGGCGCCCTCCTTGGCCGCCGCCCCCCCCCCTGGCTCCTTTATATACGGGGCAGGGGGCACCTTGGAACACACAAGTTGATCGTGAGATCGTTCCTTAGCCGTGTCGGTGCCCCCTCCACCATATTCCACCTCGGTTATACCGTCATGAAGCTTAGGCGAAGCCTCGCGCCGGTGAAACATCAAGATCGCCACCACGCCGTCGTCTCGACGGAACTCTCCTCGACACTTGGCTGGATCGAGTACGAGGGACGCCATCGAGCTGTACGTGTGTCAAGAACTCGGGGCGTCGGAGTAACGGCGCCGGATCGGTCGGATCGCGAGGAGAACGTCGACTACTTCCTCTACGCCAGTGATCGCTTCCGCCGGGTCTACAAGGGTATGTAGACAACACTCTCCCTCTCGTTGCTATACATCACCATGATCTTGCGTGTGCGTAGGAAAATTTTTGAAATTACTACGTTCCCCAACAGTGGCATCCGAGCCTAGGTTTTTCTATGGTTTGATGTTTTGCACGAGTAGAACACAAGTGAGTTGTGGGCGATACAAGTCATACTACCTACCAGCATGTCATACTTTGGTTCAGCGGTATTGTGAGATGAAGCGGCCTGACCGACATTACGCGTGACGCTTACGCGAGACTGGTTTCACCGCCACGAGCACTCGTTGCTTAAAGGTGACCGTGGGTGTCTGTCTCTCTCACTTTAGTTGAACTGAGTGTGGCTACGCCGGTCCTTGAGAAGGTTAAAACGGAGTCTATTTGACGAAATATCGTTGTGGTTTTGATGCGTAGGTGAGACTGGTTCTTGCTTAAGCCCGTAGCAGCCACGTAAAATTTGCAACAACAAAGTAGAGGACGTCTAACTTGTTTTTGCAGGGCATGTTGTGATGTGATATGGTCAAGACGTGATGCTATATTTTATTGTATGAGATGATCATGTTTTGTAACCGAAGTTATCGGCAATGGCAGGAGCCATATGGTTGTCGCTTATTGTATGCAATGCAATCGCCCTGTAATGCTTTACTTTATCACTAAGCGGTAGCGATAGTCGTAGTAGCATAAGTTTGGCGAGACGACAACGATGCTGCGATGGAGATCAAGGTGTCGCGCCGGTGACGATGGTGATCATGGTGGTGCAACAAGATGGAGATCATGAAGCACAAGATGATGATGACCATATCATATCACTTATATTGATTTGCATGTGATGTTTATCCTTTTATGCATCTTATCTTGCTTTGATTGACGGTAGCATTAAAAGATGATCTCTCAACTAAATTATCAAGAAGTGTTCTCCCCGAGTATGCACCGTTGCCAAAGTTCGTCGTGCCCAGACACCACGTGATGATCGGGTGTGATAAGCTCTACGTCCATCTACAACGGGTGCAAGCCAGTTTTGCACACGCAGAATACTCGGGTTATACTTGACGAGCCTAGCATATGCAGATATGGCCTCGGAACACGGAGACCGAAAGGTCGAGCGTGAATCATATAGTAGATATGATCAACATAAGATGTTCACCATTGAAAACTACTCCATTTCACGTGATGATCGGTTATGGTTTAGTTGATTTGGATCACGTGATCACTTAGATGACTAGAGAGATGTTTTTCTAAGTGGGAGTTCTTAAGTAATATGATTAATTGAACTTAAATTTATCATGAACTTAGTACCGATAGTATCTTGCTTGTTTATGTTTGATTGTAGATAGATGGCTCGTCTTGTTGTTCCGTTGAATTTTAATGCGTTCCTTGAGAAAGCAAAGTTGAAAGATGATGGTAGCAATTACACGGATCGGGTCCGTAACGAGGATCATCCTCATTGCTGCACGTAAGAGCTACGCCTGGATGCACCGCTAGGTGACGAACTCTTCTTTGGAGCAACACCGATGTTATGAACGTCTGGCGAGCAAAGTCGATGACTACTCTATAGTTCGATGTGCCATGCTTTACGGCTTAGAACCGGGACTTCAACGACGTTTTGAACGTCATGGAGCATATGAGATGTTCCAGAGTTGAAGTTAATATTCAACAGAATGCCCGGATTGAGAGATATGAAGTCTCCAATAAGTTCTATAGCTGCAAGATGGAGGAGAACAGTTCATTAGTGAGCATATACTCGTAATGTCCGGGTACTACAATCACTTGACACAATTGGGAGTTAATCTTCCGAATGATTGTGTCATTGATGAATTCTCCAATCACCGCCACCAAGCTACAAAGGCTTCGTGATGAACTATAATATGCAAGGGTTAGTAAAGACTATACCGAGCTCTTCGCAATGCTAAAGGCTGCGGAGGTAGAAATCAAGAAGGAGCATCAAGTGTTGATGGTCAATAAGACACTAGTTTCAAGAAGAAAGGCAAAGGAAGAAGAAGGGAATCTCAAGAAGAATAGCAAGCAAGTTGCTGCTCAGAGAAGAAACCCAAGTCGGCCCTAAACCTGAAACTGAGTGCTTCTACCGCAAGCGATCGTCATTTGGGCGGTACTGCCCCAAGTATTTGGCGGATAAGAAGGATGGCAAGGTGAACAAAGGTATATGTGATATACATGTTATTGATGTGTACCTTACTAGAGCTCGCAGAGCACTGGTATTTGATATCGGTTACATTGCTAATATTTGCAACTCAAACAGGACTACGGATTGCTTAACACGGCAAAGGACGAGGTGACGATGCGCGTGGGAAATGGTTCCAAAGTCGATGTGATCGCGGTCGGCACGCTACCTCTACATCTACCTTCGGGATTAGTTTTAGACCTAAATAATTGTTATTTGGTGCTGCGTTGAGCATGAACATTATATCTGGATCTTGTTTGATGCGAGACGGTTATTCATTTAAATCGAGAATAATGGTTGTTCTATTTATATGAGTAATATCTTTTATGGTCATGCACCCTTGATGAATGGTCTATTTTGATGAATCTCGATAGTAGTGATACACATATTCATAATGTTGAAACCAAAAGATGCAGAGTTGATAATGATAGTGCAACTTATTTGTGGCAATCGCCGCTTAGGTCATATCGGTGTAAAGCGCATGAAGAAACTCCATGTTGATGGACTTTTGGAGTCACTTGATTATGAATCACTTGGCACTTAAGAACCGTGCCTCATGGGCAAGATGACTAGAACACCGCTCTCGGTACTATGGAGAGAGCAACAGATTTGTTGGAAATCATACATACAGATGTATGTGGTCCGATGAATATTGAGGCTCGTGGCGGATATCGTTATTTTCTCACCTTCACAGATGACTTAAGCGAGATATGGGTATATCTACTTAATGAAACATAAGTCCAAACGCTTGAAAAGTTCAAAGAATTTCAGAGTAAAGTTGAAAATCATCGTAATAAGAAAATTAAGTTTCTACGATCCGATCGTGGAGGTGAATATTTGAGTTACGAGTTTGGTCTACATTTGAAACAATGCGGAATAGTTTCAAGAACTCACGCCACCCGAACACCACAATAAATGGTGTGTCCGAACGTCAGAATCGTACTTTACTAGATATGGTACGATCTATGATGTCTCTTACAGATTTACCGCTATCGCTTTGGGGTTATGCTCTAGAGACGGCCGCATTCACACTGAATAGAACACCATCAAAATCCGTTGAGACGACACCTTATGAACTATGGTTTGGCAAGAAACCAAAGTTGTCGTTTCTTAAAGTTTGGGGATGCGATGCTTATGTGAAAAAGCTTCAACCTGATAAGCTCGAACCCAAATCGGAGAAATGTGTCTTCATAGGATACCCAAAGGAGACAGTTGGGTACACCTTCTATCACAGATCCGAAGGCAAGACATTCGTTGCTAAGAATGGATCCTTTCTAGAGAAGGAGTTTCTCTCGAAAGAAGTGAGTGGGAGGAAAGTGGAACTTGATGAGGTAATAGTACCTTCTCCCTTACTTGAAAGTAGTTCGTCGCAGAAACCAGTTTCTGAGACGTCTACACCAAGTAGTGAGGAAGTTGATGATGTTAATCATGAAACTTCAGATCAAGTTACTGCAGAACCTCGTAGATCAACCAGAGTAAGATCCGCACTGAGTGGTACGGTAATCCTGTTCGGAAGTCATGCTACTAGATCATGATGAACCTACGAACTATGAAGAAGCGATGGTGAGCCCAGATTCCAAAAATGGCTTGAGGCCATGAAATCGAGATGGGATCCATGTATGAAAACAAAGTGTGGACTTTGGTTGACTTGCCCGAGGGTAGGCAAGCAATAGAAAACAAGTGGATCTTCAAGAAGAAGACCGACGCCGACGGTAATGTTATCGTTTATAAAGCTCGACTTGTCGCAAAGGTTTTCGACAAGTTCAAGGGGTTGACTACGATGAGACCTTCTCACCAGTAGCGATGCTTAAGTCCGTCCGAATCATGTTAGCAATTGCCGCATTTTATGATTATGAAATTTGGCAAATGGATGTAAAGACCGCATTCTGAATGGATTTACGAAGAAGAGTTGTATATGATGCAACCGTAAGGTTTTATCGATCCAAAAGGAGCTAACAAAGTATGCAAGCTCCAATGATCCATCTATGGACTGGTGCAAGCATCTCGAGTTGGAATAAACGCTTTGATAGTGTGATCAAAGCATTTGGGTTTGTCTGACTTTTGGAGAAGCTCAGATTTACAAGAAAGTGAGTGGAGCTCAGTAGCATTTCGATCTTATATGTGGATGACATATTGCTGATCGGAAATGATATAGAATTTCTGGATAGCATAAAGGGATACTTGAATAAGAGTTTTTCAATGAAAGACCTCGATGAAGCTGCTTACATATTGGGCATTAAGATCTATAGAGATAGATCAAGACGCTTAATTGGACTTTCACAAAGCACATACCTTGACAAAGTTTTGAAGAAGTTCAAAATGGATCAAGCAAAGAAAGGGTTCTTGCTCGTGTTACAAGGTGTGAAGTTGAGTCGACTCAATGCCCGACCACTGCAGAAGATAGAGAGAAAATGAAAGATGTTCCTATGCTTCAGCCATAGGCTCTATCATGTATGCAATGCTGTGTACTGGACCGATGTGTGCCTTGCTATAAGCTTAGCAGGAGGTACCAAAGTAATCCAGAGTGGATCATCGGACAGCGGTCAAGAACATCCCGAAATACCGAAAAGGACGAAGGATATGTTTCTCGATATGGAGGTGACAAAGAGCTCATCGTGGCGGTTACGTTGATGCAAGCTTTGACACCGATCCGACGATTCTAAATCGCAGACCGGATACGATTTACACTAAACGGAGGAGCTGTCGGTTGGTGCGTTCTAAACAAAGCGTCGAAGCGGGATCTACATGTGAAGCGGAATACATAGCAGCTTCGGAAGCAGCTAATGAAGGAGTCGGATGAAGGAGTTCATATCCGATCTAGGTGTCGTACCTAGTGCATCGGGTCCAATGAAAATCTTCGTGACAATATCGAGCAATTGCCTTAGCAAAGGAATCCAGATTTCACAAGAGGACCAAGCACATCAAGAGACGCTTCAATTCCATCCGGACTTAGTCCGATCGGATACATAGAGATTTGCAAGATACATACGGATCTGAATGTTGCGCACCGCTGACTAAGCCTCTTCCACGAGCAAAACATGATCAGCACCAAGACTCCATGGGTGTTAGAATCATTACTGTGTAATCTAGATTATTGACTCTAGTGCAAGTGGGAGATCAAGGAAATATGCCCTAGAGGCAATAATAAAGTTATTATTTATTTCCTTATTTCATGATAAATGTTTATCATTCATGCTAGAATTGTATTAACCGGAAACATGATACATGTGTGAATGCATAGACAAAACAACATGTCACTAGTATGCCTCTACTAGACTAGCTTGTTAATCAAAGATGGTTATGTTTCCGACCATGAACAAGGAGTTGTTATTTGATTAACAAGGTCACATCATTAGTAGAATGATCTCGATTGACATGACCCATTCCCTTAGCTTAGCACACGATCGCTTAGTATGTTGCTACCGCTTTTATCCATGACTTATACATGTTCCTCGTAACTATGAGATTATGCAACTCCGCTTACGGAGGAACACTTTGGTGCTACCAAACGTCACAACGTGAATCGGGTGATTATAAAGGAGTACTACAGTGTCTCCAAAGGCGATGTTGGGTTGGCGTATTTCGAGATTAGGTTTTGTCACTCCGATAGTCGGAGAGGTATCTCTGGCCCTCTCGGTAATGCACATCATCGAAGCCTTGCAAGCACTACAACTAATGAGTTAGTTGTGAGATGATGTATTACGGAACGAGTAAAGAGACTTGCGGTAACGAGATTGAACTAGGTATTGGATACCGACGATCGAATCTCGGGCTAGTAACATACCGATGACAAAGGGAACAACGATGTTGTTATGCGGTCCGACCGATAAAGATCTTCGTAGAATATGTAGGAACCAATATGGGCATCCAGGTCCCGCTGTTGGTTATTGACCGTGAATGGTTCTAGGTCATGTCTACATTGTTCTCGAACCGTAGGGTCCGCACGCTTAAGGTTTCGATGATGCTTGTTATGAGTTTATGTATTTTGATGTACCAAGGAGTTCGAGTCCGGATGTGATCACGGACATGACGAGGAGTCTCGGAATGGTCGAGACATAAAGATTGATATATTGGAAGCCTATGTTTGGAGTTCGGAATGGTTCCGGCGAAAACGGAATTTATCTGAGTACCGGAGGTTACGGAACCCCGGGAGGTAAATGGGCCTCGATGGGCCTTGGTGGAAAGGAGAAGGGCAGCCCAAAGGGGCTGCGCGCCCCCTTCCCTAGTCCTACTAGGACTAGGAGAAGGGCCGCCCCTCTCTCTCTTTCCTCCGGAATCCTAGTCCAACTAGGATTGGGGAATCCTACTCCCGAGGGAGTAGGACTCCTTGGCGCGCCTCCTTGGCCGCCGCCCCCCCCCGGCTCCTTTATATACGGGGCAGGGGGCACCTTGAACACACAAGTTGATCGTGAGATCGTTCCTTAGCCGTGTCGCGTGCCCCCTCCACCATATTCCACCTCGGTTATACCGTCATGAAGCTTAGGCGAAGCCCTGCGCCGTGAAACATCAAGATCGTCCCACGCCGTCGTCGACGAACTCTCCCTCGACACTCGGCTGGATCGGAGTACGAGGGACGCCATCGAGCTGTCGTGTGTCAAGAACTCGGGCGTCGGAGTAACGGCGCCGGATCGGTCGGATCGCGAGGAGAACGTCGACTACTTCCTCTACGCCAGATCGCTTCGCCGGGTCTACAAGGGTATGTAGACAACACTCTCCCCTCTCGTTGCTATACATCACCATGATCTTGCGTGTGCGTAGGAAATTTTTTTGAAATTACTACGTTCCCCAACATCAACAAGGGCGGATCAAGAGACCCCCCGCCGCTCCGGCTGCTCCGACGCGTCGTAGTCCTTCGCCTCCGCCTCGTAAGAAAGGAAAGACAGCCGCAGCCGCTCCGTCTACTCCGGCGTCTAGCAGCACAGCCAGAGCCGGGAGGCAATACAAATACAGTCCTTCTCTCAAGACTCCAGAGAAGTTACCATACAAGAGGACCGTGGAGGAAAACACGCGTATCGTGCAAGCAGAAGTGGATAACTTCTGTGAAGGGGTGAAAGCAAAGAAACATCCACCTCCGAAGGAGAATATAGATCCGGTAAAAGTGAAGCGTACTCTGGCTGCCCTCCAGAAACCGCCAAAGTCTCCAGTGAAAGGCAACTATGAGCGCATTCTTACAAAGTCATTTGTGGAAGCGTTGCAGTCGGGAAGTACTATCAGTGGTCAACGACGAGCTGGGAAAAAAGTTGCCCAGCTCGGCGAACAAGTGAACCAATCGTTCCCCCCGCTCCAGGTGTCTAGCGATATCGTCGCTAATGTTCCGGGTGGGATGGTGCCTGGTTATAACAATCCTGAAGATTACCTGCCCGACGAAGTACATTATGATTTATTGGAGGTGGACGAACACAAATACGTGTACGAGAAGCCTCTCGTCAAAGATGAAAGATCTCTACCAACGATGATGTTCATATTCCATGAATGGTACATGAAAACCTGCAGAGAGTCTGAGGGGAGCAATATTTTGACGCTGATGGTCAGAGAGGAGCATGACCTCGTTGGACTTGAACTGTTGAATGTTCCATTTGAGGAGTTCTTTGCGTTTTTCAATCTAAAGGCCCTCGATAAATTAATGATCACTTGCTACTACCTGTAAGTACAGTACTACTTCTGTCATTAAGTCTCTATATATAGGTCAGCTCTTTCATTGCATATATTTTTAATTATCCTCACTATATTATGCAGATTGAAGATCGCCGAATTGAAGAAACGACAAATTGGTGATATTGGGTTCATTAACACAAATCTCATAGATGCATATATGGTTAAATCTCAGGCCAAAGAAACCGAGGCCAAGCTGCTAAAATCGTTTGTAATAAATCAAAACAAAGCTATAATACTCTTCCCTTACGAATTCAAGTGAGTGTTACTATCTTCTGCATATTCGGTTTCCCTTATTAGTTGAGGTTATAGTAGTAATGTAATTGATGAGTTATGCATGCGTGCGCAGGTTCCACTATATTCTCCTAGAGATTAAGCTTGAGCAGGGACTAGTAACCGTCTTAGACTCGAGACGAAAAGATCCCACGGAGTATGCGGACATGACTGAAATGCTAGAGAAGTAAGTTAAATCGATCATTATCGCACCATATCGACAACTTTGTTCATTTCCTGATATCAAGTAATTGTTTTCTTTGTCTGCTGGCAGGGTTTGGAAAAAATTCACCTCAAAAACTCCGGGACTGCCAAAGAAGCTGCAATTTAGACACCCGAAAGTAAGTACTATAGTAGCATGTTCCACGCATCTCCTAGTGATTCAAGCGCTAGTTTCATCAATACCATTTAGCATGCTTGCTAATTATCAGTTTGATTGACCTCTATTTCTTGTAAAGTGGTTGTGGCAGGAACAAGGGAATGATTACTGTGGATACTACATTTGCGAGTCCATCCGCCACATGACCTGTGAGCAGGGCTACCCTGACAAACAATATGAAGTGCGTAAATAATAATATTCACAATTTTATTTTATTACCATCATTTGTGTTCAGTTTCATTTATTCATATATATGTATTGACCCCCTTCTTCAAATTAGATATTTCGGATGCAGGCTGAACTCCTACCACCAGATCGTATGCGAGGAATTCAAGAGGAATTGGCGGCATTCTTTCTTGACCACGTGATTGCTAAAGACGGAGAATACCATGTGGACCCTGAGTTTATTTGGAATTAGGAGATTATATTGTAATAGATAATTATATTGTATATATGTAGCCAGTACGTATCGTCGGATAGATATACGAGAACTTGTTGTTCGACCAATCTCTCAGAGAAGGAGAGGTGGTCAATATCACTTATCTCTATATGCATATGTTCATGACGATCTTCTGTTTCCTTCATTTGCTTACTAGCTAGCTAGCGTGTCTAGTCCTCTCTATACGTATAGTACGTAGCGTCGACCAAGCACGGAGATAAGAGAGGACACTTCTCTCTATTAATTAGCTAGCTAACACAATATATGAAACACCTAAATTAACCCTCCAAAACCCCCAACCCCCCCCCCTTTCAAAAAAAACCCCCAGCACCTGAAACGCTGACGCGTGGATGCCTATTGGTCCCGGTTGGTGCCACCAACCGGGACCAAAGGGCCTCCTGCCCGGGCTCGCCGCACCGGACACGTGGAGGCCCATCTGTCCCGGTTTATGCAAGAACCGGGACTAAAGGTTTAGGGCATTAGTACCGACACTTTAGTCCCGGTTCAAAACCGGGACTAATGGCCCTTACGAACCGGGACTATAGGCCCTTTTTCTACTAGTGCCACCAGATGTGTGTTCCTGTTGCTGGCATTTCTCTGGACTTATTTCAGGCCTTTTGGTGATGTGCGTTCAGTGGGAAGAGATGTTCCTGTCGATTACAAACATGTCTGTGGCGACTCCCACAATGAAAGCGATTAGGGAAAGAAGGGGGCCGGCGGCGCTGGAAGGTGGGTGCCGAAGCGTGAGGATCGCTAGGCTCTGATACCATAAAAGCGATTGGGGGAATTTGCCTCACATAGGCTTTTCCATTGTCTAGACAAATATTACAATGCTAACCATTAATGAGAGATCACAATAATAACGATTCTCCTGAATTTAGGGGATTATGAGATATGTCACGATAAGTGACATTTAGTCTAACAGTCAATCTCAAGATGATGTGCCGACTCAGTCTCTCGGAGGTGGTCATATGGGTATGTTGTGCGTGCGTGTGTTTTTAAGGATGAACTTATGTGCGTATGTATGAGCATCTGCGTCTGTATTGTGTTAGAAGAAAACTAGCATGGTGATGGATGCCATTGCCTTTTTAATGGGGATGTTGCTTCCGGACATGTTGCTCCACCAATGTGATAGGGAGTGCAACGTCCCTCAAGTTTCCGTGTCAATCCCATGTAGACCGCAAAGGAGGAAGAGGATAAAGGCTGCAAGCCGCCAGCCGTGCTGATCCAACCCAGGATAGAACCACACATACCAACGCCTCACACACTTATATCACTATGCTACTTACTCTTCATTGGCCACAAACATGTAGGAGATCCACTGTGGCCCACTGAACTCATGGTTGGGCCTTCGCTCACGTCTCGACCTGTTGGTCTGGCGTTGCCCCTTCGGGTTGTGGAGTGCCTTCGCCAGGTAGGTTGCTAACATACTTATTCGCATCACCTGTTAGATGGCTGCAAGTGTGTGGATCAATTGTCACGACAACTGTGGCATCCTCTCCCCTCAGTTCACTACAGAAAAACTAAATAAAGACGAATATGAAACTGACTCGGTGGAGGCCATTTTAACCCTAAACCTTAGTGTAAGCCGAGTGTTGCACGCGGCTTATGCCACTCTGTTTATATTAGACCGTCTTAGACCATAAGCCGAGATCCACGGGCACTCGCCTTACCTATAAGCTGATATCAAACTGTGGATCTCGATTCCTTGGTTCGTCATGCATGGTACAGAGTTTGGCGCCGGAGACGAAAAATCGTGAAGACCTATCTCTATTCAAGCTACGTGCGTGGTGTGTGGATCCCAACGAAGTGCCGGTGGCCAAGCAGCTCTGGGTTCCGGAGCCGAAGGTGAACGGCGGGCCGACAGCGACGTCTCGCGCCTTGTTGGAGTACAAGTCGCTCATTCATATTGGGAGATTGCGTGATCACGAGGGTCCAGAGCGATGGTTGCGGCCACCTAGTTCAGATGGGAGCGGACATAGTGGTCTGCCGGAGGACTCCGGTGACTTCTCAGGTCGCGGAGAGTGGCGCATTTTGCCATGGACGAGAGGTGTGCGTGATCACCGCGGAGGGGTGCCGGTCAGTGGAGTGCCGGGGGGTTCCTATAGACAGGCCTTGATGGGGCGCATCGGGCCGTCGGAGTGGAGGATTCCTCCGATGGCTCGGGACAAGGAGGTTTCGGCATGCGCGGGTGTGGTCACCACCATGGTGTTTGCGTCTGACATAGGCAGATGGTGGCCGCTGCAGCAGCACAAGTCTCTTCGGGGGCACATCTGGACAAAGAAGATCCGAGCCGAGACAATGGGACCCCACCTCATCACGCGGCTGCGGTGGCCAACACGACGCAGCAACCGTCCATTGGCCCAGTCCACCAGCCTTTTGACTAAGGAGACCAGGACTCGGGCTCTCACCAATGGCAGCACGCAAAGGACCGAAGATGTGGTTTCGCAGATCCCAAGGAGGCGGGCCATACTCAGATGGAGACAGGCCAGGCTGCGGCTTTGGGGGGTTCAAATCCCACCTTGTCGACAGCGGCGGATAAGACAGTGGGGAGGCAAAGGCTGGAGTTGATTAGGCTGGAGGGGGCCACCATTAATCCCCACCTCACGGAGCTCGAGAAGGATAAGAGGCAGCAGGAGATCCTGTCGAAGGGGGCAGCCGCGGTGCACCACTCGGCAAATTTGACCATTTTGACCTATGGACGAAATCAATTCACGAATGAATCACCGTGAAACTATTTCACACCAGAACCTTTTGTGTAGCGCCCACCACGACGGCGCCAAGACCCTCTTGTCTGGCGCCTAGCTCAAGGCGTTGCACACCATCCACCGTGGCAGCCCTCGGCCCGCACTCAGCGGTAACGCCTCGCGCTAAGCGCCACACCATGTAATGTGCACGCTGCGGCGTAGGCGCCAAGACGTCTTTAAGTCTGCAGCGCTATCTCTTAGGCGCCAGACCGTGACTTATCGACACTCTCGGCTTCACCCCCACACCACACACTCTCCCATCCCCGAGATTTGCCCCTTTCCCTCTCTCCCTCTCAAATCCTCTCCCAAATCTTGCAAATTTGAAGATTTTGTCAGTGGATTTCAACTCAAACCCTCCTCAAGGTAATATTCTCCATTCCTTGTTTTGATCCAAGTAAAGTTCCCCATTGCTCATTTGTTGCTTGTTTGGGGAAACCCTAGTTTTGTTTGGATCTAGAGATATGCATGGAAATGTGAGATGTTTGTTTGCCAATTTCTATGGTTAGGCTTTGTTAGTATGCTAGGGTTATTCTTATGGGTGTTCTTATGTTGGTGCTAGGGTTAGGTTTAGGGCTAGGGTTATGGTTATGGCTATGGTTATGGTTATGGTTATGGTTAGGTTTGTTGTTTGATATATATATTAGGTTTCTATTCCGTGTTAATCCTTGTATTAGTACTCATGGAAGCAATGTTACCTTGTTTTATTGGAATGCTTATAGGGATGGGAAGAACATGTGTGTTTGTTCATCATGGGGACAAGGACGCATTTTTGAAAGGCAATGTAGAACCGGACCGGATGAGGTTGACATTGTGTTTGATAGTAGTCCTAGCTATGCGGAGCTTTTGCAACAAGTTAGGGAAGATTTGAATTGGACGGACCCTAGTGATATCATAGAGTTGGTGGGAAGGCATAATGTAGGTTTTGGAATGCACATCCGTTGGAAGACAATGCGTGTCAACTCGGAGGAACGTTGGGTTGCATACAAGGAGACGGTGGCCGAATCACTAGACAAGGCTCTTGAGTTATTTGCAACAAAGAAGGTTGATTCAAGTTTGCATTTGGACTTGAACCGAACCCTCCCTTTGGTTGCTAGTAGCCCCACACCTTTGAAGCGAGATGAAATTGTTGAACCTCTTTTGACCCAAGAAGTGAGGCCAACATTGAGCCCGTTTACAAACAACCAATATGAAGCTTTGCAAGAGGACAATAATGAGTATGCGGACGATGACAATGAAGTTGATCTCCATGACAACAATGTGGGTGATCTCGACAAATATCACTTGCAAGAGACAATGGACCCTTCCATCCCTTTTTCCCGTGCATATGCATCGGACTCGGATGACGATGGTCCGGATGAACAAGTTGATGCGGAGGGGTTCACGGTGAAGGAAGCCGAAGCTTTCGAGAAGGTATTTGGTCGGGATCATCGGACTACATTGTTCAAGGATGTTAGTCTCGCGGATGAAGCCGTGGTAGATGGTGGCCAATGTGTACCTCTTGGGGTTAGGCCAAGCTCTTATCGTGATTTGGGAGATGACAAGAACCGCATTGCTAAAGGTTCTAAGTTCGACACCTTCTTGGAATTGAAGATGTGGCTCGACAACTACTCGATACGCATTATCATCCACATAAGGTGGTGCATTCGGACGTCAAAGTGCGCTACACGGTTGCATGTGCATGTGAAGATGAAATATGTCCATGGATTGTGCGTGCAAGACCATGGAAAGGAGGTCCCACTTGGCACGTAGTGAGTTGTGTGCCAACTCACTTGTGCCAAGGCAAAAGGGTCGATGGCAAGATTGTGTCCCAAAACCACAAACAACTCACGTCCGAGTTCATCGCCATGTGCTCTCCAACTCAATATCCACACTTCCAACAATGAGCGTCCAACATGTCATTGACCTTGTGAAAGCCATCTTTCACTACAAGGTGAAGTACGGCAAGGCATGGAAGGCGAAGCAAGCCGCATTTAAGATGTTGTATGGTACTTGGGAGGAAGCATACAACCGAATCCCTAGGTTGTTGTTAGCCATGGCGCGACAAACCGGGCATGGTTCATGTGGTCGAGCCTCATGGGCACCAAACAACGGTTCATGAAGGAAGGAGAGTCCGAGTCTTTGGCCGTGCTTTTTGGGCGTTCGAGCAATGTGTAAGGGCTTTTGAACATTGTAGGCCGGTCATCGCAATTGATGGCACGTTCTTGACCGGACAATACAAGGGCACCTTGTTGGTTGCGATAGCAAGTGATGCCAATAACCGGTGCTGCCATTGGCATTTGCTTTGGTTGAGGTGGAAAACAATGACAAGCGGGAGTGGTTTCGCATCTTTTGAGGACGAAGGTGTTACCCGCTCAAAGGAAATGTGTGTCATATCGGATCGGCATCAAGGAATTCTTAACGCGTGGAGATTGACATTCCGGGCATGCTCCGTTGCACCATCGATGGTGCATGAGGCACTTTGTTCGAACTTCTATAGGGCATGTGGCCTTAAGGAGTTGGCCGATGATCTTCAAGATTGTTGTCTTGCTTTCTCGAGGAGCGCTTAGCGCCACTTTGTACCACAAATTGCTCGCACACAAAAACTTGATGCGGGGTCAAGACTTTCTCAATCGCACATTCAATACGGAACAAGTGGGCACGTGCCTTTGATGAAGATGGCCGGAGATACGGTCAAATGACAAGCAATATGGCGGAATGCTTCAATAAGGTGCTCAAAGGTGCACGTGGATTACCCGTGACGGCAATAGTTCAATACACATTTGACAAGATGAATGCGTACTTTCTAAAGTACTCGATGGAAACCGATGCACAAATAGCGGGTGAGAACCCACGGAAGTACAGGGAGGAGGAAGAGGAAGAAGAGAGGAAGAAGAAGAAGGGAAAGGGGCCTTGCTCTACGCAATAAAGCTACTATGTCTCCTTCGATTTGGTTGTGAACTACTATGTGTCGTGAACTACTATGTGTCCTCCTCGATTTGGTTGTAATAACTACTATGTGGCGTGAACTACTATGTCTCCTCCTCGCTTTGGTTGTAAGAACTACTATGTGGCGTGAACTACTATGTCTCCTCCTCGCTTTGGTTGTAAGAACTACTATGTGTCGTGAAGTACTACGTGTTATAAACTACGTGTTATAAACTATGTGTCATGCATGTATCATTCCTACTTCACATCAGGTGTGTCCATGCTAAAATATTCACTAAGTCCACGTGCAGCGCCTAGCTCCCAGCGCTGCAGACTGTGTGTGACGCCTCGAGCTAGGCGCTGCACAAGGCTGTAGCTTGCCACACGCTCTGCTGCCTTACAGAAAGCTACAGCCTTGTGCAGCGCCTAGCTCGAGGCGTCACACTGCACGCTGCAGCGCTGGGAGCTAGGCGCTGACTGCTGCAATGACGCCTCGGTGCTAGGCGCTGCACATGGTCAAGCTTGCCACACCTTCATTGCCTTACAGCAAGCTACAGCCAAGTGCAGCGCCTAGCTCACAGCGCTGCCTTGACTGCAGCATGTGGACGCCTCGAGCTAGGCGCTGCACTGGCTGTAGCTTTACGAAAGGCAATGAAGGTGTGGCAAGCTACAGCCTGCGCAGCGCCTAGCTCGAGGCGTCATACTACACAAGGCAGCGCTTAGCTCCAGCGCGCCGCAGCATGCGATGTGCACGCCTCGGGCTAAGCGC
Organism: Aegilops speltoides; assembly: GCA_021437245.1. Taxonomy (NCBI): domain Eukaryota; kingdom Viridiplantae; phylum Streptophyta; class Magnoliopsida; order Poales; family Poaceae; genus Aegilops; species Aegilops speltoides. The sequence goes on from CM038145.1 coordinate 32,429,452, forward strand.
TGCACAGGCTGAAGCTTGCCACACCTTCGCCGCCTTACAGCAAAGCTACAGCCAGTGCAGCGCCTAGCTCAAGCGTCACACTACAGATGCAGCGCCTAGGCGCTGCAGACTGTAGTGTGACGCTTGAGCTAGGTGCTGCACCGGCTGTAGCTTTACGTAAGGCAACAAAGGTGTGGCAAGCTACAGCCTGCAGCGCTTAGCTCGAGGCGTCACACTACACAAGGGCGCCAGCCCCCAGCGCCAGACTGTAGTGTGACGCCTCGAGGCTAAGCGCTGCACAGGTCAAGCTTGCCACACCTTCATTTCCTTCAGAAGCTACAGCCAGTGCAGCGCCTAGCTCGAGGCGTCATCTTGCACGGTGCAGCGCTGCTCAGTGAGGGCGCTGCGGTGTGGTGTGACGCCTCGAGCTAGGCGCTGCACCTGGCTGTAGCTTTACTGTAAGGCACGAGCGTGTGGCAAGCTACAGCCTTGTGCAGCGCTTAGCTCTCAAAGTCCACACTACACAAGCAGCGCCCACCTCACAAAGCGCCAGACTGTAGTGTGATGCCTAAGAGCTAGGCGCTGCACAAAACTTGGCGAATTTTTGGCCAACACGAATAGAGTTCAACACAGAATAAGCAACACTTTGGCCAAAACATTACGACACTTTGCATCACAGAATAAGCATTACTAAGAGATTTATACATTACCACCATCACGACAAGTTCGACATTACCACCATCACGACAAGTTCGACATTACCACCATCACGACAAGTTCGACATTACAACCATCACGACAAGTTCGACATTACCACCATCACGACAAGTTCGACATTACCACCAACATAGCTACCATTACTAGAAGAGAACGACGACTACTTCCTTCCACGCTTGCTGGTTCCTCCCCCTCTCTTGGAGGGTATCTTCTTCGCTTTCCTAGGAAGACGAACCCGCTCCTGCTCTGCCTCCGGTTCCTCCACGTCATCCACATCGTCATCCAAATAGTCGTCCAGCGGACATCCGCGAGGTGCCGACCGTCCTTTTGCCTCTTTGGGTGAAGTCCTCGGTGTGTATTTGTTGATTCCTTCCTAGGCTTTAACTCGTATGCGAGACCGAACCTTGCGTGTCTCCGAGGTCATATCATCGAGACCTATGCATCCACAAAAGATATGGAAAGACCGTTTGTGAGAATATAGTTAGCAAATGCATCAACATTTGGATACATAACCTCGGGCCATACCTCTTGGGTGAGTACACCCACATCTTGGGTGACCACACCCACATCCTCATCGCCCAAAGGATTATCATGGCGAAGTTGGATCGATGGTGTCGCCGACCTAGAACGTTACGGTGATACATACTGGGTCACGACAACCGAAAAGGTTTGACAGCCGCCTTAACTTTTGGCCTGGCTGCAACATGAACAAGTGAATGAGACATCGAGCGAGAAACACATGTTAAGTGCTAGTTTGAAGGAGATGTGAACCTTAATGAATTCTCGGTGCACCTTCCCCATCGCTTTTGCCACCGGGTTGTTTCGAGCGATGTCGGTCTCATCACCGCTTTCTTGATCTGGGCACGCTATGAAAAGAAAAGGTATCAACGTGTTAGGCAAGTGAAGATGTGAATATTGCGAATTGAAACGCAAAAGGGCACATACCACAAAGTTCATCATTGGCCCCGCAGGATCACGGAGTTGCCTTTCCCGACTAATGCGTTGTCTCGATGCTGAGCTACCTCATCAAAGACGGTGGGTTCTTCCAAAATCTTATCATCATCGCCGCTTGCATACCTCCACACGAGTGGCGCCTAGAAACCATGTGAGATAGTTGTTGAACGCAATCGGGCAAAGCTCACGAAGCTTGGCTCGTTTTCCAGCCCTAGCTTGCTCCACAAGAAGCTCCCACCGTATGACATACTTGTTGTGATGCTTGGCCCAATCCTTGATCTTCTGCTGCTTTTTCCTATCCAACCCGCAAGTTAGAAACATAATATTAGCATCATCGAAACCGCCGAGAAGCTGCTAATTGCTCAAGGTTGATTATATCTTACGCGTGTAGCACTATATCCGTGTCCACAAACTCCGGCGGTGTGGCATGAACAAACCAAACTGCGGTACACCCGATGTGGCATGTGAAGCTCAACCGCCATTGCATATGAGTGGACACCGCATATGCCGAGATCCCTATCTCTAGTGCACATCGGATTCAGCGTGAACTCTATAGGGTTCCCAAAACTATCTCTGTTCCATAAGGTTCCCATACAACCTACTGTAATTGGAAAGAATGAAAAATTGATATCGACTTACGATGGAAGCATGATAATAACTTATGCAATGTCAATTCACCTTTCGCCAGCGTGATGGCGTCCATCTCGCTCTGTAAAAGCTTGTACATGACGGAGGGATCATCCGTCATCTCATTTAACATATCCCACTTGTAAGCCCAAGTCGCGCCGTAGTGGGTCGTCTTTATCGTCCCAATCCTCGTACTTCACTTTCTTGGTCGTCCAACCGCAAGCGCTCCCAGCTCCATATGGAAAGTGCGAGCAAACAACCACCAATACCTCCAGATAGCCTACAACAGGCTTCGTCCAACTGCACATAAAAGAGAACATGGTTGAATTAAAAGCAAGATCGCATTCCTAATGTACCAATGAATGGAAAGAGAAACAACAACTTCTTACCTGTCTATACAAGTAAGCCAGTGTCGCCGAACCCCAACTCCATTTGCTATCGAAGACGGTCAACGCCTTGAGCCACATCCATGGAGCATTCTTGCCTGTGCCATCAGCAAACATAGTCCTGGATATCACGTACCACATGTAGACACGAGCATATGTCTTCACCATGTCCTCATTAGCATCCTCAGGGCAATTACTGAAGTTTGATACAATCCACGTGAAAGTAGCACCGGCTGCGACTCTTTCCTTCTTCTTGCCTTCTACTTCTGGTTCCCGCGGCTCCGGAGGAACCATACCGATAAGGGCAAACATTTGCTCGCGCCAACCATCAGAATCGGTGCTCATACATAGAGGTTTCCCATCGATAGGAAGACCGGTGATCATAGCTATATCCTGAGCGTCAAGGTCATCTCCCGGTCCGAAGATGGAAAGTGTGCGTCTCCGGCCTCAATGATCAATAAGCGCGGTGAGTCTTTGGAGCATTGTTGGGTGGCGTCGACCTCTTGACCAAGCTGAATGAAAGGGAGAAGTCCTGTCTCCCTAACATACTGGCGTGTACCGCTCATCATAAGCGCATCCACCCAAGGTTGACCCGTGAGCCCAAGCTTGAGGTCCAAGCTCCTACAAGAAAACAAACAAATCATTACATATGGAGGGTATGTGTTTGAAAAAACACAAATCATAACACCGCAACTTTCATTATTACCTGCTTCTTCACCGACATAGCGTCGACCGGTGTTGTAGATCCCAATGATCATTGAGAAGCCAAACCATCCTAGCAATTTGCAAGAAAGCTTTCTTGTCAACACGATTATCTTTTGAATAAAAAAAACTAAAATACGGCTACTACATGCAAATTTCAAAGCATATGTATCCAAACCATTCTTGCCAATACAAATGTGATTTCAATAAACTAAACTAAGCCTACTTCATGCAAGATTCAATACAAATATCTTTTCCATATAAATAATATGTCAACCTATGTATCCAAACTATATAAATAACATGTCAACCTATGTATCCAAACCACATTCTAATCTAACTAGGGTTCCCCAAATCTAATACATGCAAGATTCAAACAAAAGTTCCCCAAAACTAATACATGCAATATTCAAACAAGGGTTCCTCAATTCTCGAAATAGCATACATTCTATGGATAGAAAGAAGGGATCGGAGAAAAGTACCTTCTAGGATGGATTGGTGAAGGAATCCACGGGCCAAATCGTCGATCTGAAGGATTTTGGAGAGAGGATTGAGAGGGGAGAGAGAGGGCCGCCGCCATGTTCTCAGAATCGACCGGTAATGGGGTGGGTTGGGGAGGGCTAGCCTTGGCTGCATCTAAGTCACAAGCAGCGCTTACGCCGCAGCGCGTGCACATTACATGGTGTGGCGCCTAGCGGAGGCGTTACCTTCTTGGAGTGCGGGCCCGGGGCTGCCACGGTGGACTGGTGTGTAACGCCCAGCTAAGCGCGCCTGATAGGGTGTGGCGCCGTCGTGGCGGGCGCTACACAAAAAGGTTACGCCTGTGAAATAGTTTTACGGTCAGTTCATTCTGTGAATTGATTTCGTCCATAGGTCAAAATGGTCAAATTTGCCGCACCACTCTGCGGGACCCAAGGAGGTGTTGACACAACAGGAGTTGCGATTGGTGGGTGAAGTCGGTGACCCCCAAGTCGCGGGACCCGAGGAGGAGGCAACGTTGGTGGATTCGGTTGTGGTGCACATGCCGGAGCGTCCGGTAGACGGGTGGGCCCCGGTACGGGACCTACTGCAGCTCACGAGAGACGAGGGGGAGGCGCGTCCAGATCAAGCCATGCAAGATATGGGACCAGCGCTACAGGAGTTGGGGTCTAGGGAGGCGAGCGCTGAGGTGACAACGATGATTGCATGCATGCAGGAATCGTTGCATGGTGATATCGTAGAAGATACACAGACCCAGGAGAGGAATCTTTCTGCTAAGGAGATTGCAGCGCTTGGCAACATCAAGGTGTTTTGTGCGGGACTTCTCAAGAATCTTGCTCCGCCTCTCCTTAAGGAGTTCGAGGGTCTGCAGCGTCAAATCTGGGCAGGATCCTTTCACGCCGCGCCGCACTACACGGTCTGTCTGTTCGGTGGGAGCGAGGAAGACAAAGGCCTCAGCAGCTGAAACGGTCCTATTGAAGACTCTGGGATTTAACTGTGACGACCTGGCGGTCTCCGAGGATGCGCTAGGTCAGCTACGCACAGTCTTCGACTCACCGCTACAGGAGCCGTAGTTGAGGGCCATCGCGGCAATCTTCGGAAAAGCAATACCACTAAACCTAGCAGAGGAGGCAGGGAGGGCCGAGCCCCTCTTGGCGCAGTAGGGGCGAGGGCTCCGGTGGTGTTGGTGTCATCATTTCTGATGATGAGCAATGCCTTGGAGTTAGTGTGCTGGAATGTTAGAGGTCTTAACAATCCGGCCAAGAGGAAGGCGCTTAGAGGATTTGTGGAATCTGCCCGTGCGGCGATTGTTTGTATTCTAGAAACTAAATTAGAAGTGGTGGACATTTATGTAATCATGCAATGCATGGGTCCGAGCTATGATGGTTTCACTTATCTGCCGGCTTCCGACACTAGAGGAGGCATTTTCGTGGCTTGGGACACCACGGGCACTAGTAGAAAACAACCCATTAGTCCCGGTTCGTAAGGGCCTTTAGTCCCGGTTCATGAACCGGGACTAATGGGTCGTTACTAATGCCACCAGACATTAGTCCCGGTTCAAAGATGAACCGGGACCAATGTGACTCCACGTGGCGATGTGCACCGAGCCCAGTCAGAGGGTCTTTGGTCCCGGTTGGCGGCTCCAACCGGGACCAAAAGTCTTTTTTTAAGAAAGTGGCTGCTTTAGGGGTTTTGTGGTTTATTTTAGGTTGTTATTTATAGCTAGCTAATAGAGAAGTGTCCTCTCTTATCTTCGTCCTTGGTTTATCAACGCTGCTGCTATATGTTCATTGCACCCGCAGATATATGACATGGCTCATGCATGCTTTGCATCATACATCATCATATATATGTATATAATAAAGTCCTACTAATCATGCATCATCATACTACTTCTACTCGTTATTAATAATAAGTCATACGATCATCATCCTCATATATAGTCATCGAACCCAACCCTACATATATAATTGTTCTTAGCACATGATCATCGATTACCGGTATAGGACCTAAAACACCCTTAAGGTAAAATAGCATAAAACAATATAGACCCCGACTCTCCATTATGAAGAATGGCGATCATCCTGTCTCCAATTCTTGCCTTTCGCTGCTTATTGCTTCCAAGAAGCTCCTTACGACTGTCCATACATTTTTCCATTCTTTGATTGTTATGTCTCCACTTCTTTTAGAAACCCGATATGGACAGTTGAGATTCAGTAGGACGACCTGGTAGTATGTTCAAAACATGAAGGCTACCACGCGTATACATCGGATGAGGGACACACTCATTCGGGATTATCTGTTGAAAAACATAGTAATAACCGTAGTTAGCAATGATGTACTAGTTTAGAAGTGTGCAAAAAGATGCACGGATGTTGTAATAGTAAAAATAATCGTACCAAGGTATCTCCATGGTAGTTATCAGAGTTCAACACGTGCACTAGTGGCGCGTATTGACCATAATGTTGAGGAGTTTGATTGTAGATATTGTAATTCTCAAGATCTCTACAAAATCCGACTAGATGTCGTTTCTCCCGATAAGTTAATTCGCAGCCTTGATGTAGTATGTTACATCTACCATCTTCCGCACATTCTTTGAAGAATGAAAATAAGCTGTCAATGGAGATAAGTTGTCAACTATATATTTTGAAATAAACAATATAAATTACTTAATAACTATGTTTAGCTCACATGAGGGAAGAACTGGAGGTGTATGCACAAAGACCCAAATCGTAGGTGTCTCTTGCTCGATTGTAGGATCACCAAGATCCATGGTGATAATCATACCCTCATCAAGACCATACATCTTGCAAAATGCATCCCAATTTTTGCAACCAAAATGGGTTACACTCGAGCATTGTACAGCTTTACTTGAAAATCCACATCATGTTCGGTACTTAGGACAATTTTTTGGTTTGAAATTTTCATGGTCTTCAAAATCCATCCTCTCCAAGACATAGCGTCTTGCAAAGCATGGGATAAGCTAGTCGAATTGAAAAAGATGAAAATTACACGTTAAAATAGTTGAAGTCGTGCAATTACGAAAAAAACTATTGTCGTCGCGTTGCATCCGTATGAACATCGCAAGTCTCCTCGAGCTTAATCTTTGAAGCGCCGATCTTCCTCCACTCAATGAATCATCGCACATACCTCGGTCATCGTGGCACCAACGCACTCCCGAGGCGATTTTCGTGCGTCGATGAGGACGACATTTCCGCCTCGTTCATAATTCAAATATTAAACTAGATCATTATTATAAATCACGGGTTGACTATAGATGATCGATGTACGTCGGGTTGAATATTATACCAAATTGTCTAGCACACGGAATGAAGGAGAACTTATCCAATATGAGCATTCAATAAGCAAAACCAAATCACATAATAAAGTATAGTATTCAAATTAGCATGCATTCAATAATTATAAGCAAAACTACATCATCTCTTGGTGTCCGTACATCATCGAATATTATCACTAATAAAACTAGAACCGTGGCGCCCGACGGTATCGGCGGCGGTGGACACCAAAGATAAGGAACCATCACAGGATCATAGCTCCAAGTGAGATCCTCGAAGAACATGCCGGTATTGTCGAACCTCCCTCCAATGCAACCATGTAGCGACGGACGTGCTCGTCCTCCTCGGCGACACGATGACGTACCACCTCCGCGGTGTCCGGATGCCTCACCACCGCATCGCCCACGCGACCGCCACCAAACAAGGATCGGGTCAACAACGGGCTGCCTCCTCACCAACCTACTACGTCCCCGAAGGTAGCACCTCCCAATACCAACCCGTGAGCCCAGGTCCGAACATGACCACGATCAAGCAGGCCTCCATCGCCGACTCGACGACAGCGAGGATGCGGGATAGGCATCGCCGACGTCGACGCAGAACTACTTCTATATATAGTTAAATAAAAGTAGTCTTATTAATTAAATCTATCTAGCTCAACTACTAAACACTTACTATAAATAAATAAGTAGTAACATAAAAAAACTAACATAAAAAACTAACATAAAAATCTAACATAAAAAAGTAACATAAAAAATCTTACATAATATGAACAAATCTTTTTACAGAAAAAAATCTAACATAAAAACTAACAAATTAATTACACAATCTACATTAATTACATATCTAAATTACACAATCTAATCTAACAAAAATATCTATGAACTACAAAAAATCTAAAAAAATCTAACATAAAAAATCTAACATAAAACATCTAACATAAAAAACTAACTAAAAACCTTTTTACAGAAAAAAAATCTAACATAAAGAAACTAACATAAAAAACTAACATAAAAATCTAACATAAAAAACTTACATAAAAAATCTTACATAATATGAACAAATTTTATAGAAAAAAAACTAACATAAAAAAATCTAACATAAAAAATCTTTTTACAGAAAAAAAACTAACATAATATAATACATATCTAAATTACTACACATCTAATCCTACAAAAGATCTAAATTACACAATATGAACAAATTTTACAGAAAAAATCTAACATAAAGAAACTAACATAAAAAATCTAACATAAAAAATCTTACATAATATGAACAAATCTTTTACAGAAAAAAATCTAACATAAAAACTAACAAATTAATTACACAATCTACATTAACTACATATCTAAATTACACAATCTAATCTAACAAAAATATCTATGAACTACAAAAAATCTAAAAACAAATCTAAGAAAAATTAAAAAAGAGGCGACTGCGGCGACGGCGACGAGTCTTGTGTGGCGCGGCGGCGGCGGCAGGCGGCGGCTGTGTGTCAGGGCGTGGCGGGCGATGGCGTCGATGGCGCTGGTCGGGTCGGTCGGTGGCTGACGTCTGGACGACGGCGTGGCATGGCGGGACGATGACAAGCGAAGGCGAGGCGGGCGGCGCGGCAAGGGCAGGCAAGCGACGGCAGCGTCGAGGCGAAGGGCGGCGACAGTGTCGGCCTGGGCGAGGAGCATACAAGCGTCGTGAGAGGAGCGGAGAGAGATCGAAGTGGGGATCGCGGTTCGAAATTTTCCTAAGTGCTACTTATATAGCAAAACCTCTCGGTTTGTGCCACAAACCGGGATAATCTCTCTTTAGTCGGTTGGTGCCACGAACCGGACCAAAGACTCTTTTCAAAGAGCCCAAAGGCGGAAATGAAGACCTTTGGTCGGTTGGTGGCACAAACCGACAAAAGAGGGCATAGTCGATTCCGGCGACCACGAACCGGACAAAGAAGATTGGTCGGTTGGAGCCACCAACCGGGACCAATGGACTCTGCACTGTTTTTTGTTGATTCTTCCAGCAGCTTCGTTTTAGTCCCACCTCGCCAAGCGAGAGGCACTCGCAAATGTTTATAAGCCCCGAGTGCGAGATACAATGACGAAGAGGCTCAATGCTCCTCAAGACGTTGGTTGGCTTCAACCCTTGCGGGATCTGATGAGAGACCGCACAGAGCTATGTGCGGTCAGATTGACACTATCCCGAAAGGGTTGAAGCAGATTAACGAGCATTGCGTCTCTTTTTATTTGTAATGACTTATTATAACTCGAAAAAAATAATATAGCGAAAAAGAAAAAACTATATAAAAACTACTCGAAATGAATAGAAGCAAAAAATAGTTGTGATTAACTATAGTAAAAAAGGAGCATATATGCTTATTTTTAATGGCTTATTACAACACAGAAATAAAAAGAAAAAATAAATATAGATTAAAAAGAAAAAACTATATAAAAAACTACTCAGAAATGAATAGAAGCAAAAAATAGTTGTGATTAACTATAGTAAAAAAGGAGCATATATGCTTATTTTTAATGGCTTATTACAATATAGAAATAAAAAGAAAAAATAAATATAGCAGAAAAAGAAAAAACTATATAAAAACTACTCAGAAATGAATAGAAGCAAAAATAGTTGTGATTAACTATACTAAAAAGGAGCATATATGCTTATTTTAATGGCTTATTACAACACAGAAATAAAAAGAAAAAATAAATATAGCAGAAAAGAAAAAACTATATAAAAACTACTCAGAAATGAATAGAAGCAAAAAATAGTTGTGATTAACTATACTAAAAAAGGAGCATATATGCTTATTTTAATGGCTTATTACAACACAGAAATAAAAAGAAAAAATAAATATAGCAGAAAAGAAAAAACTATATAAAAACTACTCGAAAATGAATAGAAGCAAAAAATAGTTGTGATTAACTATAGTAAAAAGGAGCATATATGCTTATTTTTAATGGCTTATTACAACACAGAAATAAAAAGAAAAAATAAATATAGCAGAAAAGAAAAAACTATATAAAAACTACTCGAAATGAATAGAAGCAAAAAATAGTTGTGATTAACTATAGTAAAAAGGAGCATATATGCTTATTTTTAATGGCTTATTACAACTCGAAATAAAAAGAAAAAATAAATATAGCAGAAAAGAAAAAAACTACTCGAAATGAGATGCAGATAAACTTATAGAGGAAATTCAACTTAAATTCATAACAATTTCAAGAGAAATCCGTATGAATTTATGCTAAATTACCTATATAAGCGCATCTATTTTCATTATCGGAGGAGCTCAATAAAGTAGAGAGGAGGGCTTATAAACCAGTCCGTTCCCCTTGATTGGCGAGGTGGGACTAAACTCAGGTCGCAACGGGCACCAACCTTTTAGTCCCGGTTGATGGCTCGAACCGGGACTAATGGGAATCCTTTGGTCCCGGTTCAAGCCACCAACCGGGACCAATGGTGTTGGGCCAGGAGCGAGGCCCATTGGTCCCGGTTCGTCCCACAAACCGGGACCAATGGCCCACGTGGCCCGGGCCGGCCCCGGGGCTCACGAACCGGGTCCGATGCCCCCATTGGTCCCGGTTCTGGGTTGAACCGGGACTAATGGGCTGGACCGGCCTGGACCATTGGCACCGTTTCTACTAGTGGGGGGTGCTTTTGACAAATTTTGTCAATGATTCTCATTGCATCACCGGGTACGTTTCACCCAAGGAGGGACGACATGGTGGTTAACTGTAGTTTATGGGCCACAGGAGGACGAGAGCAAGATCAACTTCCTGAATGAGTTATCAGAGCGGAGATCGCTAAGCCCAGGACCTTTGCTTGTTATTGGCGACTTTAATCTTATTGTACACGCGACAGACAAGAATAATGTCAACTTGGACAGGAGAATGATGGGGAAGTTCAAATGCTTTGTGGACAATAGTGCACTCAAGGAGCTCTTTTTGCATGGGCGCAGATTCACGTGGAGCAACGAAAGAGAGACTCCCATGCTCACTAAAATTGATCGTGCATTTGTCTCCGTGGATTGGGAACTTGAACACCCGGAATGTTTGTTGCAAGCCTTATCCACCGAGTACTCGGATCACTGCCCGTTGCACCTCACGCTTCATGAGCAGATGCATGTGAGGAGGAGGTTCCGCTTTGAGAAATTCTGGGTCAAAATGGAAGGATTCTTGGATGTTGTCAAGGAGGCTTGGAAGTGCGACCCAAATATTTCAGACCCTTTCATGCGGCTGGATATCTTGCGTCGCAACAAGGCTAGAGCCCTTGCCACTTGGGGTTAAAAGGAGATAGGAAATATCAAGCTGCAAATTGCCATTGCAAATATAGTCATCATGAGGTTCGACTGTGCCCAGGAAAACCGCCTTCTTACGGTAGAGGAGAGATGGCTCAGAAGAACGCTTAAACATATGGTGCTGGGGCTGGCTTCCCTAGAGAGGACCATCGCTAGACAAAGGTCGAGAATAACATGGCTACAAGAAGGAGATGCAAACACGCAACTGTTTCACCTGGTAGCAAATGGGAGACGGATGAAGAACTATATACCTTCTTTGACCATGGATGGGCGTATCATCACTGATCAGAAAGGCAAGGAGGAGGCTTTCTACATGGCTTACAAAGACTTATTAGGCAAGGATGAGGCTCGTGAATTCACATTAGATTTGGAGAGACTGGGAATTGAGCCTCTGGACCTCTCGGAGCAAGATGTTGTGTTTACGGAAGAAGATATATGGGCGGTTGTCATGGACCTACCCTCGGACAAGGCTCCAGGACCGGATGGGTTCATTGGGCTGTTTTTTCAGAAAGCTTGGGAGGTGATTAAGGGAGATCTGGTAGCGGCGATTCACAAGCTATTTCTTGGAAATGGAAGGGGATTCGGTAGACTAAACCAAACTTTGATCACTCTATTGCCGAAGTCTCCGGAAGCATGTTCTGTTTTCGACTTCCGACCTATATGTCTCCTGCATAGCATGCCCAAGATTGCATCAAAACTCCTGACGGCTAGGCTCAGGCCACGTATGGGGGAACTTGTTCAGGTGAACCAATCCGCTTTCATTAAGGGGCGATGTCTGCATGATAACTTTCTTCTGGTGAGGCAAATGGCTCGCTCGTTGCATCGAAGGAAAGCGAAAGGGGTATTGCTCAAGCTCGACATAACTAAAGCCTTCGACTCATTGGCGTGGACTTTCCTGTTTGAAGTATTGAGAGCCAAAGGATTCTCGGAGCTCTGGATATCTTGGATAGCTACACTTCTTACCACGGCCAGCTCAAGAGTGATTGTAAATGGATGTGCCGGAGACAAGTTCATGCACGCTAAAGGTCTGAGGCAAGGCGACTCGATCTCCCCTTTTCTATTCGTGATTGCCATGGACATTCTTACGGCTATTGTTGTCAAGGCACATGAGGAGCGGGTTCTTAGCATCATCAATGGATGTAGCCCGATGCAACGCTTGTCGTTGTACGCGGATGATGTGGTGCTCTTCATCAAACCAACTTGGCCAGACCTTTTGTTTGTTAAGGAAACTCTCACCATCTTCGGAGTGGCATCGGGTCTTAAAGTAAACTTTGCCAAATCTGCGGCAATTATGATCCGGGTAGAGACGGAGGATGAGGAGCTCGTAAAGTCGGCCCTTCCTTGGAAGATTGCCACCTTCCCGTGCAAATACCTTGGGTTACAGCTTAGCATAAGACAGCTTAAAAGATCCGAGTGGCAGCCAATTTTTGATGCGGCACTACATATCTTGCCAGGATGGCAAAGGGGCTTGGTGACTAGACCTGGGAGACTTATCCTCGTCAACCAAGTCATGAGGGCGCGAGCCACTCATCATCTCATGATTGCGGAGGCGCCAAAATGGGCGCTAGAAAGAGTGGACAAAGGCTGTCGGGCATTTTATTGGGCCGGGACGGAGGAAGTGAGCGGTGGCAAATGTGTGGTGTCTTGGGCCAAGGTGTGTAGGCCAAAACACATGGGAGGACTGGGCGTCATTGACTTATATAAACATAGTCTGGCCCTAAGATTAAGATGGGAATGGCTCCGCCGGACGGATGCGTCCAAACCTTGGCAAGGGCTCAACTTGACGGCGGACAAAAAAGTAGCCCAAACCTTTGGGAGTCTAGTCAAATGGAAGGTGGGCTCGGGAGACAAAATCTTATTTTGGAAAGACCGGTGGTTGCAGGGTGCAACAATCTCCGAGGTTGCACCCTTGGTAGTGGCTACGGTTCGCACACAAGTGGCCAACAGGAGACTGGTGTGTGATGCTCTGGGCAGGCATGCCTAGATGAATGACATCGTGGGTAACCTATGCACGGAAGGTTTGACCCAGTTCATCGGACTTTGGGAGATCATCTCGGAGGTTCAATTGGAGGAACAGATGGAGGACCATCCCATTTGGACTTGGAACGAGTCAGGAGCTTACACTGCAGCGTCCACATACAAGATGCTTTGTGAGGGATGAGTGAGATTTCACTCATTCGGAGCCATCTGGAAATGTTGGGCTCCACTGGCGTGTAAGATTTTTATGTGGTTGGCAGTACAATACCGACTGTGGACGTCAGATAGAAGGACGAGACATGGGTTGCAAGACCAAACCTCTAGATGCTACTTATGTGACCAGGAGGAAGACACGGTGGACCACATCTTGCAACAATGTGTGTTCTCGCGGCAAGTGTGGTTTCGTTGTATTGCCAGAATGGGTTTGAGGATCGAGCTTTGCCCGGCAAATGACTCTAGGTTGGTGCAATGGTGGACAGAAGCTAGGAAACAAGTTCACAAGCAAACTCGGAAAGGGTTCAACACGTTTGTGATGCTAATTTGTTGGACTCTTTGGAAACAAAGGAACGTGAGGGTCTTCGGCTCGGGTCAAGTCAAGAATGAGGGAGACACGGTGGACATGATCTTCGACGACTTGAGGACTTGGGCCACGACAGGAGCGTTTGGAGGACAACTAGTTCCCGAGTAGTCGAGTATCGTGTAGGAGTGGGGTGGAGGCTTGGTTAGGGTCGGCCTGTGACTCCTAACTAGCGCAATTGTAATCTCTTGTACATATTATTCTCTCTTCTATAAAGCTAAGGTACGCCATTGGCGTATCCTCGAAAAAAAACTGTGTATCTCGGCGAAATAAAACTATCTGACGGCCAGCCAACACTAACGGAGATGCCACCTGAAACCTTTGTATGCTGAGTGCAACATTCGGCTTAAGTTTTCACACCGGGGCGATCGCGTGCAGCCACATGCCCCTTTAAGCCGAGAGCTTTTGAACGCCGGGCTTTTTTCCCCCTCACACTGAGTCATAGGTTGTTAAGCCAAGTCTTTGTATTTACCGAGCGTCCGTCACTCCGTACTCGACTTACGTGGAACTAGAACAAGTATTCGTGTTTTTACACTCGGCATACGTCGAGCCACACGGGCCGCATTGGTGGTTGCACGCGCTAGCCTAATCCTGCATTTGATGAGCGTTCGTGGGTCAAACAACATTTGAGGCTGTGTTAATCAGAGCGGCTGTCAGTGACAACGATATCTACTTTATTTTATTCTCAAAACAAAGGGGCATCGACTCTCAATGATGACCCTGTCAGACGCCAGTCTAATAGTTTAAGCACACGTAGAAGAACGAAGAAGCCTTTTCTTTTGGAGGCTTGGAGCTCTAATTTGACGCGTAGTCAGTGTACAGATAAGGAGAAAAAGTCCAAAACAAACCTTCAATTTGTAGGCGAAAGCTAAATCAAACCTCGAACTCTCAATCCCTGAAATGAGCACACCAAACTCTCTAATCCCGGTTTATTTAAACCTTGACAGAATGTAGCCGGGATTTGCTGAATTGGGCCGGCCCAGTAGCGCACTTACTCGCGCACGCGCACTAATCTGGTTTTCTTAGTTTCTTTCTTTCTCGTTTTCTTTTCATTTTTCATTTTTACACATGTCTAAATTTGCTCAGTATCCAATGTACATTTTTGAGGCACACTTTAAGTATTTTTGGATAAACTTTTGATATTTTCAAATACATTATGTACATTTTTAAATTAAATGTTTTAAAAACTTTTTGAATACATGGTAATATTTTTTCAAATACATGTTTTACATTTTATTAATGACAAAAACATTTTATAAAACTACATGAACACCTTTTTACGTGGTTCAACATTTTTAAATCTGCATACACTTTTTTCAAGGACATGCCACATATATTCAGTTAAGGTTATGACACATATTTTTACATCACGCAAACATATTTTTACATTGCACACACATTTTTTTGAAAATGTCGCAAACACATTTTTTGAAACTCGTGAGCACTTCAAAATTTTGTTCAGGTTGCAAAAAATGTTTATAAAGGTGTTCGCTTTTTCAAAGTTGTTGGTTTTTAAAAGTATTCGGAATTTTCAAAAAGTTCTCACACTTTATAAATGTTCAAATATTTCATATATAAATACGTTTTCAATACTTGTTTGCCCCTCAAACATATTTTCAAAGTTCGACGCTTTGGTTTCTGATTAAATATTTCGGGCCTCTGACTATGTCAGCCATAGTCGTCTACTGTAGTGGCTACCAGGTCCCAAGTTCGACTCCAGGGCATGTTTTTTTGTGTTGAAATTATTAGGTCACCCGATAAGAAAAAGAAAGAAAGAATTTTTACGTCCCATTGTTAAGGAAAAAAAACTCGCTTTATGTCTGGTGAGCTGGCCAACAATCTGAAACATTTTATAAATACATTATTTATTAAATAATTTACGAAATACCAAAAACATTATTAAAAAATGTGACACAATTTTAAAAATACGAAACATTTTTCAAATCATGTGAAAAACTTTTGGAATTCTGAACATTTTTTGACAAATATAACTTTTTTAAAATCACAAACAGTTTTTTAAAATGCTAATAGAGTTTAAAAATTCCAAACAGTTTTTAAAAAACACAAAAAGAATTGAATTTGTTCGAAAAATAGAAAACATGAACATTTTTAACTTCTGAACAATTTTAGAAATGTGCGGACATTTTTTAAACCTCACGAATTCTTGTTTTGCTATAGTGGGCCGGCCCAAATTCTTGTCCGTGAGTGTAGCTGGTAATCCCGAGCGGGATTGTAGTATTCCCGATGTGCCAAACAGGTATAGGGTCCAAAATAGACCGGAATTACAAGTTCAGAGTGTCAATTTCTGGGATTCAAAGTTCAGGGTTTGATTTAGCTTTCATCTACGACTTCAAGGTTTATTTTAGACTTTTTCCTAAGGAAGCAGAGGGAGAAGAGGCAAGAGCCACCCGGGGATGGAAGGGAAACGGTGGGACCGGCGCACCGGCGGAAGATTGGGCCGGTCTCCCTCTTCCTCGCGCAGCTTCCACATCTCATGAGCTTCCGGTGCCGCCCCCTCTTCTTCCTGCCTCCTCCCCCCCCTTCCCCATCCCTTCCTCCTCCTCTGCCCGCCCCGCGCCGCACCACGCCCCCTCTCCCGCTCGAAGCTCGCCATGGCTCAAGACGGTGACCATCCCATCTCGCCGGCGATCGGGAGGGTGACCACGGAGATCTTGCAACCGGGCGACGGGTGCTACCACAGCGACGCTGATGCAACCCCGCGGGAGGCCGGTGTGTGACGGCGATGACCGAGGTGACCGTGGGCTGCAACCACGGCTTTTCTACCGCCGGTAGCCGGTTGAAGCTTTTTCTATATACGGTTGAAGCTTTTTTGTCAATGTTTGCAACTTTTTCTCTGGTCGCAGGTCTGGTTGAAGCTTTTTTCTAAGCGGATGAAGCTTTTTATACGATTGAAGCTTTTCCAAACCACGTGGAAGCTTTTCTAAAAGCGATGAAAACTTTTTCGTTCTTTTGTGTTTGCTACAACCATGTCATTTTTGCTGCAATCGGCAACCACGAAGCTACATCCGATTAACAATTTTGCTACAATGACGACGGCGGCTGCAGCGTAAGCTTTTTTTTTGGCGATAAACTTTTGCTACAACCGTGTCGTTTTTGTTGGAACTAGCAAGAGCCTCGAGTGGGCACACGGCGAGGTACAACGCGAGCACAACGACAGTGCTTTGCGGCCGGCGGCGGCGCGCCACCGGAGATGCGACCATCTCCCGGGCTGCAAGCTGCAACCACGGGTGCAACCATGGGCGCCGCTGCTGCATCCACGAGGGGAGAAACGCACGCGAGGCGGCATAGGTGAGGGCGGCGACCAACGGCGGCGGCGGCGACCGGCGACGACGACGGCGAGGCAGCGAGCGGCGAGGAGGGAGGGCGGCGCGCAGGGGGGGTGGGTAGTGAGTCGGGCGGGGGAGGAGGAGTGGGGGATTCGCAAGGGGCGAGGAAGACGATGACCCAGTCCAGATCGAGCGGTTACGCAGCCTCCGTGTTAGTCAGATCGAACGGCTGGCGCTGGACCGGCTGAAACGTTTCGGCCGGCGCACCGGAGCCTATCAGCGCCCGGGATGGAAACACTAGCGGTCGAGGGACGTTGCCAGCAGCCTAGCTTGTTGACTAACCGGAGAAAAATGGAGGAGCGAATCTGTCTCTTCCTGCGCGGCCGTAGTGACTGATTAATCGTCGGTCGTCGCCGCATGCCTCGATCGGGTCGTCGATCGAGTGAGGTCTCTCTCGCCGGTCGTCGTGCGCAGCTACCACTGATCACCAACCTTGACTAAACGTAGAAATTTGGTGGTACCAAAATATGCCGCTTGATACTGTAGGCCTCTTTCGAACGGTCTATAAATACACACGGGCTTTCCTCGACCAGCGAGCATCACAGCAGGACGTACACAGCTAGCTGCCCCGCTCTACTCCTCAAAGCCAAAGCCTCGCTCGAATCATTAGCTAGCAGCCTAGAATCATCACCATGGCGTCTGCCGGCCGTCGTCCCACGGTGCTCCTGCAGATCGCTCTCTTCCTCGTCGTTGCGGCGGTCATCATGAACAGCTCCGTCTGCCTTGGAGCCGTCGCCGGCGACGCCACTACAGGTCAGTCGACCCTCGACAGTGTTTAGTTCCCTTCAAAATGTGTTCCTTCATTTCGTTGTCATATTTCGAATTGATTAGCCAGTAATATGATGTCCTGCTGAATCACATACGTCCATGGTTTTCCCGTCCAGGCTCTGGTGCTTTCGACCCTAACCGCCCTGCTGTCCCGTCGACGGGTGGTGCTGGTAAACCATACACCGGCCGTGGGTGCCTCCGTAATTACGGCTGCTACCCACCGGCTGGAGGCCAACCCTAAGTAAGATGCAAGGATCGCGTCGGCTGGATACCGCTGCTACCCACCGCGCGGAGACCGAAAATAATGCAATGATCGATCGATATATGTAAACCCTAGATGCATGTACTATATGCATGCATGCACGCATGCCTCCGACGTGTGAGCGCGAGTTAATTATTCTTTTGCCATGCATCACCTTATACACAGCAATACTATTTCCTGCGCTATTTACACTCTGAATAAAACTGGATATATATTGCTGCATATCTGGAAACTGATGTGAATTCTCGGTCAGTTTGTGTGAAGCAAGTTTGGCTCGGAATTTATAGATCAATTTTCTTTTGAAAGATCCAGCATTGCTGGCTTCATTTGATTTAGGTAGGGAGCATATGGTAAAACAGAGTTGTTGACCAAGTGATCAATGGGGATTCAAGCTGACTTGACCCAAGAAAACAAAACAAAGAGAATGGGCGACAGGCCGCCGGTGCGGCCTGAGTAAAACAAAGGCAACTATCTTGCATCAAAATCCCCAAACGGGGTCTCTATGACTTTTGCTCCTGCCAAGTGCCATTGTTCCATGCTTCGTCGAACCACTTGGGTTATATCTGATGCCTTTGCTTGCTTCTTCCTGAAAATACAGTTGTTGCGCTCACACCAAATTTCCATGTGATCATCATGATCATGGTCTTAACCCCTTTTATTTCTCTTGCGGTTGCTCTTGATAGGATGTCTCTGACAGCGTTTGCGGTGGAACTTTGCTCTTGCGCTGGTAGCTCCAGCAACCGGCATCCCTTCCATTCTGCCGCTGCGGTCCATACCTCCCTGGCTAGGCAGCAGTTCCAAAATATGTGTTGATGATTCTTGGTTTCACAGGCACGGTTGACAGAATATAGAGACAGTGAATAAATTCTGTTTGGGTACAGTCAGGTAACAAAGAGTACCCGAAAGCTCTGAGTGAAACTAGATTCAACTCATGATCTACTATGTGTATCCTTAGCTCTAGCAATATGCAAACCTCGCCTGTAAATTCTGTTGGTGGTAAAGCCAGACAAATGATTTCACAAAAAGAGAAGTAAAGCTAGACAGTGATGGTGAAAGCAATCTCTGAGCGAAACGAAATTCAACTCATGATACACGTTCAATTTACAGTAATGATTCCTCAAAAAGAAAATGTATTGCTAAAAATGTGGTACTTTGCAGTATACACTACTGTACAAATCGTGATAGGGTCGTTATCGGAATGCCGACCTGAAGGTCAAGAGGGACACCGTCAACCGTGACTGTCAGACGAATTGATGTGCTTGAGCACTTGTTGTCATTGTATAGCTCCAATGTTTTCTCAAGTTCCACACAGAAGCGCGCGCACACACACTCACACACCCCTATAGGCTGTTGAGGTTGTATTCATTTGCTTTAATCCTCGAGGTTGGTGCCACTTTTGACCGGAGAGAATGACCCGATCGTGGGTCGTCGTTGGATGTTGCTCGAGATGAGTGGATGGTGCGCGCATGGAGGTCACGCAATTCAGAGTGCGGGAATCAGCTGGTTTAGCCGGACCACACGAGGGACACCGGAAAGAGCAAGGCCAGGCTCCTCCTCGTCCTCGTGCGCGGCCTCCTCGCGCGACTCCTTGAGGAGCAATTGCTGCGTCAGGTGGCGAGAGGATGGACATGGTGGCCCAGCTGTTGTTATTTACACATCTGTTGGCAAGGCTGAGATGCAGGATAAGCGGTCTCAATGTGGGATTCCGTTTTAAAACTGAGGACGTGGACCGGTGGAGAGGGTACTTGAGCCATGTTTATTAGGGTATAAGGGTGATCTATTTTTTGAGCCGTGTCATTGTTCGACGCAGTCTGCAAGCACACCAGTGTTGTCTGATTTCGTCAAGGAGTGAAGATGTACAACCCACTGCTTATGTGATTATGAAATCATGAATGAGATGCCAATGTCTATGCCCATCGAGATATATGCTTGTCATGTCGTAGTGTTGTCCTATTCTTTCTCCCGCACGAGAAATTCTATTTATATATATGCATAACGTGTACAATATGTAGTATCGTAAAATACCAGCAAATGAAAAAGAATTAAATGGGAAAACACAAAATTAAAGGAAAAAGAAATCATAAACCCAAAACCCCCTAAACCTTTTAGTACCGGTTACTAAAGGTCTCCCAGCTCCCGGCGCGGGCTCGTGCCACGTGGTGACCCTTTAGTGGTGGTTCGTGTTGAATCGGGACTAAAGGGGGACCTTTAGCCCCAACCCTTTAGTGCCGATTACAGAACCGGCACTAAAGAGCCTAACGAACCGGTGCTATAGCCCGGTTTTGCACTAGTGTGATGGGGGTGGCCATGAGTTTGAATGGATTTGAGATATTATAATTGCGTGTTCGGATGTTTTTTTTTAAAGGAGGAGGACCCCCGGCCTCTGCATCTGGACGATGCATGCAGCCACTTTATTAATTATACACACAAGACCTTACAAAGTCATACAACAGTAAGACTAAAGCCACCGTCTAGGCAACATCTGTCGCTACTCCTATCCAGCTGATGTAGGGATGCTGATAGTTTGGGCCTAATACCAAACAGACCTCGCAGCCAAGTCTAATATCTAAGACCTGAGGTCCCAACCAGGACGCATGCCGGATATGGGGCACCCACCAGTCTGGCGCACTCCTCAACCAGGACGCCTGCTGGGTATGAGGCCACCGCAGCCATGTGCCACCAATCTATCTTCAGTGTTGTACTGCTGCATCTACCTTGCCCGGTCTAGCTGCCGTCGATGCCACCACGACGCCAGAGAACTTCGTCCTCCTGCGTGAGTCCATCCCCACACATCGGATACCAAATCTGCATTGCGCCATGCCGTCAAGATCCGTCGCCATCAATATGTAGGATGAAGCACCGCTCCACCAAAGATGCGGTCTGCTGGTCCCTCGAGCTCGTGTACACCTCCAAGAATGACGCCACCAAGGGGGAAACGACACAAGCGCGTCGTCGTCTTCCGATCTACCGATCTAGTGTTTCCCCCGGAGGTAGCAGATAGTGGTCTAGAACTTCTTCATGGCGATGCCTTCAAGAAGGGAACGACACAAGAGCGCCGCCATCGTCGGCCTTGGCATCTAGCCAAGAGCAGGTTTTCATCCAGATCTGTTCGAAGAACTCCATCCAACTTCCTGTGCATGGATCGCTGCCTTCTCTGCCGGAGACTAGATCTGGGCCAGGGGTCCGAGATGCGCCGCCGCCCTCCGCCATGGCCGGCCCCCACGCTGCCCTCACAGCCATGGTGGCACAGCCTCCACCGGAGTTCCCCGGGCCACGGATCGGTGACCAGGGAAATGCAGCACCGACGCCGATCAGGCCAAGTCAAGCCGGCTGCAGCACCGACGCCATCGGGCCGAGCTACAACACCGTCGCTGGGCCGCACCACCGCCTCCCGGCCTCGTGGCCACCAGATCCACGCGCGCCCGCCACCAGGAGCCCCGCCGATCCCGCGTCCCCCACATGGAGCAGCCACCCCGCGCTGCTGAGATCCCGTGCAGGGGAAGGAAAGAAGAAGCCCCGCCGCCGCCATCACCGCGCACGGGTGACCGGTCGGCGCGTCCGTGGGCATTTGAGGGGCCGGATTTGCCAAGTCCGACTGTAGATGCTCTAACATATTTAGGAGCTTTTGTCAAATGCACTAGTGCCTCAGTAGCAGCCTTTCATCAAACGTTAAATCACCTTCTTTTCACCAGCAGCGGCCTTTTGTCATCTGGACAGAGAGAAGATGGATACGTGATGCCTTTTAGTTGGTCAGACGAATGTCCGGACTCCCGCAAAGCCACAATTATGGAAAAACGGACGTCCAGGCCGGCCCACGAGCGAATGTGAATGTGCGTTGGATGGCAAACTACGCCCGGACAGCTCGGTCCAGACTAGTCCTGGCCATCTCAGGCCCGGCCCTGTCGGCCCATCCAGGCCCAACCCTAAAATCCAGGGCCTAGGCCCGATGGGCTTGCCCGTGGGCCGGGCTTGGGCCTGAGTTTTGAGCCCATCAGTAGGGCCTGGACGGGCTTGGGCTTGGCATATTGGCATTTTAAGGAAGAGGCCCGGCCCACGGCCCTAAGCCCTAAGGGCTTTTCATGGCTTTTTATCAGATGGGCCGGGCTTGGGCTGGAAAAGTAGGCCCGATGGTAGGGTCTGGGCCTCAGTTTTCTGTTGTGGGCTTTTTCAGGCCCGGCCCATGGCCAGATATAGTCCGGACGCTTGCAAAGATGCTTCAGGACTCGATCCTAGCCGCACTGCAGTTCTATCCTGGTCTACATACCGCTGCTACATATAGCCTGTTCTCCAAAACCGGGTTGACTTGTCTCCTCTCACGTGAGGAAGTTGCAATACAAAATGGAGTAGCAATCTGTCAGATTTTAAGATCACAACGACTCGGCGCGAAGTCAAGTGCTTCTACCACTTCTATAATCACATACAACGCTCCCGTACTTCGCCACTGGACATTCTGTACTACAACAAGTAACAAGAGGGGAGCACACTTGCTAATAGCCATCAATGGAGACCAGTCACGGCCAATCGGTATATCGATCTCAATCGATTCGGGAATCCCGGCCACCATCTCTGCATCAATGGAGACCAGTCACGGCCAATCGGTATATCGATCTCAATCGATTCGGGAATCCCGGCCACCATCTCTGCACCCGGACGGCAATGGCGCCGTGGGAGTAGAGCCTGCGGACGTACTTGCGGAGACTCCGCACCTTTACCGATGCGGTATGTACTGATGGGCAATCCATCGTTCGTCACTTTCATGAGGATCTGTGTATGTTTTATACTCTATTTTTAGATATCAGATGACACATAGTAATACTAATAAGTGTACTAGTGTTAGATACCGTCAACTTTTACGGAACAGGGAGAGAGTTAGAGCATCTCCAACAGCCGCTCAACCGCGGCGCGCTAAACTTCAGTTTGCAGCATGTCGATCGTCTGCTTTGGCGTGGCAAGGAGCGCTGGCTCCAGCGGCCGCGCTAAATTTAGCGCGCGAGCGTAGCTCCAGTAAGCACGCTAAAATACAGCGCATGCGAGCAGCCAGCGCTTGCCATATGTTGCATTTTGGACACAAAATGAATTTCAAACATCAAAAAACAAAGACATGGCACAATTTAAATCACACAAACAAGTTCATGATGACATAAAAGTTCATGCCCATAAGTTCAAATTCATGCCCACAACATTATCCAACCAAGTTTAAAATTCGAACCAATTTTATGACACAAAAGTTAACACCGTTCTCTCCACATATTAATGCATGCATGCATTTTGTCACACCATGCATATGACATACATTTTATTTTTATCCTCATATTTTTAATAATTCATATCTTTTGAACCAAATGTCCAATAATGAAACTTTTTTTATATTTGAAATCATGGTGGCAAGACCTTCAGAACAAGATCAATTTTGGACATATATTTGAAATATATTTTATTTTTTTATTTCAATTATCTTTGAAAATCACTTTCCTAAAACATTACTCCCTCCGTAAACTAATATAAGAGCGTTTAGATTACTAAAGTAGTGATCTAAACACTCTTATATTGGTTTATAGAGGGAGTAGATTGTTACAGTATTTCATAAAAGTTTTTCTAGTGTTTCGCTCATTTTCACAAACTAGAATATGGAGCTCACAAAGACACAGATATATTCGATATATTAGTAAAATATAAGTTTAATATATCCTTAATAATAAATTCAGCACAGTGAAGCAACCAAATTCTCGTACTTCCCCAAATTCAAAAAAGTTATTCCACTTAACTTATTTCAGAAAACATATTTGGAACGTTGAAATTTAGAAATGTTTGAATGTATTCAAGATTGATCTGATAAATCAAATGCCACATGCTACTCTCTCTCTCTCTCTCTCTCTCTCTCTCTCTCTCTCTCTCTCTCTGTGACAAAAAGTTATGTTAGACAAGACAAGCTGAGTTGACATAATGAGAGAGATGAAAAATAGCAAGTACACACGTATCTAAACGCAGACGAGCAGTAGATGCTCCACCGGTAGATACCGGAACCAGTAAAAAGAGGTTTGCGACCTTCCCCGATGACTTGCCGCGCCGTTATATAATCACACAGCTATCAACCTAAACCCTATGGTTGTTTGCCGTTGGCCATTCTCATCACACCACAATAATCCAGAAGAGAAGAGGAAGCAAGCGCATTTCGGCCCAGCATGCAGCCGGCGGCAATGGAGATCGGCCAGCCAGCTGCACCTGTGCTGCCCGGCCAGGGCCAGCCATGGGAGTACAGACTGCGGAAGTACCTCCTGCTGCTGGCCACCCTGGTGGCCAGCGTCACGTACACCGCAGGCTTCAACCCGCCGGGGGGCGTCTGGCAGAAGGGCTCCGACCAAGACGGCCAGCGCGATGGCGACCACATCATCCACCACACCGACTACCGCCGGCACCTCACCTTCTTCTACTGCAACGCCACCGCGTTCATCGCGTCACTCGTAGTCATCGTCCTCCTCCTCCTCCTCGCCATACGGCACGACAAGGAGAAGGACAAGAAGGGCGCCGTGTGGGTCGCCTCAGGCTCAGGCGTCGTGCCGCTGCGGCTTGTCATGGTGCTCGACCTGCTCAGCCTCGTGGGCGCCTACGCCGCCGGCACCTGCCGAGACAAGGTGTCATCCCTCTACTCAGCCGCCCTGGTGGCCGCCATTTTCATCTACATCGTGCTTCTCAAGCTGCTGGACCTGGACTGGTGGTTTCCAAGCGAAAGCAGCAACTCCTTCTCCACCACCTCCGAGCTCCCGTTGCCGCGGGAGGAGATGAAAGCCGAAGAACGGTTCCGCAAGGTCCTGATGCTTCTGGCGACATTCGCGGTGAGCATCACGTATGTCGCCGGGCTGAGCACACCGGGCGGCTTCTGGGACAGCACCGACGGCACCCACCGCCCGGGGGACCCCATCCTCAAGGACCACCACAGCCTGCGCCTGATGGTGTTCCTGCTCTGCAACACCACAGCGTTCATGGCTTCCCTATTCATCACCATGCTTCTCATCATCGACGGCAGGAAGCTCCTTGGGAAGACGGCCCGGACTCGCGAGCTCTACACTTGCATCACCGTCGCGCTAGTCAGCCTCGTCGCCGCCTATGCCGCTGGCAGCTGCAGGAAGAATGACACCACCGTCTATGTGGTCAGCCTTGTTGGCGCCGTTCTGGCATTCATCTTACTCCTGGCACTCCATCGTTTCTTCTACAAGTCTTGTTCCAGTCCAGAGCAACAATCTTCTGATGAGAATCAGCAGACTAGTGATAATGCCAGCAGGTACTGAACACATACATACATAACCTCTTCTTGTTTGCAACAAGTAGCTAGACTGCTTCCTTCTTTCTTTCTCTGCAACTTGAACTGAATCGATCTGTTTCTTCTTCTTACTCTGCAATGAATGGAATGGATGCAGTGCTTGTCCCAGTCTGTTTCTTTGTTTCTCAGCCTGGTTGGCGTCGGTCCGGCAGCGGCAGGCTGGTGATAATGCCAGGTACAGTACTTACTGAGCACATACTGCATATATACATAAACGTAGAGTATTAGACCGCTTCATTCCTTCTTTCTCTTCAAGACTTGAACTGAACCGAACTCTGTGTCTTTCTCTGCCAGCTGCAGTGCTAGCAGGGAGGCTCTGGACAAGACCCGCTCTCTTGTTCTACTGCTCGCCACTCTTGCTGCCACCATCACCTACTCAGCGGGGTTGGACCCACCGGGTGGACTTTGGCAGGACGGGGGCATGGCCGGCAACCCGATTCTTCTCACGAAGGATGCTAGGCGGTACAATGTCTTCTACTACTGCAACTCGGTTGCTTTCGTGGCCTCATTGGTGGTCATCATCCTGGTCCAGGAGGAGATTCTGGTCAAGCACCATGTGCTGGAGGCAGCCATGATACTCAACCTGTTTGGCCTCGTCGGTGCGTATGCCGCCGGGAGCTGCAGGAACATGAAGCACTCCATCTACGCCATGGCCTTGGCATTTGCCGTCCTGGGCTACGTGGTGATCCATGTTGTCTTCTTCACGCTGGATCACGAGGAAAAGAAGAATCACGACAATAATGAAGATCCGTCGCTTGAGGATAGGCGCAAACTGCTTGAGAAGAGGCACAACCAGTTTCTTGAGAAGAGGCGCAAACGGTTGCTACTCTTCGCCATCTTGGCCGCGACCATCACGTACCAAGCCGGCCTCACCCCTCCGGGTGGCTTCCTGCTCCAGGACAAGCTCGGAAACCACGCCGGCGACCCGGTCCTCTTTTGCAACGACCAGCGCCGCTACAAAGCCTTCTTCTACTGCAACTCGGTGAGCTTCATGTTGTCCATCGCTCTCATCATCCTCCTGGTGAGCCCCACTGTGTACAGACCAGCCATAGAAAGCAATGCGTTGTCTGTTTGTACGGCGGTGGGCTTGTTTTGTTTGATGGGGGCCTACGCCGCCGGAAGCACGCAGGACATCAAGACATCCATCTACATCTTCGTGTTGGTGGCGCTGGTCCTCTTCGTTGCAGCCGGATTGCTAGTAGTATTTTTTGTGAGGGAGCGGAGCAGAAATGCCAATCCAGCAGCAGACATGCGGTCCATATTTGAACAGGATGCCGCTAAGGAGGAAGAAGATAGGAAGAAGGAGGAAGAAGAAAGAAAGGAGGTAGAAGAAAAGAAGAAGGATGAAGAAGAAAGGAAGAAGCACGCGAGGCGCAAGTACCTGAAGCTGGTAGGCATCTTGGTGGCAAGCGTAGCCTACCAGGCCGGCCTGGAACCGCCCGGCGGGACGTGGCAGAGCAGCAGCGACGAGCACGAGGCGGGCAGCCCGGTGATGCAAGACAACATGAGGGGCCGGTACCTCGTCTTCTTCTACAGCAACTCAATTTCTCTTGTGGCTTCCATCGTTGTCATCATCATGCTGCTACCGCATTGGCTGCCGAAGAAGAAAGAAGAATGTGAAGATTGGTCGCTGCGGGTGATGAACAAGACGATCATACTGGATTTGGTTGCTCTCCTGGGGGCCTATGCAGCCGGCTCCTGCAGGGGGTGGAAGACATCTATGTATGTCGTCGCGCTCATCGTTGCCGTGCTGGGCTACTTTGCAATCCATATGAAACTGTCATTATGCCGGCGGAGGAATCCTCGTCGTTATGGGAGCATTGAGAGGCAGAACAGCCAAGGAAATCAGCCAGTCTGATTCATTTATCTGTGTGCCTCCCATGTAGTATAGCCCTACTGTATAATGTGAGGGCAATCCACAAAGTAATCCGGAATTCAGGGCAATTGCTCATCTGAGCTGTGATCTAATCTGTTTTGTCCCTAATCAGCTTATCTCTGTCCAATCTCTACCCTGCTTTAGCCCTCCCCCTTATTAGTGATGTAACAGGGTTACTCCCTAGGCAGGTATGTTAAGTGTATCATAATCCAATGAATATGGCACAGTTATCAGATTCTGTGTGCACAATTACAGTTTTATACATCTCTGCATTTAGGGAAATGAAGCATTTGTTACTACTACTGCAATATGGTATGCCACTAGGTTATGAAATCTCACTAGTGTTGTGTAATCCTAAGGTTGATCAGAAAGTAGATGCAGAGTGACCACATAACAGTAAATTAATGATCGAGAGGAAACATACATCGAGTCAGGCGGGGGCCCCGGATTCCTTCGGCTACAAACTCTCCCTGTGGGGGAAATTCACCGAACACCTGCAGGGCACCCCGATCGCAGCTAGCATTTAGCCGTCGTCGGCCACCGGAAGTAACCATGGATCCATACGCTAGCATCAGAGTTCAGAGGTTGGCGCCACTTTTGGCCGGAGAGAATTCCCCGATCGTGAGTCGCCTCGACCGGACGCTGTTGCTCGAGGCGACTTGGATGGAGGTCACGCGATTCAGAGCGCGGGAACCAGCTACATGAGGGACACACCTGAAAGAGCAAGGCCAAGGCCAAGGCGGGCCATCTACAGACTTGTTGGTGTATACGAGCCGTACGTCAGTCTATTTGCATTTGCAGTGTGCGTTTATAGGGATGAGTGTATGCGCGTGTATATGAGCGCTTGTGTCTGTACTGATGCTCAAAAAAAAAAAGACTCGAGCGAGCGAGTCACGTCACGTACGTACTTGGTTTTTTCTTTCCTAATCCTAACTAATTATATAATTATAAAACGAAACGAACGACGATTCGAGTCGAGTTGGTTTGCATTAATTTTCCGAAACTGCTGTGCATACGATGAACAGTGCGTACGATTTTCGTACGACATGATCTCACTCGTCCATCCAACTGATCGAACGGTTGACGACCACTGTCGTACGTACATCGTACATAATTAGTTGTACGTGTAGCAGCGCTCTTAATTTTCCGCAAACATTACTTTCTCCTCCCACAATCTTTCCTTCCTTTTCTATCTCTTTCTCTCAGATCAGATCAGAAAAAAGAAAAAAAAAATCTTCTTCTTTTGATGACTTCTCCCAATCCTTCTTCTTCCCCGATCCATTCCAGCCATTGTTGACGCCGACCTCCAATTTCACCGCGAGTGAGACGACCGTAGCCTACGAGCCACCGCGATCCGCCGGAAACGGAGCTCCCCGAGGACACTTCCATCGTCGATGCACAATCAAGCACAAATGGCGCCGCACTTGCCCGGCGTCCTCTTCTCTGCTCTCTTCATCCTCTGTTCCTGTTCCAGGCTCCGCCCAAGGGAAGGGAGGCGACTGCATGAATGTCCTTCTTCGCCGACTCCGGCGATGCTTGCCGCCGTCGGTATTTCACAAGTTGCTGACGCCTCCGCTGCTCCATTCTTCAATTTAATTGTCACCCGTCGCCCCAAAGCCTCATCTCGTTGCCGTCGCCCTGGCACTTGCCCAAGTCCTAAGTCGCACACGCATCCCGCACGCGGATGGATGACTATTTCTAGTATATATAGACATGGAAGAAGGCATGATGGAGAGAACAAGGGGCCCGTGATGTCGTGGATCGATGAGGTGGCGCAAGCCAAACCATTCTTGGCTGCCTGATACACTTCCCTAGGGCCTTTAATAACATGATGATGATAGCAGTCTTGCATCCTTTTCCTCATATGGGAATCATTAAGTGGCACGGTTTTCTCACGGCTTTTATAGTGGCACAACGCCCTGTTGGTATACCCCTACGAGTGCAGGACCTAAGGAATCCATGGTATGCGGTGCTACCCTCAGCAGAATAGTAGTTTGTGTGAGCTTACATATGATCCATATTGTTTGGGTGACTTACGCCATTGACCAACACCTCGCCATGCATCCGTGACAGCTCCGAGGAGTGTGGATTTGCGAGGGTAGAACCACCTCACGGGGAAAGCATCGCCTCATCTTGTCGTCTGTCGCCCAAGTCACACACGCATCCTGCACGCGAATGGATGACTACATCTAGTCTAGCATATATACATATGATCTTAGAACGCATTGCGCGGAGCGGATAAGTGAGGTGGCACAAAAACTTGCTGACCAGTGTGCTTCCCTAGGTATTTAGTGACACGACGATGATAGTGCAGGCGTGCATCCGTTTTCATCCAAGGAGGGAACCATTAAGCTCCGCTAGTTTTAGCAAACTTGTCAAGTTAGTAGCTATTCTAGTTGCTTTGAGTAAGAAAAAACGAGCTCGGTTGACCTAGAGCTTGTTATTTATGTTACTCTAATGTTCAAGCCTTGATTGATGTTGATGGACATGGGCAATCCCTTTTCGCTTGTTTCACAAGAATAACAAACCAGGTATATGCTACCTAGCGCTTAACAGCAAATGGACCATAGGCCAAAGACGAAAGCAAAGACAAACTGATTATGTAATCAACTATAATGATCAATTTGGTTTGGTTGCATCTTTATAAGACATCGCAACATGGCTGACAATAATTCTGATCAACCTATGCACCTGATGATAAGACTTATCCACGCTTCCATCACAAGTTTTGCTAATGGAAACAACGACTCTCCAAAAACATATACGCATCATCCCACAAACATGCGAATGAAACAAACAAACAAACAAACAAAAGACGAGTGTGGCAGCTTGATAATGCCCTTCATGGAGGCGACCAATATTATTGCGCATGTAGAGGATCACAGCAAAGACAGTCCACTCTTGAATCATTGGGAGCCGGGAAGATCAATCTCTCCTCGAGCCGCTCGAGTTTGCCTGTACAACGTACGTCACCATCTTGTTCCTGGGCGTCAAGCAGAATCGTGGTGAACAAAGGATTGCATATCGTACAAACTGTCCTGGCAAAACAACAAACCACAACTCAGTTCAATGTTCAATACCAGGATTTCTACATATTCCCATCTTTCTCCATCTCCCTTCAAATACAATACACAGAACACACACAAAAAAGGCACAAAAGGAGACTTTTATCCGGAACAACTCAAGCAACTCAAGAATGATCAATTTAGAAATTCATTCATGTACTCCAAATCAACGATGACAAACTAAGGATTGCCAACTCATCCTACCAAAGCATGAAAGCAACATGTTCCACAACTAAAATCAAACACAGCAGAGCTAGCTGTTCACCACGATTCTGAAAACAAGAAGCTATTCGAACAACACGACAAAACTAACTAACCTGATGAATCTAATCCAAGGCAGCCAGCTTCTAGTACTCATCACTGCCGATAATGAAGATGGCCTTGGGGTTCACCGCACCGTCCTTCCTCAGGAAGATCTTGAGACTGGCCTACGGAGGAGCAAGACCTTGCGTTTCAGGAAGATCTTGAGTACTAGCCTACAGGCCAAGGCAAACAGCAAAACAACAACACATCAGGCACTCGCCAAAAACTGATCAACAGCACCACAAACACAAAATGACAAGCTCAAATTTACAGATACTGGAAAAAATAAAGAAAACCTGCTGATTTACCATAGACCAAGCTCCATCGATCAGCCTTCTCGCCCAGGATGCAATCTCTTCGACGTGCCGCCTTTTGGGATGGCCCAAAGATTGGCACCAAGTCGGCACTGCCATCATGCATCTATGAGGCTGAATTTTGCCTAAGAACAATGTTAACTAAAGTACAAAGAACAATATGCTCCAAGATTTCCAGCAGTCTAATGAAGAGTGTATCTGTTAGAAGTTTATAATGACACGCCATCATTATTTCTTGTCAGCTTGTTACATGACCATCTACTTCTGGGAAAGGTGTCTGCAGATATATTCTACTCACTTCACAATACAGTAAAGAAATTTTAGCTCCAAACTGACAAGAAGTAATGCCATTTGAGAAATAAACAATACTGGTGCATACAAAATATTACAAAGATTATGCAGTTGTAGAAGGAACTACTCTCACAAGATTTGTTTACCAACATCAAAGAATCAATCTAAACTATCATCCCTGAGTTCACGGAGGGAATTGGTGTCGACACAAAAGGGGACACAGGCACCTCTAATCAAGAGACCAACTAATTCTATATTACCAAACAGGAAAACCCAATTCATGTACATCAGAAAAGAACATTCATGTCCAAAACAGCACCTCACATTATTGTGAGTTTGCGACGGGATGGTATGCCTTCGACATGTTTACATGAAGTAAGTAGTTATGCTATTACAAATTTACTATACATACAGGTTGATATTTTCGCATACCTGTGAAATATATCCTTTAAGCTTCAAACTGACGAATCCATCCGGTGCTCTCTTCACAAGCTCATAAATCAAGAAATGGCCCTTCTGGACCATTATTAGTCTCCCCCCAGCAAGTACCTGGGTAAATATACTAAATCAGAAACACACAAAAGTACCATTGAAATACATGGTATTCTGCAGCACAAA
Source organism: Aegilops speltoides (assembly GCA_021437245.1). Taxonomy (NCBI): domain Eukaryota; kingdom Viridiplantae; phylum Streptophyta; class Magnoliopsida; order Poales; family Poaceae; genus Aegilops; species Aegilops speltoides. The sequence continues at coordinate 32,461,597 of CM038145.1, forward strand.
CTGAAGGTTCAACCAACATTTGCTTCTGTAATGGTTCAAGCACCTGTTTATTGTGAGCGAGAACAGGATGGATGTCATTGTTCTCATTTAACCACAACCGTTAAAGTTGATTCCAAAAGGTCCTTTGGAACGTGATTGCTAAAATCCAGAGACATCAAATGATCATTCTGATGAGGGCATGTCATCTTGAGAGTTTTGAGTTCTTTCTGAACATTGCCCAAAATATGCTCCTCCATACCTGCAAGCAGCGTCCACACATAAGAAACTCATCTACCAGCACACCAAAAGAATGAGCAGGAAAAGGGCAGTAAGGCATGCCACAAACCAAGAGGGCGTCAAGATGGGTTACGTACCTGTTCGTGTAGTTCTAGATGAGCATGTAGGACAGGTTCTCGACGGCACTGGCGAAGAGCTCATCCTAGGCCCATTATCCTGCCTTGGCCGAGTTTAGCTGCGCCAGAATATATGGGTGATGATACGGGACGCCCTCGGGTTGAGAATGCTCATCTAGCCATTTAATCTGTTAACCAACAAAAGACACCATCAAAATCAAATATCACTCGGCCAAGCTAGCAAAATTAAATCAAGCATCCACATGATTCAAACTATCAAACAGATCTTGAGCTTTGTCATCCCCTAGGTACACAGTACCAATCAATTTAACTCTCTAGATTATGTTATTCTAGATGTACAACATACAAGAAAGAAACAGTAGACTGCATGAAAGAAACAAAATCCCATAAAGATTCTAGGCCAGCATAACTATCCAGTTAAATAAAATTCACCCTCTTTGTATTGAGGGAATCGTTCACAAGCCACTTTGTTAGGAAGACCGATGAATAAAATGGGTACTGATATGAAACCAAAAAAAGGGGTTGTAAGACTGGAAACTAACAATGTACTACAATATAAGTGTAAGTAGAAATTCAACGATCCAATTCATCTAAAATAAAAAACTACTAAACACAAGCAGTCGACTTTGTGCACTCAGCCAGCGGTGAAGGTGAGCATCAGATATGAAAATGTTAGAAGGTACTTGTTTTGCACAAGTGTGATTGGACTTTGCATCCACCAGTTGGTCAAATTTCATGGCCAATTGCAAGAAGCAATGATTTGTGCCAAGAAAGTAGAGCTTCCGGTTTAACAACCAACCGCTCAGCTTTCAGTAATCTAGTGAAACATGGGCAGACTCAGCCTTGAGTTATGTAGCTTTCAATTCTTCAGAAGGAAAAAAGAAGACAACTTCCATGAATAAATACAACACAGCTAAGCCTTGGTTTATAATATAGAAAACAGACATGGGAAAGCTCTTTTGAGTACTCAATTGCAATGATGATACATATGGGCCAAAAGCAAAGCATGTCGCTTATGCCAAATGTGGTAAATGTGGGGAACCGAGAACCACCTGCTCTCTAAGAAACCCATGGAAAGTCAAGAAGTGAACGGGTGCAAAACCGCTTTACTAAAGAAAGTGGGTTCACTAAGAGGGGAGAGAAAAAGGCGGGCGACAAGAAGGCGGTCGCAGGCAGTAAGTAGATGGACGGCTCTTCGACAGGAGGTGGTCCATGAATCCTCTTGTTACCTGTAGCAATACAAACACTTGTAGAGGGAGGGTTCCAACGTAGGCCCAAACAAATTAGAGCTTACCACTTATGCCGGGGAGGAAGAATAATCAAGGCCACCTTGGTGAGCATCCTCACCAGATCGGAGCGGCTTTTCCTTTCACCAGATGGTAGCAAAGAGCACACAACCTGCAGTGTTGCTGCAAGAAAAAGCATAATGTAATCAGTGAATGCAATGAGCTGTTAAAGTAGCCTTCAGCAAACATGCAAGCCAACAAGCATGAAAAGGTACTAGACTTCAATACACGAGACCAATTCTTTTACAAAAAATACACCATGTAAAATTATACTGAATACAGGCACCAGTACCATAATTGTCTAGCCGGGATTATTCAAGCCAAGAAAAAGGAAACCTATACAACTACGAGTAGATTTCCGACCAATCAAACAAATCCTATTCTAGCCATTTAATCTGTTGTACAACAATGACACCATTGATCAAATCTCACCCAGCCAAGCAAGCAAAATTAATTGAGGTTTAAGTTATTCAAGCCATCAAGCAAATCTTCAGCCTGCCATCTCCTTTGTACACAGTACCAACCAATTAACTGTCCAGATTATGTTTACTCTAGCTGTACAACATAAAAGAGACAATAGACTGCATAAATAAAAGAAACAAAATCCCAAAAAGATTCCATGGACCAACATAACTACCTCCCGTTAACTAAAATTCATTTATCGCCATGCTCAAAATATTAACAGAGGTGTTTGAATATGAATAAGCAACACAAACTGGTGAATCAAGAAACAAGATATTTGCAACTGCAAAATATTAAGAAACTGTTTAGATACATATCTTCCAAACCAAGCTGGAGTTGAAGGTACGGTGCACTCTCAGAAGTTTAGCAAGAGAAAATGGGTACTGATATGAAACAAAAAAGGGTTCTAAGACTAGAAACTAACGTTGTACTCCAAAATAGGTGTAAGAAGCAGGTCAAGGATCCAATTCATCAAAAATAAAATACGAGTAAACACAGCCACTGGTGAAGGTGAGCATCCGATAGTAAAAGGTAGGTAGACAAATCTTATGGCCAATTGCAAGCAAATCAATTAGCTTTGAGTACTCTGGTGGAAATAAGGGGCAAACTCAGCCTTGAGATGTCTAGCTAGGTTTCAGTTCCTTTATTTAGGGACTAGCTTTTAATTCTTTATTACAAGAAAAAAGAAGACAATTTCCATGAATCAATACAAAACAGTAAAACCTCAGTTTATAATACAGGAAACAAACATGGGAAGGCTCTTTCAGAACTCAATTGAAATGATGATACATATGGGCAAAAACAAAGCAGTTGACTTATCACAGATGTTGTGATCCATGACCAAGCTTCTTGTTACTTGTAGCAATACAAGCGCATGTAGGAGAGCTTGTTTTTTAGCACTAAAACCCTAGAACACGGGATGCACAAATGTAAGCCTATATGGCACGGTGGCCACCGCAAAATTCAACGCTCTAAAACCCTAGAAATCGAGATGCACAATGTTCATGGACACAATCAGCAGAGAGAGAAAGAGATTTTGCAAACCACCTCGTGGTTCAAGGTGTAGACGTCTTGTATACACGACAGAATCAAACTTCCCGAGGGCTATATGGCATATATTTCTTCTCTGTCCTCACCATCAAGTCAGGCCCGCTCTGGGCAGAGATAGAAAGCAAATAAATTAATTAGTGGCCAAAGAACTAGTCCAGATTTCCAAGTACATACAATCTGGATTTGATCAAGACTTATAGACTGATAAAAAAGTTGGATGTTTCAGAGCCAGGATGACCATCCACCCTTGATTAGGCAGACTAAATATTGCTAACACACTCTTTTCTCTATACGTACACGGCAGCGTTACACCAAGCAAAAGTAAGGATCCTACCAAAGCTATAACATGGAGTAGTACCAAACCTTGTACATATTTCTTTAGAGGGAGTAGCATGCAGCGCAAAAGGTACAGAAAGTGGAATGCGCAATCGTCTAGGCACAACAGAATCTTGCATAGGCAGCAGCCACATACAGGAGTCCGCAGTCATCTAGATGATTTTGAAGTTGAAGCAAAGTATATGTTGTATTGCCTCATCTAGATGACTTTGTGCCCTGTGTGATATGTTATAGACTTCTAAGCTCCGCTCTGTGTAGTTCTTGCTTTTGTAACTGGAACACCAAAACTGTTTACATTGACACTAAATCAGTGTTGAAGCACAAGGCTACCATCCCACGGTAAACAGAATGATGTTATTGCATTATGGGATTGGGTTTGCACAGAACACACAAAGACTGCCTAGGAGTCAAGGTCTTGGTTAATTGGAAGTTAGAGCATGCCAGAAAAGCAATGTGTCAGTCACACCGAAACAAGCTCCGATTGGTTGAGATAAAATGGATTTATTGACAGTACGACAATCAGCCATAACCACATGGCTCATTCTTCAATTTAATTGTCACCCGTCGCCCCAAAGCCTCATCTCGTTGCCGTCGCCCTCGCCCAAGTCCTAAGTCACACGCGCACCCCGCACGCGGATGGATGACTATTTCTAGTATATATAGACATGGAAGAAGGCATGGTGGAGAGAACAAGGGGCCCGTGATGCCGTGGATCGGTGAGGTGGCGCAAGCCAAACCATTGTTGGCTGCCTGATATGCTTCCCCGGGGCCTTTAATAACATGATGATGATAGCAGTCTTGCATCCTTTTCCTCATATTGGAATCATTAAGTGGCACGGTTTTCTCATGGCTTTTATAGTGGCACAACGCCCTGTTGGTATACCCCTACAAGTGCAGGACCTAAGGAATCCATGGTATGCGGTGCTACCGTCAACAGAATAGTAGTTTGTGTGAGGAAGGAAGAGCTTACATATCATCCATATTGTTTGGGTGACTTACACCATTGACCAACACCTCGCCATGCATCCGTGATGGCTGCAAGGAGTGTGGATTTGCGAGGGTAGAACCACCTCACGGGGAAAGCATCGCCTCATCTTGTCGTCGTCGCTCCAAGTCACACACGCATCCTGCACGCGAATGGATGACTACATCTAGCTAGCATTATATACATACGATCTTAGAACGCATTACGCGGAGCAGATAAGTGAGGTGGCACAAAAACTTGATGACCAGTGTACTTCCCTAGGTATTTCGTGACACGACGATGATAGTGCAGGCGTGCATCCGTTTTCATCCAAGGAGGGAACCATTAAGCTCCGCTAGTTTTAGCAAACTTGTCAAGTTAGTAGCTATTCTAGTTGCTTTGAGTAAGGAAAAACGAGCTCAGTTGACCTAGAGCTTGTTATTTATGTTACTCTAATGTTCAAGCCTTGATTGATGTTGATGGGCATGGGCAATCCCTTTTCGCTTGTTTCACAAGAATAACAAACCAGGCCGCCGATAGGCCAAAGACGAAAGCAAAGACAAACTGATTATGTAATCAACTAGAATGATCAATCTGGTTTGATTGCATCTTTATAAGACATCGCAACATGGCTGACAATAATTCTGATCAACCTATGCACCTGATGATAAGACTTATCCACGCTTCCATCACAAGTTTTGCTAATGGAAACAACAACTCTCCAAAAACATATACGCATCATCCCACAAACATGCGAATGAAACAAACAAACAAACAAACAAAAGACGAGTGTGGCAGCTTGATAATGCCCTTCATGGAGGCGACCAATATTATTGCGCATGGAGAGGATCACAGCCAAGACAGTCCACTCTTGAATCATTGGGAGCCGGGAAGATCAATCTCTCCTCGAGCCGCTCGAGTTTGCCTGTAGAACGTACGTCACCGTCTTGTTCCTGGGCGTCAAGCAGAATCATGGTGAACAAAGGATTGAATATCGTACAAACTGTCCTGGCAAAACAACAAACCACAACTCAGTTCAATGTTCAATACCAGGATTTATACATATTCCCATCTTTCTCCATCTCCCTTCAAATACATACACAGAACACACAAAAAAAAAGGCACAAAAGGAGGACTTTTATCCAGAACAACTCAAGCAACTCAAGAATGACCAATTTAGAAATTCATTCATGTACTCCAAATCAACGATGATCCATTACTACACCGGATGACCCATCACCACAAACTAAGGATTACCAAACTCATCCTACCAAAGCATGAAAGCAACATGTTCCACAACTAAAATCAAACACAGCAGAGCTAGCTGTTCACCACGATTCTGAAAACAAGAAGCTATTCGAACACCACGACAAAACTAACTAACCTGATGAATCTAATCCAAGGCAGCCAGCTTCTAGTACTCATCACTGCCGATAATGCAGATGGCCTTGGGGTTCACCGCACCGTCCTTCCTCAGGAAGATCTTGAGACTGGCCTACGGAGGAGCAAGACCTTGCGTTTCAGGAAGATCTTGAGTACTAGCCTACAGGCCAAGGCAAACAGCAAAACAACAACACATCAGGCACTCGCCAAAAACTGATCAACAGCACCACAAACACAAAATGACAAGCTCAAATTTACAGATACTGGAAAAAATAAAGAAAACCTGCTGATTTACCATAGACCAAGCTCCATCGATCAGCCTTCTCGCCCAGGATGCAATCTCTTCGACATGCCGCCTTTTGGGATGGCCCAAAGTTTGGCACCAAGTCGCCACTGCCATCATGCATCTATGAGGCTGAATTTTGCCTAAGAACTATGTTAACTAAAGTACAAAGAACAATATGCTCCAAGATTTCCAGCAGTCTAATGAAGAGTGTATCTCCAAGATTTCACGCCATCATTATTTCTTGTCAGCTTGTTACATGACCATCTACTTCTGGGAAAGGTGTCTGCAGATATATTCTACTCACTTCACAATACAGGAAAGAAATTTTAGCTCCAAACTGACAAGAAGTAATGCCATTTGAGAAATAAACAATACTGGTGCATACAAAATATTACAAAGATTATGCAGTTGTAGAAGGAACTACTCTCACAAGATTTGTTTATCAACATCAAAGAATCAATATAAACTATCATCCCTGAGTTCACGGAGGGAATTAGTGTCGACACAAAAGGGGACACAGGCACCTCTAATCAAGAGACCAACTAATTCTATATTACCAAACAGCAAAACCCAATTCATGTACATCAGAAAAGAACATTCACGTCCAAAACAGCACCTCACATTATTGTGATTTTGCGACGGGATATGGTATGCCTCCGACATGTTTACATGAAGTAAGTAGTTATGCTATTACAAATTTACTATACATACAGGTTGATACTTTCGCATACCTGTGAAATATATCCTTTAAGCTTCAAACTTGCGAATTAATCCGGTGCTCTCTTCACAAGCTCATAAATCAAAAAATGGCCCTTCTGGACCATTATAGTCTCCCCCCAGCAAGTACCTGGGTAAAGATACTAAATCAGAAACACACAAAAGTACCATTGAAATACATGGTATTCTGCGGCACAAACTGAAGGTTCGACCAACATTTGCTTACGTAATGGTTCAAGCACCTGTTTATTGTGAGCGAGAACAGGATGGATGTCATTGTTCTCATTTAAGCACAACCGTTAAAGTTGATTCGAAAAGGTCCTCGGGAACGTGATTGCTAAAATCCAGAGACATCAAAGGATCATTCTGATGAGGGCATGTCATCTTGAAAGTTTTGAGGATTCTTTCTGAACATTGACCAAAATATGCTCCTCCGTGCCTGCAAGTAGCGACCACACATAAGAAACTCATATACCAGCACACCAAAACAATGAGCAGGAGAAGGGCAGCAAGGCATGCCACAAACCAAGAGGGCATCAAGATGGGTTACGTACCTGTTCGTGTAGTTCTAGATGAGCATGTAGGCCAGGTTCTCGACGGCACTAGCGAAGAGCTCATCCTAGGCCCATTATCCTCGCCTTGGCCAAGTTTAGCTGCGCCAGAATATATGGGTGATGATAGGGGACGCCCTCAGGTTGAGAATGCTCATCTAGCCATTTAATCTGTTGACCAACAAAAGACACCATCAAAATCAAATATCACTCAGCCAAGCTAGCAAAATTAAATCGAGCATCCACATGATTCAAGCTATCAAATAGATCTTGAGCTTTGTCATCCCCTAGGTACACAGTACCAATCAATTTAACTCTCTAGATTATGTTTATTCTAGATGTACAACATACAAGAAAGAAACAGTAGACTGCATGGAAGAAACAAAATCCCATAAAGATTCTAGGCCAGCATAACTATCCGGTTAAATAAAATTCACCCTCTTTGTATTGAGGGAATCGTTCACAAGCCACTTTGTTAGGAAGACCGATGAATAAAATGGGTACTGATATGAAACCAAAAAAAGGGGTTGTAAGACTGGAAACTAACAATGTACTACAATATAAGTGTAAGTAGAAATTCAACGATCCAATTCATCTAAAATAAAAAACTGCTAAACACAAGCAGTCGACTTCGTGCACTCAGCCAGCGGTGAAGGTGAGCATCAGATAGGAAAATGTTAGAAGGTACTTGTTTTGCACAAGTGTGGTTGGACTTTGCATCCACCAGTTGGTCAAATTTCATGGCCAATTGCAAGAAGCAATGATTTGTGCTAAGAAAGTAGAGCTTCCGCTTTAACAACCAACCGATCAGCTTTCAGTAATCTAGTGAAACATGGGCAGACTCAGCCTTGAGTTATGTAGCTTTCAATTCTTCAGAAGGAAAAAAGAAGACAGCTTCCATGAATGAATACAACACAGCTAAGCCTCGGTTTATAATACAGAAAACAGACATGGGAAAGCTATTTTGAGTACTCAATTGCAATGATGATACATATGGGCCAAAAGCAAAGCATGTCGCTTATGCCAAATGTGGTGGTCCATGACCAAGCCTCTTGTTACCTGTAGCAATACAAACACCTGTAGGGGGAGAGTTCCAACGTAGGCCCAAACAAATTAGAGCTTACCACTTACGCCGGGGAGGAAGAATAATCGAGGCCACCTTGGTGAGCATCCTCACCAGATCGGAGCGGCTTTTCCTTTTCACCAGATGGTAGCAAAGAGCACACAACCTGCGGTGTTGCTGCAAGAAAAAGCATAATGTAATCAGTGAATGCAATGAGCAGTTACAGTAGCCTTCAGCAAACATGCAAGCCAGCAAGCATGAAATGGCACTAGACTTCAATACGCGAGACCAATTCTTTTTAAAAAAATACACCATGTCAAATTATACTGAATACAGGCACCAGTACCATAATTGTCTATCCGGGATTATTCAAGCCAAGAAAAAGGAAACCTATACAGCTACGAGTAGATTTCCGACCAATAAAACAAATACTCATCTAGCCATTTAATCTGCTATACAACAATGACACCATTGATCAAATCTCACCCAGCCAAGCAAGCAAAATTAATTGAGTTTTAAGTTATTCAAGCCATCAAGCAAATCTTCAGCTTGCCATCTCCTTTGTACACAGTACCAACCAATTAACTGTCCAGATTATGTTTACTCTAGCTGTACAACATAAAAGAGGCAATAGACTGCATAAATAAAAGAAACAATATTCCATAAAGATTCCATGGACCAGCATAACTACCTCCTGTTAACTAAAATTCAGTTATCGCCATGCCTAAAATATTAACAGAGGTGTTTGAATATGAATAAGCAACACAAACCGGTGAATCAAGGAACAAGATATTTGCAACTGCAAAATATTAAGAAACTGTTAAGATACATATCTTCCAAACCAAGCTGGAGTTGAAGGTACGGTGCACTCTCAGAAGTTTAGCAAGAGAAAATGGGTACTGATATGAAACAAAAAAAGGGTTCTAAGACTAGAAACTAACGTTGTACTGCAAAATAGGTGTAAGAAGCAGGTCAAGGATCCAATTCGTCAAAAATAAAATACAAGTAAACACAAAAACACTGGTGAAGGTGAGCATCCGATAGTAAAAGGTAGGTAGTCAAATCTTATGGCCAATTGCAAGCAAATCAATCAGCTTTGAGTACTCTGGCGGAAATAAGGGGCAGACTCAGCCTTGAGATGTCTAGCTAGGTTTCAGTTCCTTTATTTAGGGACTAGCTTTCAATTCTTTATTACAAGAAAAAAAGAAGACAATTTCCATGAATCAATACAGAACAGTAAAACCTTAGTTTATAATACAGGAAACAAACATGGGAAGGCTCTTTCAGAACTCAATTGAAATGATGATACATATGGGCAAAAACAAAGCAGTTGACTTATCACAGATGTTGTGATCCCTGACCAAGCTTTTTGTTACTTGTAGCAATACAAGCGCTTGTAGGAGAGCTTGTTTGTTTAGCACTAAAACCCTAGAACACAGGATGCACAAATGTAAGCCTATATGGCACGGTGGCCAGCGCAAAATTCAACGCTCTAAAACCCTAGAAATGGAGATGCACAATGTTCATGGACACAATGCTCGTGGTTCAAGGTGCAGACGTCTTGTATACACGACAGAATCAAACTTCCCGAGGGCTATATGGCATATATTTCTTCTCTGTCCTCACCATCAAGTCAGGCCCGCTCTGGGCAGAGATAGAAAGCAAATAAATTAGTGGCCAAAGAACTAGTCCAGATTTCCAAGTACATACAATCTGGATTTGATCAAGACTTATAGACTGATAAAAAAGTTGGATGTTTCAGAGCCAGGATGACCATCCACCCTTGATTAGGCAGACTAAATATTGCTAACACACTTTTTTTCTCTATACGTACACGGCAGCGTTACACCAAGCAAAAGTAAGGATCCTACCAGAGCTATAACATGTAGTAGTACCAAACCTTGTACATATTTCTTTAGAGGGAGTAGCATGCAGCGCAAAAAGTACAGAAAGTGGAATGCGCAATCAGGCACAACAGAATCTTGCATGGGCGGACAACATAGCAGCAGCCACACACAGGAGTATGCAGTCATCTAGATGATTTTTAAGTTGAAGCAAAGTATGTTGTATTGCCTCATCTAGATGATTTTGTGCCCTGTGTGATATGTTATAGACTTCTAAGCTCCACTCTGTGTAGTTCTTGCTTATTGTAACTGGAACACCAAAACTGTTTACATCGACACTAAATCAGTGCTGAAGCACAAGGCTACCATCCCGCGGTAAACAGAATGATGTTATTGCATTACGGGATTGGGTTTGCACAGAACACACAAAGACTGCCTAGGAGTCAAGGTCTTGGTTAATTGGAAGTTAGAGCATGCCAGAAAAGCAATGTGTCAGTCACACCGAAACAAGCTCTGATTGGTTGAGATAAAATGGATTATTGACAGTACGACAATCAGCCATGACCACATGGCTCGTTGAGGGCATAAAAACAAATAAAGTTTATAGCTTTAATTGTTTCACTACTTATTCATTAAAAAGATCCAAGCGGTCTTTATTCATTTCATCAACCACAGCTCAATTGTCATGGACACATAGAGCATGAGGGAGAGCAAAAGAGAGGGGAACCAACGGCTTACCTATGCCGGAACCAAAGGGGAAGCAGACACTGAAGGGGCAAAACAGGAGGCGTCAGAGTGATCAGAGGAGCAAGCAGAGCTGCTTCACCAGCCATCTTCGGTGTGCTTGCTTGCACGAACCAAATCCGCCGAATAAAAGGACGGAGAGGTCTTCGGGTCTGCAATTGAGGCGCAAAGAATCATGGTTATATTCAGGAGATCAAAGAAGCAGGGTAATACTCTTTAAGTTCTCTGGTCGAAAACACAAACCCAAGCAGGAATCTCAAAAGGCGCAAAGAAGTCAAGAAGAACAAACAAAATAGAATCAGATTTGAAACATATGGAAGAGATCATGGTAAAGAGTCTCAGATCAATTTAACGGCTGCATCAATTATGAAATGACTAAGATTTTTCTACCAGGATAACACAATTTTTCTCAAAATGCTTCAGATTTTATATAACAATTTTTTCAGTCATGAATTTTCAGAAGCAGAGCTGGCATGTTTTTGAAAGTGTTTAGCATCAGAGCCATGGTCAAATCAGAACACATAAATCTAAAAGAAGACCATTGAACTCACGGCGACCAAACTGGAATAACAGAAACGCAAAATGACCATATATATCCCATAAAAGAACATATTAAGACAATTACGCCATGCATCGTTCAATCCCATCAGTGCAGCACTAGTTCATCCCATGTGCTTTTTGATTATCTAAGTTGCTCAATCTCATCACCGCATCACTAGTTCATTCATGTGCTTTCCGATTATCTAAATTGCAGGAGACCAGAAAAATAATTAGAAGCAAATGAATGACACCAGAGGACTGACGCCACCGGAATAAATAAATAAACTAAGCAATCAACAGCACCAATAGTTACATTCTATTCTATTCCATGAGAAAAAGGAAAATCACCCGAATGAAATTAAAACTGTAACTGTGTGTGGCTTAGCCGCAGATATTATGCAGCAAGTTGAGCAGAGAAGAATGAGAAGTCTGCTCCTACAAGAACAGTGCCCGGTGGCAACTCAGAAAAAAAACAGGGCAAGTAATTTGCTTGACAAGTAGACAAGTATGTGTACCAATAATGCTCAAGCAGAGAGAGCCCTTTCATAAAACTGGAAGATGCTAGAATAGGGCCCTCATGTAGCCAGAGGGAAACTGACTCTCCAGCAGGAATCACTAGAGAATCATCTACCGACCAAATTGAGGCCAAAAATATGAAACATACAATTTTCAAGGTTCACAATACACTTTTTTCCAGGTTTGCAACAAAAGAATGAATGAAAGAAAGAAAACAACATTCTAAGCCTCACCAACTTGAAGGCAAAATTCTCCCAGTCAGCCATTTTAAATTAATTCCCACCAAGCACAAGATAATTGTCGTGGCTGGAAGATCAACACCACTATACACAGCATAACGACTACAATCCCCCACGTCTCGATGGACGCACCATCTAAGGGCAGAGAAAGAGAACAGGGGCTCACCGCAACTCATGTAGCCGGACACTGAGGTACCGACGGTGTCTGGTATCGTTCAGGTGCCATAGGCTGGTGGCAAGCTGCTCTAGGATCATAATCAGCAACACTTGTTGCCTGTAACAAAAAGTAAGCACATTTCATATACATGTAAATGGACTGATATATTAAAGTATGAAGAGCGCTGCCCAGTATTACAAATGCCTGGTGCATCAAGAAACCTCCAAACAGAGTGTCCATACAGGTTTGGCGTATAAAATAAAGTTAAATATTCTATATGGAGTTTGTTACACCTAAGAGGGTGTGTGTCAAGTTGTTTTACACAAAAAGAAGTACGAAATAGATAGTCTACAGCCATCGAGTTCATTTAAAAAAAATTAGCGGTTCAACTCAAGTTCTCAAAACGGGGACTAAGTAAATCCTTCAGTCAGACACAAATAGTCAGTCTTCCATTCATCGAAATGATGCCATTCTGTCCTTTAGACCATCCATTCATCAAAATACAATAAGGGCAATTAGCTTAAGTTTAGTATCAATCACAGTTCATGACGGCTTTTTCGAAATTTGATTCCGATTTATTGGCAAATCAAAGAAAATGACATTTTTTAAAATGCAAATTGTTCTGTTGAAGCATCAACAGTTCAAGCAACATATGACTGGACAATCCTTTCTACAACAAACGGACAACCAATCCTTGTTGTCTTATGGTGAACGCAAAGGAAAAGGCATATTTTTTAATTATCAAATGTTCAACTGCAGCACCAACAATCCAAGTAACATATGGACAGAAGGTACAATTTAGTACAAATAGTTAGTTTTTTGAAACGGAGTACAAATAGTTAGTTGGTATACAGAAAAATGGTCGTCAGGGAAATATTACCTCCAAGAACTGTGCAAGATTAGTCAAGAAGTGTGAAAATGACACATGGCGCTCCATGAAGGCGATCTGTAAAAGGAATGGATGCCAAATTATGCCATGAAAATATTGTACACGAGTCAACAGGTGCAAAACAACAAAACAGAGCCAGCATAGCATTATCTTGCCAGATGCTCATAATTCAAGTAGGTATTTTAACTGACAAAAGGTTATAAAAAACATGACATGAAGAGCTTATATCTGAACACTCTCAGTACTTCTGAAATGCTATATCACAGAAGTAAGAACATCTTGATAATTTGCCTTTTGCCAAATTCATCAAACTAAAAAAAAAGAGTAAAAAAATCCATGAATGAATACAACACAGCTAAACCTCGGTTTATGATACAGAAAACAAACATGGGAAAGAGACAAGTCACCTTGGTTGATGGTGGTGATGTTGACCTTGAACCCCCGCAGCAGCAGATTCTTCTTGGCCGACCATCTTCACACAATTAGTAAGACCAATAGCCAGCACTAGTATACATACTAGTCCATCTGCTACAGGGAACAAAAGAATGGTTGGCTGCAGGTAACTTGTGTGTTACAAAAGTATATTTGATAGTAAACTAGAAGCAACCGTCGTCGCCGGAAAAAATGCAAATAATCTAGATGAGCGAATTAACAGTGCAAATCATAATAAACACATCACTCATATGTGCTCCTACTACTTCACCTGTCAAAACTTGAGAATGCTATTAACACACACATATGAAGCAATCGTCAAGTAATAAATTACGCAAGCTCAGGTTTCTTTGTTCCTGAGAAAACTGCTCCTAAGAGAGAGAACATGCACTGACCGCACCTAAAATAGGTATAAATGAACATGCATACATGTACAGCTTGCTACATGAGTGTTATTCCTATATTTTGCTTCATGCTTTCAATCACAGCACAACACATATAAGAAAACAGAATCCAAACAGGGAAACCACTACACAACCAACATCAATTCTTATAACCAGTTGCCATTTCACATGAAAGTGATAATAGTCCAGAACTGAATAAAATGGATATCATTTTGTGTCAATATATCATCCCGTATAGTAAATAGAAAAATTTGCTAGTATGAGAGAGACACTCATTTAGAGCAGGGAAGCAAGCTAATGACAGAGGACCCACCTTGTGCAGGGCGTCATCATGGTCGAGGTGGTCGGACTCGACGGTGTCCTCCTCGTCAGCTTGGGCATGGGGTCCCGGTCGTCGATGAAGTGTGCCTGCTGCTGCTCCAAATCAAACAAACAAAATAGTTCAGCGCACCAAGAATGGTTGGCTGTATGTAACTTGTGAGTTAACTTGAAGCAATCGTCATCGCAGGAAACAAAAGCAAATAATCTAGGTGAGGTAATTAACAGTGCAGATCACAATAGCCACATCTATCACATGTGCTCCTACTGCTTCACTTGTCAAGACTTCAAATTATTATTCACACACACACACACAGAGGCATATGCATGTCGTTGACAAGTAACAAATTAAGAAAATGGAGGCTCCTTTGTTCCTCTAAGAACACAAGACAAGACAAAGATATGCTATAGCTACAGTGAGCACAAGCCACATTGGTAAGTACTACTACCATAAAGAAAAAAAGCCTGACACTATCTCTCAAAGGTACACCACATTTCATATTTTTGAATTACTTATACTTGGTAGGGAAAAGCATGGACTCAAACCAAAGCATCTTATGTACAAATGCACATCATTATTTTTATTTTGAAACCCACACTAGTAAAAGATCAAAAACAATACTCCCTCTGATCCATATTAATTGACTTTGTACTAAATCAGCGTCAATTAATGTGGACCCGAGGGAGTAGCATAATATTGATCACACAGCTACTGCACCAGTGACAAACCACTTATTTATGCAACAAAAATAACTGAAGTAGCATGGCATTAACGCACCAGATTTCAGAATTCAACATAGCTACTGCTTATGATAACTCAACATAGATAAAAAAGAACTAATGCACCAGGATCCGGTGATAACTCAACTCTTATGAGCACTCTACTTTATGAACAGATTTGAAGACTTTGGAAAGATTCACAAATCAAACAAACTATATGACACCTGTATGGCTGTACCTAGCTAATTAACTAGTTCAACACCCGTCCTCCCTGACAGGCTTGGTGATCACACAAACTTGCATACAAAACAAGTTAAGGCAGCAAAACAACAACATGTCCATCAATCAGGCCCTGGCCGCAAACAACCCACACAACCTCAACATCACATTCAGTGGGCAAACCAGAACGACAAAGCTCAGATGTGGAAAATTTGGCTTGTAACCTAAGCACGACGACCTACATAGCAAGGACATGCCCACAATGGTAACCGAGTCATTTTACTAGGTAAGAGCAACCATTAGCTAGCAGTTAGCACATGATTTACAGAGAGCCATCAAAGCCAAACCCAAAACATATGCAACCATGGCAGCATGGCGACAATCGAACTGAAACCAACAGAGGGGGAGTGAGACGGGTCACCTTGGTTGATGGTGATGAAGTTGACCTTGAACCTCCAAGCAGCAATAGCTTCTCCTTGGCCGGACCTCTTCACACAAACAGTAAGACAATAGCCAGCACAACTTGCAAGTCCATCTTCTACAGGGAAAAGAAAAAAGAATGGTTGGCTGTAGGTAACTTGCAAGTTCCAGTATTTTTTATATTAAACTTGAAGTAATCTTCGTCGCTGGAAAAAATGCAGATCTCAATAGACAACTATCACATGTGATCCTACTGCTTCACTTGTCAAAACTTGAGACTAATATTAACAAACACATATGAAGCAACGGTCATTGACAAGTAACAAATTAAGCAAGCTCAGGTTTCATCGTTCCTGAGAAAAATGCTCCAAAGAGAGAAGAACATGCACCGTTAAATGACCTAATAAATGAACAGGCATACATGTATTGCTTGCTACAGGAGCATCATTTCTACATTTTGTTTTATGTTTTCACTCATCACAACACGGAAAACAAGGAAAATGAATACAAACAGGGAAACCACTACACAATCAACATCAGTTCTTATAAACAATTGACATTTAATATCAAAGTGATACTAGTACAGAACTGGATAAAATGGATGTCATTTTTGTGCAAAGTCCACGGATGCCATCGATATATCATCAAGTCAAGAGATGATTGACTATAAGATTTTGTACCGAAACATTAAGTTTATATTATGATTCCCTTAGAAGGGACATGGTTGCTGACAAACACATAATGTGCACATAGATAGATACAGTACAACTACAGACTAATACACCAGACATTCAATTTGCTTTCAAAAATGTTAATTTGATCTCCATCAACATCTTGATGTCAGGTAGTGTACCAACCAGCCAATAGCTCCCTATTAAAAACTGTACTAAAGCAGCGACAAGTAATATGGATTGGAGCGAGTAATAAACATGTAGAGCGTAAAAAATAACAATATTCTCATTTTAGAAAGTAGGATTGGTTCTTAAAAAAATACATGAGCTAATACATAAGCAATAGGAGAGTGCAAATAACAAAATCACTGAGATCAATCTCGTGTTGGAGAAGTAATAAATCAGGAACAGACTGAAATAATATCATTCAGTAGCAAAACAACCTCCTTAGCTAGCAAGTGACCATCAACCACACACACATCATGCAGAAAATAAGAGGCAGACTCAGCCTTGAGTTGTCTAGGTTTCAATTCTTTTTTTAGGGACTAGCTTTCAATTATTTTTTTAGAAGAAGAAATAAGACAATTTCCATGAATGAATACAAGACCCAGTTATTTCAAGTAAAATAAAAGGCCCAACTTATAACAGTGATCTACTAGCATGTGATCATCAACCACACAAGCATCATGATGTAGCATCTACATCCGTACTGGAGTTCCAGCAGAAGATAGGCCAGAAGCCACTTCACACATGGAACTTGGAGACTGTCGATTAACAGTAGCAACTAGGCTAGAGCTAGAAACTACTCCACTGTGTCTACAGGAGCACGATGCGAGTGTCTAGAAACTATACTAGAGCAGAGCACCCGATAACTTGGTGGAAAAAAGCACCTTCGGTGGGGACGGCGGAGCACAGAGCAACCTTGTGCAGGGAGTCGGCGTCGGCGTCGCCTCGAGGTTGAGGTACGACCCGATGATCTCCCCATCGATCTCGAACGAAGAGGCGGCCACCATTGCCGCAGATGTAGAGGTTTAGACTGCCTCAAAGAATAAGCTACATGTTCTGAATAAAAGGAAGAGGGTGATACAAGTTCAGTACTACGAAATTAAAAATGGCTACTGTCAAGCACATCAATAACTATAATGTTTCACATGTATTCTTGAGCAGATACAAGTTCCTATGAAAATAAAGAATGTACTAGTTCATACGACAATAAAGAAACTTTGCGGCTCCACAAATCTGAACATTCCATATGTTCCTATACAGTAATAGTGCACACATTGTACTAGTAACTTTATGACTTTCTCATTGCCAATGTAGATAGATTCTAATTTAAAAACGACAAAATGCACTAGCTTGACATGTCTGAACATTCGATATGCTGCCAGCTAAACATACAAACAACTTGTGACTTCATAGACAAATAGTTTGGATAATTTCACCTCCTCTGTTTTTTGTTTATGTTTCTGATTGATGCTAGGGGGTGGATAATTTCATCTAGTCATCCACAAGTCTATTGTCAGCATCAATACTACAACTGTAATTAGATGAATTAGATGATGATAACCTGTATTTACCGCCATAAACTGAACAATCTATTCTCTGAGCCTATGCTTGTGCATGTCCTCACAATGGTATTTTGTTATGAGGAAGCTAATATCACACCAAAGGGAGCAACTAACCTATAGCATATCTATGACTACAGACTTTCTTTATCATGACAGGAGCTAAACTCATGACCTGTGTTGCATCAGCGACAGAAAGCCATGACTACGTGTGCACTTGGTCACTTCCGTCTGTCCAGCCCCTACACCCTCACTCATTCATTCAAACGTGTCACCGTCAGCTATTTTTGCATGTGTTAAGTCTCAGGAGAAAGAAACAAACAAGTGTACATGATGGCCACTCGAGAGTGGGGACTCGAAGACTGGATACTGGAGTAGCATATATACTAGCCACTCTTCTACCATGCTCCCTACACAGCCATAGATTGTGCTACTCTCACTGCAAAGTACTCCCTCAACGAACAAATATAAGACCGTTTCGATCACTACTCTAGTGATCTAAACGGTCAGAGGGAGTACTTTAATTACTGTCAATTGCTCAAACAGAACAACAGCCGCTCCATACCAACAATGACTAACAAGAGAGGCAAACTTAAACCTTGATGAAGCCATGGTTGTTCCTCCTACCCCAAGCCTTCTCAAACTTCCTTTCCTTGGAGCGCATGTACAGCTTGGTGTTGTTGTGCGGCACACCAGGAGCCTTGCCAAAGTGCCTTACCGCCTCACAGGCATTCTTGGGTCCACTCAAAAGGATCTGCAAATTAATGCACACATTTGCAAATATAAGAGTCTATTCCCAAGACAACTCGAAGGACTACTAACACAAATAGCTGAATTATATTTCTAGAATTAGATTTAAGAGTACACTTCAACTGCAACCACTGCATAATAGTAACGGAAATCATGCTCTGAAACTAGTGTGCTCGGATTTAACTATAACGCTTAGCCCATATCACAAATGACTCACAAAGGGAAGTTTTCGGGATTACAGTACAAGCATGGTGATATGTCAAGATTAAGCACTCATTATCATAGAAGCACTCAGTTGAATGTTATTACATACTAGAACTGCAGAATCATTCATCTTGTTGTTATCTTCAACACCCACGAACAGACATAATAATTTGGGTCATAATATAACATGAGAGAATATTAATTCAGCATAGTTAGTTAGTTTAAAGAATAGTGAATTGTGAGTTCTTAAATAAGGTGCCTATCAGATCTAGCAAGTGACATTCACGACTTGCACATTCCTGTGTGTGTTTCTTTTCCCTCACTGGTCATCTATTGACAAAGAACATGTTATAAAAACATGAGCAATAGAAGATTTGTGTATTCTCATTCCGGTTCTGCTACCGTATCTATGTATCATGCTATATGAGAGGTAAACAGCTAGCGGGGCTCCCGTTCTTATCCTGGGTTGCAAAGTCTTAAGAGGAAAAAAAAAGAGCGATTTTTGAAGAACAGGAATATTGCAGTCTAGTTAATTTGGGTGATAACACCGAGGTCTACAGTCTAGTTACATGAGAAAAGACACACCAAATTTATCATTCATCGTTGACAGAAAACAAGTGCAGTCGTCGTAAAAACTGATCCCTGTATGACCAAATGCACAGCAAAATGAATTATCTTGGAACCACAAATTGTTCTTCGTGTACTGTTGCACAGTAATTAAGTATACCACAGCTTGATGGCTGTGAGCACACAAATCATGAGAAAAGGAGTGGAGAAGCTGAGTAGCTTACCTATGCCGTAGTCAAAGAAGAAGCGGGCATCCGAGGCGCAGGGGAGCGTGCGTCTGCGTGAGCTGAGCCACAAAACAGAGCTCCCTCTCCTTATCCGGCTCTTCAACATGCCCTTGAGCACGCTTGTGAAGGACCTCCAGTGGGGTGGCGAAGATCAAGGTGTGAGTCCACTGAGAGTATCAAAGTTTGAATTAGAAATGTTAGTTGCTGATTAGACAAGAGGCCATGCATTGCAAGCAGTAAATATGTTAACGGATTGAAAAGAAAACTATTTCCAGCAATTTCAAAGGACATGATAAACATAAACATAGGGAGAGAAGGCGTGCAACTTATTATCCTATACGAAAGCCGGAGGAGCTCAGTTCTGAAGTATTTCTCCTATACCTTAATATTCTAAACCCTCCATCCCATAATATAATAAAAAAGAACATGTACAAACAGAATAAATTGTCCCTTGACTAATAGTGCATCAATCATAATAAATTGTTCTGCAGAGTAACAATTCATCGTCAACTTGACAGCGTAAAATCAAACCAAACCTATCATTTTTTTCCTCTGCAGATGTTCACTTGTTCAGACTTGATAAGTACAGTACTACTCCCTCCGTTCCAAAATAGATGACCCAAGTTTGTACTAACTTTAGTATAAACTTGAGTCATCTATTTTGGAACGGAGGGAGTAGTATCAAACTAGCTGTGGTGTGAGAGAGAAGTAGCAATCGAAGCACTCAATATTTCTGCACTGTACTACTACTAACTATGGCATGCAGTGTACTAGTAACAACGTATTGCAAATCACAGCAGCACAGAGATGACATGGGCGGAGGCAGAGCTAGACGCACCTAACCTATGGTCTCTGTCGGTCGTCGTGGAGGTTGACGCCATGGGTGCGTCGAGGGAGATGCACCGGTGCACCTAGGCAGAAGTGGTCGATGCGTTTGCTCCTGCCCAGATTACTTACATACACCGGTGCACGGATTTCAGAATCGAAACCAAATCAGAGATGCAAGAGAGGGAGAGGGAGGGGGCTTACCTGAAGGAGGAGGCTTTGCTGCGGACGAGGAGTAGGACGGGGTCATGCGCGACATGAGCTCGCGCGGCGAGAGCCACCGGCGCCGGTGAAGGCGAGCAGGGGCGACGACGGAAAGTAGGGTCGAGTTGAGCAAGGCGGCCTCCGGCAACATGTTGCGGGGAGGGAGCCGACCTCCGTCCTTGACGACGGCGCTGGCGGATCTGGGAGGGAGCGCCGCTGACCTCGATCTCCCTCTCGCCTTCTCTTCTCTTCTCCTCTGATGAGGGGAGGGGAGGGGACGGGACGGGACGGGACAAAGTCTGCCATGGCGGCGAGGTATAGAGAGACGGGGAGAGGCCGGCGGCGTGATGCGGGAGGGAGCGGCGGCGATGTGGTGGACGCGGAGAGGTCGGGGGAGAAACGAATGAGTCGGGTGGGTGGGGAGATGATTCTGGTGGTCGCTCGCTCTCTCATTGGTCAATCCAGACGTGCCACGGATCGATGTCCGTCTTCACAAGATCTCAACCGTTTATCCACATCCGACGGAACACAGATGGCCCGTTGTTTGAGGAGAGAACGGGAGCAATAAATAGGGTAAGGAGGTGGGAGTTGGTTGAGGGAGCCGAGGGGACCAACGATGTAGATGCGCGCGTACTCGGCACGGTGGGCGATCCAAGGTGTTGAGGATGAGTGCACCGGCATTGGTGCACCCGTTGGCCTCCACCATGCCCAAAGTTGTTCGGGTCGGTCGAGCGGATAAAGCTGGACATGCATGTCTCCGAGCCTGGTCCAATCGATGAGCGTCCTACTCAGGTGTCCATTCGTCAAGCAGGGGCCGCGGCCCTTCGGCCCTAAGTTGTTGGACTTCATCCATCCTATTGCCGTTGTCGTCCAAGGCCAGCTAGGTTGCTTGACTCAATTACACCGGCAACAGCAAACCATCTTCTCGGCGTCATCGCACATCCTCCGCTAAGCACAGCCAAGGAGGAGTCGGGTGTGCTACCGGCCACGAACGGAATGCAAGCCCCCTGTTTCCTGTTTGATCGATCGAATGAGAGAAAGTTTCTATCTTTCCGATAGTCGACGACAATGCAACGCAAAGAGAAAAAAGACTGGTCGGGGAGACACGAGTGCACAAGCAACCCGCCCCGCCGGGCCTCACGACCTAGCTAGCTGAAACAATCTAGTCTAGTCTAGTTTTACAGTGTATACAAATTGAACCGACCATCGACATGCACCTCCATCCGCATCCTCCTCTTCCTATCCCGCTCAGACAAGCCAGCCGTGGATCTGACCGCCGCCACCATCGCTATCGCCAAATCACTCTTGTCCAGCTCGTCGGCGTTAAGCTCCATGACTTATAACCACCATACTTACAAATCACTTTGGATTCACTCCAGACCCATCCAGCTCCACCTTCGATTCCAACTTGGCCTCGCACCTTACAAAGCATAATTAAACATGCATGTCTTAGTTGAGGCAATAAATAGATCGTCAATGTTGGCATGTGGTGACGGAGATTATCATACATGGCTATTCAGTCAAGGATGCAACAACAGATACTCATTATCACGTGTGTCTTTTTAAACTTCCAAAATTTACAACCAAATCACCAGAACATCCTCATGTCAACTTCAGTACTTCCTCTATTCCTAAATGTAGTGCCCATTGGAAAGTTTAAAAGTCAAACTCCCCCTACTTTGACTACATTTATAGAGGACAAATATCTACATCTACAGTATTAAGTAAGTATCATTAGATAATACATCATTAAGCATATATTTATATTATATTTGTTTGATATTATTTTTGTTGATACTTTTCTCCCTAAACTTGGTCACACTAAACAATGTTTGACTTCTAGGAAATTTTATGCGTGCTAGATTTAGGAATAGAGGGAGTATATATTTGAGTCACATATCTTGGCAAAAACACGATGATTGCTCGGTGTTGAATCTTTTGTTCTCACGCTTGTGAAACATGTGAGGCTTCCATTAAAATAATTCTTGAATGTACATGTGTAAGAAAGTTCTGCCCATTAAGAAATCATCCTAGTTATTCGTGGCATGCGTCGCTACACTAAACTCTTATTTCACATAAAATAACAAAACACGAGATTGTCGCATTGTATAGAATCCACTTTCACAAATAGTGATGAGACTGACCCAAGATGACAAGAGTAAATATACACAAGAAATCACGTGCGCCCAAGATGACAAGAGTAAATATACACAAGAAATCACGTGCGGGTTTTTGTATCAACTAAAAACCGAATCTGGTTGAAAATGCACGCATGTATTGGTGTGGGTACATAAATCGCCAACGACCTTGTAATCGGTGTGAACTAGGCATGCACGTTGTAACAAAGATTAGGACATGTGGATATTCTATTAATTAAGGTTGAAATGAATAGATCCATCATCACATGTGTTTTTTATCTCATGGTCATAGAAACATCTTTATATAATTAGGGGGACTATATATATATATACTCGAGTCTTCTATTTTAACAAAATGCATGATGATTACTCATGGTCGAAACTTATCTTCTCAAATGGAAAATGGGATAGGTTCTCACTGAAACAGTTCTTGATTGTCCGTGTGCAAGAAAGTTCTTTTTATTGAGAAGTCAGACTAGAAGGAAAAGTGGAGGTCATTAATATATGCGTGTATGACCATCTTGCTGATATTCTCACCAGTTTTTTTGGGGCGTCTGGAGATTATGGACCTGCAACGGGGCAATTAAGTTATATCATTCGATTAAAGCACATTAGGCTTAGGGGGGTCAGTGTTTATTTAAGCACAACTTCTGAGTTTTAGGTTTGTTGTTTGAGTTTGTGTGGGAATCACGATCTATAAGTTCGTTCTCGAGTTATCCCAAGACTTTTAACAATGAGGCGAAAGAGGACTTTTTTTGCTAGGGGAGGGACAAGTTTGTCGTGTTAGAGTAAAGTAAAAGATTTTTTGCCCCTCCCTGCGTTGCATGCATGCATATACATTGTGTTGTTTAAGTATCACTTTCTTTGTTACTTTTTCTTATGTATCGTCGATAGATAGTGTTATAGTAATAACTCTCCTACTCAAGGTCCCACCCATATCCTACATGGCACATCACATGAATGGTCAACAAAAGTCAAGGCCAGTCAACACAAATCAAAGAAGTCAACAACACTCCAAGCAAGCTCTCATGGTTCCAAGCAAGCCACTCGTCAACTAAAGCCCAAGTAAGGCTTCATGGTCCACGATGCGAGTATTTGGGTTGGGTGGCTTTCAAGCGATGCATATCAGGCGGAAAACACATGGTGCGAGAAATTTGATGGGAAACGTTTAGGCGGGAAACACACGGTGGCAAAACATATCAAGAGGTAGTACGTACAAGTGCATGCATGCGTGGCTTCAATTTTCCATGTCGATCAAACGAAACCAACATATGCTTTGTTTTTCCAGAACAATGGATGCATGCATGTCGATTATCAACCTAATACACTAAGACAGGGACACAAGCTTGCACGCATAATACGAGTAATCATTGGAATAGTATTTTAGTTGCTTTTTCAGTAGGATAACAAAATGTTATTTCGGGGAAAAGGAGTATACATACCTCAACAAGTTGTGTGATCATGGAATCCTAGGGCTCTATCATTTCAAACTTTAAACTTTTTGGGGAGTAATTTTTAGACTTTCAAACTTTAAGAATGTTGAAAGATCCGAAACCTCAATTTTCAACAGTTTGAACTCTTAAACTTCCAGATTTTTAGAACTTCATAGGGGGGCGAGGGCCATCAGTCCAACCCCTGTTCTTCTCCGACGCCTCCACCCTGCACCTGGCCGTACCATCAACTTCCTTCCTCTCATCCGCCGGCGTCAGCTTGGGGATTGCGAATCGTGGGAATCAAGTAGCAAACGCAGCGGGGGACGGTTGGGAGTAGTAAGCCGCCAGCTATGATTATCATCCAAATTCGAATCAACTTATAGGAGTATATATATAGTTTGCAAAGTTTGACAAACTTTTCCTACAATGGACTTTGATGAAATCTTAAATGCAAACTATGTAAAAAGAAACTGAGGGAGTACAAAATAGACTTTTTAATAGAATAGAAATCCCGTATCTTTCTCTCTCGGGCGCGTCTGCATGTGTGTATTACTGTAGGTTTGATTAGATTTGGAGATGTATCGCTGATGTACGATACGAGTACGATTCATCAGAGGGCGTACGTGGTGGATTCGGGTGAAGGTGCCGGGGAGGAGACGGTGCCACGGAGGAGCCGTTCATGCCTGCCGGACGCGGGAAAGACGACCACACCGACAATTCCTAGCCAGACTCGATCTGCAGGTTGGTTTACATCGATCGCGATTCTCGCCGCCGATAGAGCACATGCATATGCATGCATGGACGTGCACGGCGGGGCATGTACGGTCCCCCGACCGGAGGGCGAGGTTGCGGGTTCTTGCGGTGGATTTTGGGGTACGGGCTCCGTTCACCGAACTCGGAGGTCGAGTCGAACGAACGGTGGAGGAGCACTGGAGGCGTCCGACTGTGGCAACCAAATCACCATGGCCGGAACTGGGGAACCTCCGAAGCGGGTGGATTGCTGAGTCGAGAAGTCTGAGAGTTTGACGGGAGGGGGGAGTAATTGGCCCCGTCGAGGAGTGAGTAGATCGTGACCGTGGTCTGTTACCGGGCAGCCTCATGTCGGCGACGGCAACGCGCGGAGTGGGAGAAAAGGTTGCTGCTTTGCTCGGAATTCGAACCGGAGTCAGTCGGCGGATGTGGTGGTCCGGGAGGGTGCGGAACGGCGGGGAGGGAGTCTGGAGGAGCTGCGGATGGCATGCAGTTTCCTTCAGAATGAGGAGGAGGAGGAGGAGGAGGAGATGGGGCCACGGCCACGGCGGAGCCATGCCGGAGGCAGGGAAGACGACCGACGATTCCTTGGCTGTTGGTTGGGTGAAATTAATAATCACGGTGGCGACGATCCATATATATATGGCGCCGTTTTGGTCGCCGATCACATCACAGTAGCGTGCACTAGGTGCGGTTGGCACCATCGCCGGCGTCGACGTGTGCAGTTGGGAGAACGATTCTCGCCGCCGTACGTCTTGGGCGCCGATCGAGCACATGCATGCATGGACGTGCGCGGCGTGGTATGTATGTACGGCCCCCGGAGGGAGAGGTTGGGAGCTGCGGCAGAACAGGCAAGAGCCACCCGGGGCTGGAAACAGTAGCGATCGAGGGACGTCGCCAGCAGCCTAGCTCTAGCTTGTTGACTAACCGGAGAAAAATGGAGGAGCGAATCTGTCTCTTCCTGCGCGGCCCTAACCGCCCCGCTTTCCCGTCGCCGGGTGGTGCTGGTAAACCCTACACCGCCGGCGGCCATGGGTGCCGCACAATTTATGGATGTGGTGATGTGCCACCGGCAGGTGGCCAACCCTGATTACACCCGTGCGCAGACCCCATCTCCCAAAACAAATGCAAGGATCGATCGACGTAACTGGGAAACAGCGGCCTAGATGCATACACTATCTGCATGCATGCCTCCTCCTACTTATCAGCACGAGTTACTCTACTCTACTGACACGCACAATCTTAAACACAGTAATAATATCGTCTCGTGTTGTATCTATACTTAAACTCGAATAAAGCTGGATTCCTGCATGTCTGCAAATTGATGCGAATGCATGGTCAATTTTTAGGCAGTAAGTAAATTCAGCTTGTGGTAAAGTCAGGTATCCTAAAGCTCCGAGGGAAACTAAATTCAGCTCATGATCCAATATGTATATGAGTCCCGCGTCGGTACAACCCCTTTTACAAAACGTATAAAGGGCAATAAGGACATTCAGTTCATACCCACTTCCGTATGTGTATACGCCATACATCGTAGAGGACCCGCTACTGGGCCGGCCCACTAACATGAACCGATATAAGATATAAGGAGGTGCAAAAGTAACGAAAAAAGGACACACTCTGAGTGGATTCGAAATCGCGACCAAACTGTACTTAATTGGAGCTGTTAGCCACTCAGTCGGCCAGCACCATGTGATCTGAACGGAGCGCAGGTATTTTATGTACACATGCAGAAGCAGCGTTCTTCGTTTTGAAACAACGTTTACAAAATTCCGCATTTCACTGAAATGTTTTGATTATTTTTTAAATACCGAATATTTTTTTAGGTTATGTGAACAATTTTTTGAAACCGAAACATTTTCCAAAATTTCAATTTTTTTTGAGAAGACGGACATTTTCTGAAATCTATGATCTTTTTTTAATACATAAACATTTTCTGAATCTGTGAACAATATTTGATAAGGGAACATTTTTTTGAAAACATGAATAATATTTGAAAAACTAGAGCACATCTTTAAATTCTGAACTCATTTATAAAAAATAGGGAAATAGAAATTATGGTTTACTTAAAAAATTGTTCACATGAGAAAATTTTGAAACATTGAACTTCTATGAAAACACGAACAAATTTTGAAATTCTAAACATTTTTTTAAAAGAGTGAAAGAAATACTGGTGCTCGAACGCTCAGATGGGTCGGCCCATCCTACCATTGTGTGTGCGATTGCCTGACTATTTGCCGTGACGTGCGGCAAATAAGAAATTCCGTACTTTCGGGGAGTAGCGTCAATTAGACGGCGGCACGCACAGGAGGCCGCCAGACTAGGCCGGCCCTTAGGTCGCGCAGGAAATCAGGGAAAATCACCGAAAATAGAATGGTAGTGCAATGGATCAAGCGTTGTAGCTCTCGCTACTGACTGCTCGTCGCTAGCTACAAGAGCTGATTGGCTTCAGTATCTAACTAGGAAACTTGAACTACAAGAAGTATCAATCAGTGACCGGTTTACTTTAGTGAACAAGTCTTTTTCACTATTTTTTTTATTCTTCAGTTAGTTATTTGTTTCTTTTACATCCTTTTTGTTATTTCTTTTAAAAAAATCATGTGTGTTTAGTTTTTAAAAAAAATCAAAAATTGTCCGTGTTTTCAAATTTATCCATAAAATACAAGTATTTGCATTTTTTAGATTGTACAGAAAATTCCAAAAAATATTTGTGTCTTTCAAAATTGCTCAAAATATCAAAACACAAATATTTCCTCAAAAGAGCGAACAAAATTTTTTAAGCATGTGAAAAGACCAGAAGGTTTTGTTTGAAAGCATGTTGTTTTTCTACGTTACTCAAATGACCTCAAGTTTTTTCAATGGCTTGGATGACCAATTCAAGTCACCATGTCAAGTTGTTTTGGTTTTCGATAAATTTTCCATTTTCTGGAGTTTTTTTTATAAATGGTCGGACGTGCCGCAACTTGGATATGGTGTCGGGAATCATTCAAATGGATGCCTACCATGGGCATGCCCACCAACTTACAAAAGTTGGGGTCATCTCAAGGATATTCAATAATAGACCATATTGAACGAAGAGTGTTCAGGTAGGCCAAAAGACTCCGTCTGGGAGCACGTTGTTTCTTGACATTCTTGAAAATGGACCCAAAATTTTCCATGAGCAATTCATTGCACCATGCCAAGTTGTTTTTGTTTTTGACAAATTCTACATTTTCTAGAGTTTTATCGGTCAAAAAGGCCGATAAATTGTCGGACATGTCGCAATTTGCATACCGTGTCAGAAATCGTTCAAACTTGACATGGATGCCTAACATGAGAATGCACACCTTCTTGCAAAAGTTGTGGTCATTTCATGGATGTCCAGAAATAGACGATATTTAATGAAGGGTGTAGGGGAAGGTTAGAAGACTCCTTCTGAGAGCACGTTGTTGCAGACATCTTATAATGGTACCAATTTTTTTCATGGATTTTTATGACCAATTCAAGGCATCACGCCTAATTGTTTGGGTTTTTGACAAGTTTTACATTTTCTGGAGTTTTCTCGGTGAAAAAAAGGCCGATAAATGACGTGACGTGTCGCAACTTGCATAATGTGTCGGAGTTCGTTCAAACCTGGCATGGATGCCTCCCATGAAATGACCATCTGATTATAAAAGTTAGGGTCATTTCAATGATGTCCAAAAACACCATGTCCAACGTAGGGTGATCAAATAAACTAGAAGGCTATGTTCGAGAGCACGTTCTTTTCCAATATCCGTCAAATGGCCCCATTTTTTTTATATCCTTGTATGACCAATATAAGGCACCATGCCAAATAGTTTAGGTTTTTTTACAAGTTTTGTATTTTCTGGAGTTTTTCTGGTGAATAAAGGTCAAAAAATCACTGGGCATGTCTGGTGTTGAAAATTATTCAAACCAGACATGTATGTACATGTGCATGCTCACGTGCTTGCAAAAGTTGGGGTCAGTGCAGAGATTTTGAAAATAACACCATGAGATGACCAAATTGTAGTTAATTGGAGCTGCTAGCCACTCGGTCGGCCAGCACCATGTGGTTTGAAGGGAGCGCAGGTATTTTATGTACACATGCAGAAGCAGTGTTTTTCGTTTTGAAACAACGTTTACAAAATTCCGCATTTCACTGAAATGTTTTGATTATTTTAAATACCGAATATTTTTTTAGGTTATGTGAACAATTTTTTACAACAGAAACATTTTCCAAAATTTCATAAAAAATTGAGAAGACGGACATTTTCTGAAATCTAAGATCTTTTTTTAATACATGAACATTTTCTGAATCTGTGAACAATATTTGATAAGAGAACATTTTTTTGAAAACACGAATAATATTTGAAAAACTAGAGCACATTTTTAAATTCTGAACTCATTTATAAAAAAATAGGGAAATAGAAATTATGGTTTATTTAAAAAATTGTTCACATGAGAAAATTTTGAAATGCTGAACTTTTATGAAAACACGATTTTTTTGAAATTCTAAACATTTTTTAAAAGAGTGAAGGAAATACTAGTGCTGGAACGCTCAAATGGGTCGGCCCATCCTACCATTGTGTGTGCGGTTGCCTGACTATTTGCCGTGACGTGCGGCAAATAAGAAATTCCGTACTTTTGGGGAGTAGCGTCAATTAGACGGCGGCACGCACAGGAGGCCGCCAGACTAGGCCGGCCCTTAGGTCGCGCAGGAAATCAAGGAAAATCACCGAAAATAGAATGGTAGTTCAATGGATCAAACGTTGTAGCTACTGACTGCTCGTCGCTAGCGACAAGAGCTGATTGGCTTCAGTATCTAACTAGGAAACTTGGACTACAAGAAATATCAATCAGTGACCGGTTTACTTTAGTGAACAAGTCTTTTTTCCACTATTTATTTTTCTTTTATTCTTCAGTTAGTTATTCTTCAGTTAGTTATTAGTATCACGAAATAACAGATTCAGCCTAACAAAACAGCAACATCATGAACCCTACTTAACAAGCTCGATTCACTCACCACAAGTCATTTCATGACAAGATAAGCATAGCATCATCAAGAAGACATGTTTGTAAAACAAACCAAGTCAAGAACAAGTCCATAGCATGCAAGGATCAACTATAGCAACCTTGGCTAAATGGAATAACAAGTAAACAATCTGCCAGGAAACATTTTGAAGCAAAAGTAGAGCACTCAAATGACATGCTAGGCTACTCCATAATTGCAACCAAGGGAATGAATGGATAAACAATAACCACATGTTCAAAACACCCTTACTGAAGTATCTCTAAAAATGCATGGATCTCTCTGTAGCACCAAGTTTACATGGCATAAAAATAACAACAGAACAGGGACTAAAATCAGCAACCTCACGAAGCCTAGTTTGCATGCTTGTGCTAGTCACCACATTGATCACAAAATTACATGGTAAGCACCTCTGTAAA
>CM038145.1:33092353-33279393 GCA_021437245.1 Aegilops speltoides
CATAAGTTTCCCCATCCGAGTCTTGCAAAGACATATTGCTCCAAATCTGTTAGAAAAAAAACATGAAACAAAGACAGAGGAGATTCTCGTGATACAGTGGTCAAAAGCTCCGGGAGTTTATATAATGAATTTTTACTATGCAAAACAAGTAATCCAGGAGAAAACGGAGTCTAGATGGTGCACGAGAGAACGACAAGCTCGGGTGGCTCACCCTGGGGGGTAGGGCGCGCCCCTAGGCTTGTCGCCTGCTCGTGTGCTTTCCGGAGTACTTCTTATTTTTCTATTTTTTACATTTTCTAAAACGGACAAAATTCCTTTTATTGAACTTTAGGAGTTGGTTTACTTACCGTATCACATACCTATTCCTTTTCAAGGTTCTGGAGCATTCCAGAAGGTTTCCTTTATGTACTCCTCCGGTGTTATTAACGGAATAATATTAGTTTCAACATTAATTGGGTTACCTGAAATATAATGTTTAATTCTTTGCCCATTAACCACTCTCGGGTTGGTGCCTTCAGCGTTGTTGATCTTGATAGCACCGCAGCGATAAACTTCCTCGGTAATATAGGGCCCTTCCCATTTGGAGAAAAGTTTTAATGCAAAAAATCTTAAACAAGAATTGTATAGCAAGACTTGATCACCTACATTGAAGTCCCGTTTTTGTATTCTTTTGTCATGCCATCTTTTAACTTTTTCTTTAAATAACTTGGCATTTTCATAAGCCGGGTTCTCCATTCATCGAGTGAGATAATATCAAATAAGCTCTTTCCATCAACAAGTTTAAAACCATAGTTTAGTTCTTTAATTGGCCAATATACTTTATGTTCTAACTCAAGAGGTAAATGACATGCTTTTCCATAAACCATTTTATATGAAGACATATCCATAGGGTTTTTATAAGTTCTATAAGCCCATAATGCATCATCCAGTTTCTTAGACCAATTCTTCCTGGATCTATTAACAGTCTTTTGCAAGATTAATTTTATTTTTCTATTACTCAATTCAACTTGACCACTAGATTGAGGATCATAGGGAGATGCAATTCTATGGTTGGCATCATATTTAGCAAGAAGTTTGTGGAAAGCACCATGAATAAAATGTGAACCACCATCAGTCATTAAATATCTAGGGGCTCCGAACCTTGGGAAAATAACTTCTTTAAGCATCGTAATTGAAGTGTTATGATCAACACTACTAGTTGGAATAGCTTCTACCCACTTATTAACGTAATCAACAACAACTAGAATATGAATATACCCGTTGGAGGAATGAAAAGGTCCCATATAATCAAATCCCCAAACATCAAATGGTTCGATAAAAAGTGAATAATTCATAGGCATTTCCTGACGTTTACTAATATTACCAATTCTTTGACATTCATCACAAGATAAGACAAACTTACGAGCATATTTAAAAAGAGTAGGTGTTGGGGATATTACCACTAGGTGTAAACCGGCCAGCTTGGGCCGGATTAGCTCCGTTAGTGGTGTAATCAGAGAAAGGCCCAAGGCCTATAGTCGGTTTAGAGCTTGTAGCCGTAAACCGGCCTGATGTATAACTTGTATTGTAAGTTAGGGATAGAGAGATACCAACCGGGATACGAGTATGAACCGGTTGGGACTCTAGGAACCGACGGGCGTCACTCGTGTATATAAGGGGACGACCCGGCGACGGTTCAAGGAGAGACAATCACAACTCGAGCCTAGGCGAAGCTTGTTTGCTCCCTAGCCATCGAGACTACATCAATTCCATCACAAATAGACGTAGGCTTTTACCTTCATCGAAGGGGCCGAACTAGTATAAAACCCTTGTGTCTTTGTGTCCGCTTTAACCCCTGCAAGTAAACCCGTAGTGATGGCTCCACGACTAAGTCCTTACACTAGGACATCTGCCGTGACAAATCCATGACAGTAGGCCAATAAAAACTAGAGTTTAGTACCTTGTGTGCGGTTCTATCTCCAGTGTGGTGTCCTCCGTGTGCGATGGTCCAACCGCGCCTGATGGAGCCTCCGCAGCAGAACACGGTGGTTCCTCCGCCGGTACAGACACCCCCAGGCCATTATTCTAACCCTATGGACAACCTTGTTGCGGCCGCCGCACGATTGGAGGCGATCCCAGTCGAAGGAGATTCCCCACAAGCAGTTGAGACACGCCGGGTTAAGGAGCTTCTCCGGACTGCACTGATCCAGCAGGAAGCGTATTCATACAGCCGTGATCGGATTCACTCTACGCCCCGTCCAAGCCGGAGCTACAGCAGGCGCATGGATGAACCGGCCCTATCAAGCAACGCGCGGGACCGTGAAGCGGCCCGAGGCAATCAACAGATAGGCGGCATTCGTGATGCTCAGGAGGTGGTGGATCGGGCCCGGGCACGCAGGGAGGCCGAGTTAGCGGCCTGAGATGATGCGGATCAACACACACCGTTCGCCTACCACCTTCGCTGGCCAGAGTCGCATCCGCTTTGGGGTGCCTGTTTAATCCCGCTTTACGCAATGTGCGCTCGCCTAAGGATTTAAGGGCCCACGCAAGGTGCCAAATTACACCGCGGATCTGTCCCTCAAGCGTGGGTTGAAAGTTATGAGATGGCCATGGAGATGCTAGATGTGGATGAGACCGCATGTGCAAAGTACTTCACCATGATGCCGGGAAGGCACAGCCCGTACTTGGTTGAAGAGCTTACCGCCCAATTCTATCAGTTCATGGGCCCGCCACGGGCCGGTTTATCCAGAATTTCAAGGATACGTGTAAGCAGCCCAAATCCATCGTAGACCTGGCGGCTTGCGTCCAGGAAGAAGGGGAGTCAACAACCCGTTGGGTACGCCGTGTATCTGAGATTCTGCACTCTTCTGACCGGATCAACGCTGACTCGGCGATCTTAACATTAGAAGGCAACTGCCGGTTTGAGCCTTTGAAGTTAAAATTGGGACGCATGAAGCGGTTCTGCAATGATATGGGAACCCTCATGGCCGCTTTGGTAAAGTATGCCGATTCGGACAGTACCAAGGATCCTGAAGCTGATGATGATGAAGCAGGGAAGGGAAAGAAGAACGGCAACTCAAGGGCAGCAGTACAAACCGCGGGTCATGGAAACGGGGGCAAGCGCAAGGCCGATGGCAACCCGGATTTCGTAGCCAACACTAATGCGCAGGACAGAGGCCCGCGGCGCAGAGGCAAGGCGAATCGGGGTCCAAATCCTAATACAAGCCGTTTGAATTACTTGTTGAATCAGCCTTGTCCCAAGCACGGGACGAAGGAGTCCCCATCAAACCATCTCTGGAAAGACTGTTATATTATGCAGGAGTTCAAAACTCCAATGCTTTCGGTATGACCAGGGTCAGGTGGCGGTTCAGGATCCGGTTTCCATGGGCCGGGTCAGGACGGAGCTTCTGGTTCAGGGCCTAATCAAGGCAATCACAATAATCAGAATAATCAGGGTGGCCAGCAGCAGCAGCAACAGTCAGGCTATCAGAGCCAACCAAAGTAGTTGAATAGTGGGCAGTATCATGTTTTCACAACCAGTTTGGACAAGCGGGATCGGAAGCTTCACAAACGGGCAGTAAACTCTGTTGAACCGGCCTTACCACGATATTTACGCTGGTCCGAGCAGCCTATCGTGTGGAGCAGAGAGGACCATCCCCCCCGGGTTGATAATCCGGGTCAGCTGGCATTGGTGGTAGACCCTCAGGTGGGGGGCTATAAGTTCACTAAGGTGCTTATGGACGGAGGAAGCAGTATTAATATATTATACTATGAAACTTTCCGTCGCATGGGTCTCACAGACAAGGATCTCAGACCGTCCAATACGGTGTTCCATGGCGTGGTACCAGGCAAATCTGCTTATCCTGTTGGTAAGATAGCTCTGGATGTGGCTTTTGGAGACGAGCACGATTCCCGGTCTGAAAAGCTAACTTTTGAAGTGGTGAAAATCCGGAGTCCGTATCATGCCTTGTTTGGACGGCCGGCTTATGCTAAATTCATGGCACGACCTTGTTATATTTACTTGCAGCTCAAAATGCCGGGTTACAAAGGAACGATAACGGTGCATGGAAGCCGCCGCGTTGCTTTGGAATGCGAGGAAGGCGACGCAGCTTATGCAGAGGCGGTCTGTGCCATGGAAGAATTGAAGTTCTATAAAGACAATGTTGATCCGGCAGATATGACCCCTTTGAAGAAGCCAACTACGGAGCATGAATCGGATCTGAAGTTTAAATCGGCAGCTGAGACCAAGCTTGTTGACTTCGTGCCAGGCGATTCGTCCAAGCAGTTCACTGTCAGTGCCAACCTGGATCCCAAATAGGAAAGCGCGCTCATCGAGTTCATCCGTGAGAACCGAGATATCTTTGCATGGAAGCCATCTGACATGCCAGGTGTCCCGAGGGAACTCGCTGAGCACACACTTAATGTGGATCCCAAGTATAAACCGGTGAAGCAGTTCCTCCGCCGGTTTAACGAAGAAAGGCGCAAGGCCATTGGAGAGGAAGTAGCCAGGCTGTTGGCGGCTGGTTTTATCATTGAGGTGTTTCATCCAGAGTGGCTTGCTAATCCGGTGCTGGTCCTTAAGAAAAATGGCACCTGGCGTGTGTGTGGACTACACAGATCTCAACAAAGCTTGTCCGGCAGATCCTTTTGCCCTCCCCCGCATTGATCAGATTATTGATGCCACGGCAGGATGTGAGCGTTTAAGTTTTTTGGATGCGTACTCTGGATATCATCAGATTAAAATGGCGGTTAAGGACCAGGAGAAGACAGCGTTTATAACTCCCTTTGGAGCCTTCTGCTATGTATCTATGCCTTTTGGGCTCAAAAGTGCCTGTGCTACTTATCGGTGTGTGTATGAAATTGCTTGCATACACAGATCGGCCGCAATGTGCATGCTTATGTAGATGATATTGTGGTGAAATCAAGGCAAAAGGAGACACTAGTGGAAGATTTGAAGGAAACCTTCACAACTTAGCATTTATAAGATGATGCTTAATCCGCCAAGTGTGTTTTTGGTGTTCCGCAGCAAGTTATTGGGGTTTCGTGTCTAACAGAGGAATTGAGGCTAATCCGAGAAAATTAAAGCTATCACTTCCTTGGCTAAACCGGCGTGTATCAATGATGTTCAGCGTCTGGCGGGCGGATCGCGCGTTGAGCGGTTTATCGGCCGCCTCGAGAAGGCCATTCCCTTATACCGATGCCGAGGAAGACGGATAATTTAAATCGAGTCCATTCTTGACGAAGCATTTGAGGATCTAAAGCGCAATTGGCCAACCCGCTGTTCTTGCGGCTCCGTTTGACAAGGAACCGCTGTTGTTATATGTGGCAGCCAATGCTCGAGCGATGGCGTGGCCATTGTGGTAGAGCGCAAGGAGGCGAGCAAGGAGTATCCGGTTCAACGGCGGTTTATTATATCGATGAGGTGCTCATTGAGTCCAAACAAAGGTATCCGCATTGGCGAAGCTCGTCTATGGTGTTTTTATGGCGACCGGAAGCTGAAGCAATATTTCCAAGGGCACCCTATCACGATGGTTAGTTCAGCTCCTTTGGGTGATATCATACAAAACCGGGAGGCGACTGGCCGGATTGCAAAATGGGCCATCGAGCTTGGGCCGCATGGACTAAAGTATATAGCACGCACAGCAGTGAAGTCACAAGCACTTGTTGATTTCATTAATGACCGGACGGAGTTACAAGCACCGAGGAGAAGCCGGATCACACGTCTCGGACTATTCATTTCGACGGATCCAGCGGTTGGAAGGCTCGGGCTGGAGTCGTTTTAACTTCCCCACGAGGTGATAAGTTTTGTTACGTTCTCCGCTTAATGTTCCTTGTACTAATAATGCAGCTGAGTACGAAGCCTTGCTCCATGGTCTCCGGATGGCTAAGGAGATGAACTTAAGCGGGTTAAGTGCTTTGGTGACTCGGACCGGTGGCTCGGCAAGTATCCGCACTTGGGATTCTAAGGACCCACTCATGGCCGCATATCGTCGAGAAGTGGATAATATCGCAGGTTGCTTCAAGGGCTATCAAGTGGATCATGTGGATCGCCGGAAGAACGGCGGCCGACGCTTTAAGCGGTTGGGTTCTCGGCGTAAACCGTCCCACCTAATGTCTTTTGGACGCCTTACACAACCCATCACCCAGCTCCTGGTGAAGCGGATTTGGCTATTCTGATCCGGAGGCTCGGTTGGTGGCAGCATTACATGCTATTCGGATTGGGCGATTCCTTTCCTTGCGATATGACTCGAGGAGTTGCGGAAGATGAGGTTCGCCGCACGATAATCCGGCGCCCAAATCTATGACAATTCTTAATGGTGAGTTGCATCATTGCAGCGTGTCGTATGCGTTTCAACGCTGTGTTTCCCCGAGGAAGGCTGTGAAATTTTAAGAGAAATCCATGAAGGGATTGCGGACATCACGCCGTTCAAAGTCCACGTGGCGAAGCGTTCCGTCCGCGGATTTTACTGGTTAACTGCCCATGCTGATGCGGAGGACTTGGTCAAACGATGTGATGGATGTCAGAAATTCTCCAGGCGTGCTCATGTGCCGGCACAAGAATTGAGGATGATCCCAATAACATGGCCGTTTGCAACTTGGGGGCTGGATATGGTTGGACCCTTTAAGCGATCCAAGGATAAGAAGACCCACCTGTTGGTGGCAGTGGACAAATTTACCAAGTGGGTCGAAGCAGAGCCTGTCAGCAAGTGTGACGCAGCAACAGCGGTGCAGTTCATCAAAAAGGTGATTTTCCGATTTGGCTTTCCACACAGTATCATTACTGACAATGGCACTAATCTATCCAAGGGGGCTATGAAAGAATTCTATGAACGTGAGCACATCCGGCTTGACGTGTCGTCAGTGGCGCATCCCCAGTCCAACGGGCAGGCAGAACGCGCTAATCAAGAAATCTTACGAGGCATCAAACCCCGGCTTCTGGTTCCATTAAAGAGAACACCAGGGTGCTGGGTTGAAGAGCTCCCATCGGTGCTATGGAGTATCAATACTACGCCAAACCGATCCACTGGATATACACCTTTCTTCATGGTCTATGGAGCGGAGGCAGTTCTCCCCAGTGATATCCGGCACGATTCGCCCCGTGTAGCGGCCTATGTTGAAGCGGACAACGTGATGGCGTGACAGGACGCTTTGGATCTATTGGATGAGGAGCGTGATATGGCAGCCGCTTGTTCGGCGATTTACCAGCAAGATCTTCGTCGTTACCACAGTCGCCGGGTTAGAACCAAAACCTTTCAAGAAGGAGATTTGGTGCTTCGTCTCATCCAAGACCAGACAGATATGAACAAGTTATCCCCACCTTGGGAAGGACCTTTTGTGGTCAGCAAAAATCTACACAACGGATCATACTATCGATTGATATTCGAGGCGCCAAGACTCACGTCGCCGAGGAGGAGACCAACAGCCGTGGAATATAGCTCATCTTCGCCTTACTACACTTGAGTCATCGACTCAGTTTATGTACATATCATGACAATGTATATATTATCTTCGATATAATAAAAACCGGAGCCTCAGCTAAAGCGGGGTCTCTGTCTTTCTTATCATGCGTGGTTACATGGAGCGTTTCTGTTTCTAAAGCGGCCTCCGGTTTACCCCTTGACATTTATATTTATCACTTGGGGGCTTGGTCGTGTCCGAACCAATGCAACACCTCTTGATAGGCGAAAGCCACCAGATCATTTGGGGACACGGTCACGTCTGAACCGGTCACGCCTCTTGGTCACCAATAGGGCGAGAGTCATTTGGGGCTTGGTCGAACCCAACCAATGTCATGCCACTTGGCCGGCGTACTCGCCAAGAGTCTTTTGGGGACCTGGCCGACTAGCACCATCGCTACGCTTTCGGGGGGCTTGGTTGCGTCTGACCATGGTAATGCCATCTGACCAGCTCCATGAAGCTTTTCTTTTGCAAAGAGTTATTGCCTTTGTTGCCATATTTTCACATAATTGGTATCCGATTTTTTGTTGTTGCGTTTTTTAACCCGACAAATATTTTTTATCCGGTTCAACGATCAGTTGCAAACCGACGGGACACGATTTACGCCGGAGTTTTCTCTGCCCGGTTTATCTTCTTCCTGTTCATCATCACAGAATAACAAAGGGGTTTGTGCTGATTCAGCACGGTTATATGGGAGTTATTATCTCCCCAGACGGTCATGGTTTTTAAAACAAAGGCCTCCGCTTCAAGTTTGGCTACGCTAGCTTCATGTCCAGATACGGCAGGTATTTGTATCACATATTTATTGGAATTCTTATATATCTATTTGAATACCATAAACCGGCTGGTGGTATCACCGCCGCCAAGGTTCGACTTTTTCTGGTTGCAGGATAAAGAAATCATGCAAAGGTTTTACAACTTATGCACGAAGGCATAATCAAGCACAAAAGTTTTAACTAAAGTTATTACAAGGCAACACAGTGCCCAAATGAGATCATTGTTTTCGGGCAAACCGCCCATGCAGAGATGTTTAACCCGCTACGGTTCAAGTCTGCTTTTCATCTTCTGCCGCTTCACCTCTTCATCCCTACCCATTGGCTGAAATCCACAAGGGTCGATCGATTCCCATTAGCGCTTGGAAAACAGCCTCTTCGTGGATCAAAGAAGACGGTTCAATATCGGGGCGTAAGTATGCTTACGGATTGAGGGATCAGGTTTTCCGGTTCAAAGGTTAGGCGGACACTTGCTTGTTTTGATCATTATATTGTGCTTGGTAATGGTCCAAATCAGCTTCTTGACCAATTGACAAGCCGGTGGGCGTCTTGCACGGTTTATCGCCTGTAAGTCCTCTTCGCTGAAGTCTCGAGCCATCTTCTTTCACACCGATAGCCTTGAGCTGCTTCCACGGGATCAAAGTCTGTACCCATGCCTTGGCTCGGATCAAGGCATTGATGGCTCCGGTTCGTCAGCAGACTTCTTCACCTCTTCAACCCGGAAGGAAGCATTGATAGCGGTTCAGGTATCTTGAATCGGGGAAGGCGCTGGATTGTTATGTGACATTGTGGTGATGATCTGCTGGGCTCCGGTATATAACTGCTCAACTAAAGTATAGACAACCTTGAGTTTCTTCCGCACATCATTTCCCAAGTGCCCAACGCGTGTGCCTACAAACGGTAAATGATTAGTTCTAAACCGGACTAATGATGCAGCCGGTGCAACATATCACAATTATTCACAAGGAGCTTACCAAAGATTGCTGCAGTCATAGAATGTACTTGCCGCTTTACGGCTGTCAGATCATCCACCACCGGTTTAAGGGCAGCTTCAGCATTTTCTGCCCGTTTGATCAAATTGGCCTTTTCAGCGGCCCAGACTGCCTGCTCTTTCTTCATGCCTTCCTTCACCTGTTCAGCAGCGGTCAAGGCGCTGGTTAATTCTTTCTTGGCCTTCTCTGTTTCGGCCTGCTGGGTTTTCAAAGCCGCTTGTAAATCGGCAATCCGATCATCCTTGATTTTCACCTCAGCCTGCGCATTGATAGTACGTTCAGCCAGCAATTCAAGTTAAAGTCTCAACCACACAACACAGTTATATGCTTGACACTTGGGGGCTAATGTACCTTCAATTTTTCTACTGCTAATACATGGCAAAGTCCCAAGCTCAATACGAGTATTCAACTTGGCACTTGGGGGCTAATGACTATTTGATTCTACTAATGTTTTGTCAGGCAGTTTTTATTCAAGTACCGGTTTAAGTATGCAGCGTTAAACCGGCCCTGGTGGTTATGTGGGAAGGTTCTAAAATGGATCAAGAAAATAATCAAGTCCCGGTTTGATCAAGATTACAAACCGGCCCTTGGGGGCTACAAGGACTAATATACTGGTAATAAGGAAAGGAGTGTTACCTCAAACTTGTCCCTCATTAATTTCACCAAGCCAGCTTCATAGTCACGGCTACTGTAAAGCCGGTTCAAGTATCCAGAATGAAGGTCTTGGGCGCTCAAAGCGGCATATGTTTCCAGCTCCACAGCCCATTTTCCTTTATTAAAAGTGGAAGAGTCCTCTTTCACAGTATGCCGGGTTAAAGTTGCAGGATTCCCCGGCTCAGAGCGGCCCATACCAGTAATCACAACGTCATCATCTTTCGACTCGACGGATTGTGTGGGCACGGCTGTTTCAGTAGGACTGCGAGGCTTCTCAAACCGGACAGTGCTGGCAGGTGGATCAGCAGAGATTGAAGTATTCACAGGCCTCTCTTCAGGAATAACCTCCTCTTGAACCGGAGGGTCATTGGGAATATCTTCAGAGGCAACGTTTTCGAGATCCGGCGCTCGCTCATGATCTGAAGCGGCAGCCTCTTCAACTGTTTTGTCCAAGCGGGCCTTCTTGCTGGGTTTCGGTTTGGTTCTAAAGAGACAAAAGTCAGGAAAAAAGCATATCCATTATAGAAGGTATCAGAAAGCATATGGCTGTATTGACTTACCCGGCGGCTATTTTCAACGGCGGTAGCTGAGTGGCTGAGGATTCGCCAGAGGATGAATGGGAAGTAACCTGATAATAGGAGTCGGACGGATTAAGAGGTTGACGGAAGAAACCCGCTTTGGAATTTAAAGCAATAAAAGGGTCGGAAACCTCGGTGCGGCGCTTTCGAACCGGGCTGTTTGGTAAACCGCAGAGGTAACTACGACCATTGTGCGGGTTGTCGGCGAGCTTCATGTTCTTGTGTCTTCATAAGAAGTTTGGGATCCAAGTAAGCAAGAGGGTGAGAAAAGTTAACTTTCCGGCTTGCTGGCGAAATTTTGGTGAAGGCAAATTTGTTGAATCGGAAGAAAGAATGGTTACCTCGGCAAATCCTGCGTTCTTTGCTTCAAGCGTCATCTTGACAAGCATCATCATCAATAAGGCGTGTAAAAAGCAAGCCAAGAGAATCAAGTTCGGATTACCCACATCATCATCAATGGCGGGTCGGATGAAGCGGTGGTCTTTCTCTTGTGGGCTGATTTCTTGACAACTTTTGTTTTTGGCGGTTTGGCCGCCCGACTTTATCCGCTTTGTCTGGGAAAGTTTCTTGCTCGAGCGGATTATCACCTGGATCGAAATAATTAAATGTTGGATACATGAAGTAATAACGGTTTAAATGATGACGTAATCAGGGACTTACCGCAGGTGGTGTGTTGGTGGTGCAGTAAGGAGCCAAGCCGGTTTGGGCACAAAGATGCTCCGGTTCATTCAGCATTCTTCTTACTGAGTCCGTAACTTCATCATCAGAAAGTTCAAGTTTTGTGTGTCGGAGTGGGTCATCGACGCTGCCGGTATATTGACACATCAAACGGAACGACGGCTCAAAGGCAGTATGCCCCAAGATAACCAGCAGCGCGCAAGATCAATGCCAGTCAAACCGTTGGCCATAAAGGCTCGGAGCTTGGATAGTTGTGGGGCGTATTTGCTTCTCTCTTTGGCACTTAATATTTGAGGAAAGGGATGAGTATTGCTTAGCCGCTCTGGACGAAAGCCAGGTAAAGGATTTTCACCTTCAGGAGAAGTATCCTTGCAGTAAAACCAAGTTGCATTCCACTCTTTGGGGTGAGTATGGAGTTTGACGTGGGGATAGGTGATCTCCTTCCTTTTCTGGATAGCCATACCGCCCAATTCTGTATTGGGGCCGTCGGTGAATTCAGTACGATGGTTTAGATGGAAGAGATCTCTAAATAATTCAACAGAAGGTTCCTCTTGCAGATATGCTTCAGATAGCACTTGAAAGTGGCATAGGTTGGTGACAGAGTTGGGGCCAATGTCTTGGGGACGGAGCTGAAAATTGGCCAACACGTCCCGGTAAAATTTTGAACCGGGCGGTTTGAAGCCCCAAGCCAGGTGATCTGCGAAGACCACAACTTCCCCTTCCTGAGGTGTGGGAGGACATTCCTCTCCAGGAACCCTCCAATGGACTGTATTTTTGTCATCTAAAGCGCCAATTGATACCAGTTCATTCAACTGTGTCTCGGAGACGCGGGAAGGAACCCAGTTGCATTCATACACCTATTTGGCCATGATAAGATCTACAAAGAAAAGGATCCGGTTTAAGAGCGTGCTTGATACAAAGTGATTGATCTAAGTTATGATAAACCGGAGGCAGTTTCTATAAATCAGTTCATTGTGATATGATGTCAGATGCATTCTGGCGGTTCAACAAGGGGACTAATGGTGTACCTATGCCGGTTTAGCAGTTTTTATTATGGTGAGTTAAACCGCCTCATCTAGGCCTTGGAGATAATTGAAGTCATGGACAGTTTACAGAAACAAGTTTCACAAGATATCATGATTACTACGGATCAAACACGGGTTTTCAGAGAAGAGGAAATATTTCGCGGAAGGAGAGAAGAAACAGAAGTGGACCATAAGGCATATATATATATATATGCAGAAGATCCATGGGATTAAAATGAGAAAGTACAGCAGATGCACAGGAGTCATCATTGGTACAGAACAAGATTCACATCATGGTTCAAAGCTAAAAGGATAAAAACGCATGAAGAACATGGTATGAAGCTCGAACCCTAAAAACAGATCTAAATACAGAAACAGATTTAAGAAGGGGAAGAAGCTTACCAGGAATGGAGAAGATGCGGAAAGGGGCATGGCGTTACGCACGTTCAGTCGATGCAGCGGCCTAGGATGAAGCAGAAGTCGATGACGATGGCGGAGCTCCAAGGGTAGCGGCGCGAGGAAGACGAAGAAGAGGAAGCGAAGGGAGGAAAAGAATGACCCTTCGGTCCTATTTATAAGGCAGTAAAGCTAGGTCAAGCGCGTGGATCCAGGGACTGTTATTAAAGAAGACGTTATAAAGGATCAAATTCCGAGATGACGTCATGCCGGTTTACAGTGACTAGAAGCAACGACGTCATGCCGGTTTACAGTGATCAGAAGGACGACGACGTGGCGGTTTACCAAACAAAAGAAGATGTCCAAGATACAGGCTTTGAGAAGGATTGACATGAACCAGTTCAAATCAATCTGGGGCCTAATGTTGGGGATATTACCACTAGGTGTAAACCGGCCAGCTTGGGCCGGATTAGCTCCGTTAGTGGTGTAATCAGAGAAAGGCCCAAGGCCTATAGTCGGTTTAGAGCTTGTAGCCGTAAACCGGCCTGATGTATAACTTGTATTGTAAGTTAGGGATAG
The DNA here is from genome assembly GCA_021437245.1 of Aegilops speltoides. Lineage (NCBI taxonomy): Eukaryota > Viridiplantae > Streptophyta > Magnoliopsida > Poales > Poaceae > Aegilops > Aegilops speltoides. The sequence goes on from CM038145.1 coordinate 33,105,466, forward strand.
AGAGATACCAACCGGGATACGAGTATGAACCGGTTGGGACTCTAGGAACCGACGGGCGTCACTTTCGTGTATATAAGGGGCGACCGGCGGCAGTTCAAGGAGAGACAATCACAACTCGAGCCTAAGCGGCTTGTTTGCTCCTAGCCATCGAGACTACATCAATTCCATCACAACTAGACGTAGGCTTTTACCTTCATCGAAGGGGCCGAACTAGTATAAAACCCTTGTGTCTTTGTGTCCGCTTTAACCCCTGCAAGTAAACCCGTAGCGATGGCTCCACGACTAAGTCCTTACGCTAGGACATCTGCCGTGACAAATCCACGACAGTAGGCCAATAAAAACCAGAGTTTAGTACCTTGTGTGCGGTTCTATCTCCAGTGTGGTGTCCTCCGTGTGCCTCGGAGTGACACTTACGTAGGATCTGTTCCTGTTCATGCTCAGGTACACAGCGTCTAATAACACCATCTAATCCCTCTTTATATAAATGTGGGTCACCCAAAAGTAATGCCTTAAATCAAAGAAGAACTTTTTCTTTTGTTGTTATTTTAAACTAGGTGGTATATATTTTAAAACAATGTAATTAGCATACAGTATACCAAGAAGTTTTACGAGAAGCATTTATAATAGCTAGTTGTTCATCAAGGAAACTATCATCAATAGGAAGTGGGTCATCTTGAACATTTTCCAACCTAGACAGGTTATCTGCTACGGGATTCTCAGCTCCCTTCCTATCAGTAATATGCAAATCAAACTCTTGTAGCAAAGAACCCACCTAATGAGTCTAGGTTTAGCATCTTTCTTTTCCATATGTTATTTATTAGCAGCTGATCGGTGTGAACAATTACCTTAGAATCAAAGATGTAAGATCTGAATTTATCACATGCAAACACAACTGCTAGAAATTACTTTTTCAGTAGTAGCATAATTTCTTTGAGCACTGTCTATAGTTTTACTAGCATAATGGATAACATTTAACTTTTTATCAACTTTTTGTCCTAGAACAGCACCAACAACATAATCACTAGCATCACACATAATTTTGAGTGGTAGATTCCAGTCAGGTAGTTAGACAATGGGTGCAGAGGTTAAGGCTTTCTTAAGTGTTTCAAAGGCTTCTACACAATGATCATCAAAAACCAATGAAACATTTTTTTGCAAGAGATAGGTAAGAGGCCTGGAAAGTTTAGAGAAATCTTTAATAAACCTTCTATAGAAACCAACATGACCAAGGAAAATATGGATACCTTTAATATCTTTACACTACTTGGGAAAATCCTATCAATAGCGCGGGTAAAAGGCCTATCAGTAGCGCGGGTGTCCGTGCTACTGCTACGACGCGATAGCTAACTTTTATTAGTAGCGCGCTTTCACCCGCGCTACTGCTGTCATAGGTATCAGTAGCGCGTTCAGTATTGGCCCGTGCTGCAGCAGCGCGTCATCATAAAGCTTGCTACTGCTACACACAAACCCCTCGCTACTGTTATTATTTTCTGAATTTTTCTTCTACTTCATGTTTGTTTTGTATTTTTACAGGTTTTATACAAATCTAATCATATCATCCACACACAAATCCAATCATCTCATACACATACAAATAGTCCCATGAAATCATGTCATCATCATAATCATCATCGAACACGAATGATGTCTCTCGTCATCATCTCGAAATAGCGCTACAAGTTATGACGTGTCTCGAATACTTGCAACTACATCGTAATCCATCTAAACAATGATATAGAAGAGAAGAGCTATCACTATGACTAAGAGCGGAACTATGTAGTACATGAGGCAGCTGTTATGATTCCTCTCTCGCGCTAGCATGAACCTCAAGTAACTCGCTTCTGCTTTTGGTCTACTATCGAACCCTTTATGGTTGGCGCCCGAGATCCGCTCCACTTGGACATGACACTCGGTCCACTCGTCGTACACTATTGGAACTTCCCCTATGTACACGACATATCACTTCTTCGCCATCAAGGATCTATGTACCTGTTAGAGATGCATCATCATCAAGGGAATCAACAATAATATGCAACATAATATACTTGAGCAACACAAAAAGAATGGGTTAGCAAATAGATGCAACATATAGTAAACATAATTAATAAACGCATGTTCATCGTACCCAAACTAATTAACTAGATGTACGCAGGTCATCGTACCCAAACAAACAAACTAGCGTTACACAAGTTCAGCAGGACCGTTGACATCATAAAGTTTCATCGCCACAGAAAGTATAATTAAGTTCAACCGACACATCATCATCGGCATCGTCAATCATTGGAAGTTCCATCCGTCCAGATCATCGAGGATGCACCTTAACTTCTTGAATAGATTCAGGTCTTGACGTTGCAGGCCTATGCGAGTTCAGACGTTAGCTCGCGATATAGGGCCATGGTGGAACATTCCCTTCTCTTCAGTGACTTCTTTCATGATGATCATTGCAATGTCCCTTTACATGCGATAGAAGTCATCTATTTTATAATCCAGTTCTTGTCCGAGGGATTCTACCCATTTGCGGATATGATCATCATTGCTGGTTGTCATGCGAAGCTTTTGGTGATCCCTTCTGTACTCCATCATGAGATGGAGGAAGTAGAATCCATCGTTCTTGCTAAATGTCGGTTGATGGATGTTGCAGAAGTTAGTTTTATGCGAGAAACCCAGCCTCTTATTCCTTTATTTCCTGATCTGGAGGTGGCCACCCCTTATGCTGAATATCCATTATGTGGTTGTAGTCTTTCTTCTCGTAGTTCCTGGATGAGTCGAAATACACTGCGTGGGAGAGTCATGGGTAAAGGATACGGTGCGCCCGTTGCTGCGAGGAAAAACACCTCAAATTATTCTCCATATGAGTGAGGCGAAATGATTGAAATGTACAAAAGGGTTGTCCAACAATGACTTACATTGGATGATAAGGCAGGAGAATCATTTCCCTGTCCTTATTCATTATCATGAAGTTTTCAATGTAGTCCCTAGCAGCTTTACGCTCAAAGTCGTCGAGACTCAAGAACTCCTCGTGCATGTAGTAAGTATCCGCCACACAGATTTTCTTCATTTGTTCTCTCCTGAAGCTGAAGCTCATATATATGTAGCGCAAAAAGGCGGACGGTTGTAAAATCAAGCCGCCTCGTGAGAAACACCTCAAAGATATGATCAAACCGCAGGAAGAACACCTCCGCGGGCACTGTGTCGACGTAGCACTTCCCCTCGGGCACATGAACCACGTAAAGCGGATATCGTGGATCCTTCGAGGCAAGAAGGCTTTTCTTAGTTGATGGCACATGGTCGTGCAGTCTCCTGAGATCCCCTGATATGTCCTCCAGCAGTTTCAGCGGTAGGATCGGCTTGCCCGCGACATGGTACATCGGTGCACCTTTGACCGGTACACAGTCTGCAAAAACGGTCAGCTAGCTGCTAGAAGCTTTGGCCTGTTTGTAGGCAGCAGAGCCTTTCTTCGGTGGTCTCCTCCTCGCCTTTTTCTTGGGCCGACCTTCCAGACCATTCCTTAACCCTGCCACCAATTTTGTTAGGCTAAGCATTGTATGACCCTCGGCTAGTTGACCCTCTGTTGAGGGGGCATCTAGAGGCGTATCTTGTGAGGAATGCATGAAGATAGACTTCTTGAATTCAACCTTGCTAGGATGTTCCTGCTCGGGCACATCATCCATATCCTCATCCGCATGCTTATAGCCCAAGTCATATTGTTGGCTCGTCATTTCTCCGGCGTCATAGGCGCCAGTATTGAGGAAACGAAGAGGGTCCTCCACCTCCATCTCATCATCCATTTCTTGGTCCACAATGGCGATTTCATCATCCACTATTGGACCCCCTTCCTCGCGTCATCCGTCGGTCTCAACCGGCACGAGATCAGGCGCTGGTAATTTTGTAGGAGGGGTGGTTTTCATACCTTGCTGATGTGATGTTGTCGTTGGTGTGCTCTGCGACGCCTCCACATGAAGAAGATTCTTCGGCCACAATAGCATCCAACCCTTGCATAATCCAATCTGCGTTGGGGTCTCGTCATCCTATCTCCTGAGCCATACTAGAGGTGCCAAATCCTTGTTGCCTGCTTTGATACCTGTCGGTATTTGTGAGGATGTGCCTGTTGTGGTTGCAAACATTACTATCTTAATGGACTTTGTTATTCTTGATATTCCCGAGGATGATAGTATGTCGATTATCCTTGGTAGACCCTTTTTAAATACTGTAGGGGCTGTTATTGATTGCAACAAAGGCAATGTCACTTTTCACGTTAATGGTAATGAGCATACGGTACACTTTCCGAGGAAACAACCTCAAGTTCACAGTATCAATTCTATTGGAAAAATTCCATCAATTATTATTGAAGGTTTTGAATTTCCTCTTCCTACTGTCAAGAAGAAATATGATATTCTTATTATTGGGGATGTTCATATCCCCGTTGAGGTAACCTAGTGTTATTCGAAATTGCTCCCGTTCCATGTTATTCGGAATGAGTTCGTTAACAAGACTTGATCAACCTTGTTAGTGGATTCCTTTTGATGATCATGAGATGGACGAAGTTAGAAGGCACAACCTTCTGTACCATTCTTTTACTTTCTGTTATTTAGAATAAAAATAATATTTTTTTGTCTGTTTTCTGAATTATCCATGCAATAAAAAATACCCAAAAAATAAAAGTTCTCCAAATGCCCTGAAAATTAAATATGTTTTTTCTGGAATATTTGAGAATATCTGGCACCGAGAACACACCAGGGGGAACAAGCACCTGGCCACGAGGGCCAGGGCGCGCCCACCCCCCTGGGGCGCGCTCCCCTGCCTCGTGGGCCCATGGTGGCCCCCTCCACTTATTCTTGCACCCACACACTTCTTCTACCTCCCAAAAAAATCACTATCTAGCTCAAGCACGAGTTCTAGCTCATCTTGCTGCCATTTTCGATCTCCTTGTTCAAAGCTCCATTCACAAAACTGCTTTGGGGGATTGTTCCTTGGTATGTGACTCCTCCAATGGTCCAATTAGTTTTTGCTCTAGTGCTTTATTCATTGCAAATTTCTGCTGTTGAGGTGACCATGTTCTTGAGCTTGCATGTCAAATTTATTTGGTCCTAAGTAGTTCTAATGCATGATATAGTCTCTAGGCACTTGTGGGAGTAGTTGCTATCAATTTTATTGAGTTTGGTTCACTTTTATTTTGAGTTACTAAAATTTTCAAAAAAATTCAAAAAATGATGAAGAGATTTTTGAGGGGCTCTTCTAGCCAAAGCTCGAAGGAGAAACAAAGTAAGGAGAATAAAAAGCCCAAGTATAATCTCCCTCGCGTCGCCGAAGTTCGGCCGTGTGAATGGCCTTGTGATGATTTCTTGAGTGCAGCCGGTATTCATGATAATTTTTATTCTTTGGCTGATGATGCGGGCCTCACCGACTTCCTCCACGACCAGATTGAACTATATCTCTTACTCACTAATAATTTCGTGCACAATTTTTACTTTCATCCTAAGAAATCACCTCCTTCAGTAGAGTATCATTTATATAATGAGGCTAGGGAGATGTCATTATGTGAATTTTGTGTGGTTTGCAAGATACCCTTCGAGGGCAACATAGAGGAACCACATCGTAGAGATATGGATGGATTTATTGACATGATTACTGTAGGGGAAACGAGGAAGGTTTCCGATGCAAGAATTACTAGCATACACTTTCCTGATCTATGCTACATTGCAATATTTGCTAGTAGATGCTTGATTGGTCGTGGAAACTGTGGAAACCTTAGTGTTCCTGATATTGTTATTTTTTGCCATGCTTTATTTCGTGATAACACTGTTAGTATGGGCGCTATTGTTGCTAAACGATTAAGTCTGAACCGTACAAAGGGCCCCATCTTTGGAGGCATCTATGCTTCACGCCTTGCTAAACACTTTAGGATACATATTAGGCATTATGAAAGAAGAAAAGTTGCTGCCTCCTACCTTTCTAGATTATAAGAGTATGGTAGCACATGAGTTTATTGTTAAAAATGAAGAGAAGATGCTTAAGTATAATTTGAGATTTCATAAAACTCACAGTGAGACTATTATCTTGCCTGCACCCTCTTTGTTTGACTTAACTGCAGGCACGTACCTCATCTTGCCGGAGGCCGTCCACGCGTACCGGGGCCGGACATCAGCTCCAGAGCCTGAGCCGGAACCACCACTTGACCCTTATTGACTGTCCTTTTATCAGTGGGATCCGGAGGAGATCGCTAGCCAATGGTAGTCAGATGACACTCCTCAGTACACCAGAGAGAGTAGTTATGATCCATGGGCATAAACCAACTTAGGCCAAAAGCCTAAGCTTGGCGGCGTACATATTTCTCACCGACATTACATTCATGTTCACACACTCATTTAGGTTGTCGGTGCTCATACTTTTTAATTGTACTATCCATGCTAGTTTATTTTCTTTTTCTTGCTTTCTTCTTGTGTGTTTGAATAACCTTAAGAAAAACCAAAAAATTAGCTAGTTTACTTTCCATGCTTGTAGTAGTAGTAATTAAAAGAAAACTCAAAAAGATTTCTCGTTCTTCTTTTGCTTGTTGGGAGCTTTCCCGTGTAAATAGTTTTATTTCTTTTCTTTGGGGGTCGAGAGGAGAAGACCATGATGAAAATGTTGAGTGGCTCTCATATGCATTATTGTTGATTTAACCAGGAGCCCATATTACCTTGTCTTCTCCCTTGAATTGACTGCTTGCAGATTCCAGCTTAGTCCAATGCATGTGCACTATTATTATTATCCACACCGTTCGGTCGTGCAAGTGAAAGGCAATAATGACGATATAAGCTGGTATGAATTCGACCTATCTTGTTTTTGTAAATATGATTAGTTCATCGTTCTTGATTCAGCCTATTATGAATAAACATGTTTGCAATGGTAATTAGAGATTGTAGTTGCTTATGCCATGCTTAATTAGCTAGGAGTTTATAATGGTTTACCTTGCGTGCCAACATGCTATTAAAATGGTTGTGATGTGGTATGATAGGGTGGTATCCTCCATTCAATGATTCGAGTGACTTGACTTGGCACATGTTCATGCATGTAGTTGAAACAAAATCAACATAGCCTTCACGATATTTATGTTCATTTAATGCATGTTCATGACTGTTGTTGCTCTCTAGTTGGTCGCTTCCTAGTCTCTTTCTAGCCTTCACCTGTACTAAGCGGGAATACTGCTTGCGCATCCAAACTCCATAAACCCCAAAGTTATTCCATACGAGTCCACCATACCTTCCTATATGCGGTATCTACCTACCGTTCCAAGTAAATTTGTATGGGCCAAACTCTAAACCTTCAAATGAAATTCTGTTTTGTATGCTCGAACAACTCATGTATCAACTAGGGTTGTCTGTATCTTCCATGTTAGGTGTGTTATTCTCAAGAGGAGTGGACTCCGCTCCTCACTCACGAGAAAATGGCTGGTCACCTGGATGCCCAGTCCCATGCTCAAATCAATTCAAAATAATTGCAAACAAAACACCCCCAGGATTGTTGTTAGTTGGAGGCGCCCGTTGTTTCAGGCAAGCCATGGATTGATGCTTGTTGGTGGAGGGGGAGTATAAGGTTTACCATTCTGTTTGGGAACCGCCTATAATGTGTGTAGCATGGAAGATATCGAGATCTCTCAGTTGTTATGTTGACAGTGAAAGTATGCCGCTCAAAATACTATTTATCTCTATTTCAAAATCGAGCTCTGGCACCTCTACAAATCCCTGCTTCCCTCTGTGAAGGGCTTATCTATTTACTTTTATGTTGAGTCATCACCCTCTTATTAAAAAGCACCTGCTGGAGAGCACTGTTGTCATTTGCATGCATTACTGTTAATTTATATTGGGTATGACTATGACTAGATCTCTTTTACCATGAATTACAATGTTTATTCAGTCCTTGATCTTTAAAGGTGCTCTGCATTTATGTTTTGCGGTCTCAGAAAGGGCTAGCAAGATACCATCTTGTTATATGATATTATGATTGTTTTGAGAAAGTGTTGTCATCCGAGATTTATTATTATTTCTCGCTAGCTGATTATGCCATTGATATGAGTAAACATGAGGCCTAAGTGTTATTGTGAATATGGTTAGTTCATAATCTTTGCTGAAAACTTGAATGCTGGCTTTACATATTTACAACAACAAGAGCAAACAGAGTTTCTAAAAGTTTTTCTTTATCACTTTCAGTTTGTCAACTGAATTGCTTGAGGACAAGAAAAGGTTTAAGCTTGGGGGAGTTGACACTTCTCCGTCGTATCTACTTTTCCAAACACTTTTGCCCTTGTTTTGGACTCTAACTTTCATGATTTGAATGAAACTAACCTGGACTGACGCTGTTTTCAGCAAAACTGCCATGGTGTTATTTTTGTGCAGAAATAGAAGTTCCCGGAATGACATGAAAATCCACGGAGCAACTTTTTGGAATTGATAAAAAATACTGGCGAAAGAATCAACATGGGGGGGCCCACACCCTGTCCACGAGGGTGGGGGACGCCCCCTAGGGTGCGCCCCTGCCTCGTGGGCCCCCTGAAGCTCCACCGACCTCAACTCCAACTCCATATATTCACGTTCGGGGAGAAAAAAAATCAGAGAGAAGGATTCATCACGTGTTACAATACAGAGCCGCCACCAAGACCTAATCTCTCTCGGGAGGGCTAATCTGGAGTCCGTTCGGGGCTCCGGAGAGGGGAATCTATCATCATCGTCATCATCAACCATCCTCCATCACCAATTTCATGATGCTCACCGCTGTGCGTGAGTAATTCCATCGCAGGCTTGCTGGACGGTGATGGGTTGGATGAGATTTACCATGTAATCAAGTTAGTTTTGTTAGGGTTTGATCCCTAGTATCCACTATGTTCTGAGATTGATGTTGCTATGACTTTGCTATGCTTAATGCTTGTCACTAGGGCCCGAGTGCCATGATTTCAGATCTGAACCTATTATGTTTTCATGAATATATGTGATTTCTTGATCCTATCTTGCAAGTCAATAGTCACCTACTATGTGTTATGATCCGGCAACCCCGAAGTGACAATAATCGGGACCACTCCTGGTGATGACCGTAGTTTGAGGAGTTCATGCATTCACTAAGTATTAATGCTTTGGTCCGGCACTCTATTGAAAGGAGGCCATAATATCCCTTAGTTTCCAATAGGACCCCGCTGCCACAGGAAGGTAGGACAAAAGATGTCATGCAAGTTCTTTTCCATAAGCACGTATGACTATATTCGGAATACATGCCTACATTACATTGATGAACTGGAGCTAGTTCTGTGTCACCCTATGTTATAACTATTACATGAGGAATCGCATCCGACATAATTATCCATCACTGATCCAATGCCTACGAGCTTTTCACATATTGCTCTTTGCTTAGTTACTTTACCGTTGCTGCTGTTACAATTACTACAAAATTATTACCGTTACTTCCATACTACTTTGCTACTGAATACTTTGCTGCAGATATTACGTTATCCAGGTGTGGTTGAATTGACAACTCAACTGCTAATACTTGAGAATATTCTTTGGCTCCCCTTGTGTCTAATCAATAAATTTGGGTTGAATACTCTACCCTCGAAAACTGTTGCGATCCCCTATACTTGTGGGCTATCAGAGGGGTGTGGCGTACCGCAAAACAGGACTCCACGGGATACTATTCATATCCACTGTCGACTGCCTCCATGGGCTACTGTTCATCCACCGTCGACCTCCTCCAGCCTCCACCTGTGACTATTCACCCACGTTGTCTCCCCTCCTGCCTCCATGGGCTCTGTTCATCCAGCCTCCATCGCTCCTCCACCGGCTACTATTCAACCAACCCTCTCCACAGGGTCCTGTTCAACCAGCCCTCCACGGGCTACTGTTCATCCAGCCCTCCACCAGCCATTGTTCAACCAGGCCTCCACGGGGTCCTCCCTTTGTCGAAAAAGTTTGTGTTCAACTCTTTCTTCCACCTCCTGAATAGATCTCCCATCTTCTTAAGAGCATACGACTTGACCTTTGGCTCTATAACTGGCTTATTCGGATCCTCCTCTAGCGATAGGGTGAAATTTTCCTTCAGCGAGGTCCAAAGATCAGCTTTCTATCTATCATTGACATAAGAAACTTCAGGGTCGTCGACCTTAGCCGGCTTACTCCATTGCTGGATGCTGATTGGGATGGTTTCCCTAACAATAGCTCTGCACTGAGTAACAAATGCGTTCTTGGTCCGCTTGGGTTCAATCGGTTGGCCATCGCCCGCGATTTCTGTGATCGTGAACCTTTCATCCCGGCACAACCTTTTCTCCGGGCCTCATCTCGTTACAGAAGTTTGGCTCGATCTGGAGGTCTATAAAAGAAGAAAGAAGAATTAATATATGTACATACCAAAACAATTAATGCATCAATTAGTCAGCATAGGCTTAATTAATATATATACCTCACCGGACTTTGCAATAGGTAGCTGATAACCCATAAGTATACGGGATAGTTGTAGCCTCTTTCGATAAGTAAGAGTGTCGAACCCAACAAGGAGCTAAAGGTAGAACAAATACTCTCTCAAGTCCTATCGACCACTGATACGACTCTATGCACGCTTGACGTTCGCTTTACCTAGAACAAGTATGAAACTAGAAGTACTTTGTAGGTGTTGTTGGATAGCTTTGCAAGATAATAAAGAACACGTAAATAAAAAGTAGGTGCTGTTTAGATAAAGATGCAATAAAGTAAATATAGAGAGTGTGGAAAAGTGGTGGTAGGAGTTGTGAAATTGTCCCTAAGTAATTGACTACGTTACTAGACCGGTAATCACTATTGCAATTCTATTTGAGGGAGAGGCATAAGCTAACATACTTTATCTACTTGGATCATATGCACTTATGATTGGAACTCTAGCAAGCATCCGCAACTACTAAAGATTCATTAAGGTAAAACCCAACCATAGCATTAAAGTATCAAGTCCCCTTTATCCCATACGCAACATTCCCCTTACTCGGGTTTGTGTTTCAGTCACTCACGGAACCCACTATAAGAGAATCATGAACGCATTGCAACACCCTACAGAGGGAATCCCTCACACTTGCGCGACACGAAGGGCACCATAGGATAGCACCAATAATAAAACATGCAAGTCAAACCAATCATAGCAATTCATCAATCACCGGTAGGACAATGAAAATCTACTCAGACATCATAGGATGGCAACACATCATTGGAAAATAATATGAAGCATAAAGCACCATGTTCAAGTAGAGGTTACAGCGGGTTCCCGGAGAGTGCACCGCTGTAGATAGAGGGGGGACGGTGATGGAGATGTTGGTGAAGATGGCGGAGGTGTTGGTGAAGATCGTGGTGATGATGATGGCCCCCGGCGGCGTTTCGGCACCACCGGAAGCAAGGGGGAGAGGGCCCCCCTTCTTCTTCTTCTTCTTCCTTGACCTTCTCCCTAGATGGGAGAAGGGTTTCCCCTCTGGTACTTGGCTCCCATGGCTTGGGAGGGGCAAGAACCCCTCCGAGATTGGATCTATCTCTTTGTTTCTGCGTTCTCGAATTCTGCCCTGGCACCGTTTCCTTTATATCTGGAGATCCATAAATCCAATTGGATTGAAACTTTCACCCAGATCGTTTTCCAAAAATTATCTTTCTTGCGGCCAAAGAAGGGCATCAACCGCCTTACAGGTGGCCCACGAGATAGGGGGCGCCCCCCCTAGAGTGGTGGCGTGGGCCACTCTCGTGGCCACCTCGGGCATCGTATCGCGTTGATTCTTCCTCCCAAAAATCACAAATATTCCAAAATAATTCTTCGTCCGTTTTTATCCTGTTTGAACTCCATTTGATATTGGGTTTCTGCGCAACATAAAACATGCAGCAGACAGGAACTGGCACTGGGCACTAGATCAATATGTTAGTCCCAAAAATAGTATAAAAAGTTGCCAAAAGTATATGAAAGTTGAAGATTGTTGGCATGGAACAATCAAAAATTATAGATACGATGGAGACGTATCAGCATCTCCAAGCTTAATTCTTGCTCGTCCTCGAGTAGGTAAATGATAAAAAGATAATTTTTGATGTGGAATGCTACCTAGCATAATCTTGATCATATATCTAATCATGGCATGAATATAAAGACAAGAGTGATTCAAAGCAATAGTCTATCATTTGACATAAAAACAATAATACTTCGAGCGTACCAATAAAGCAATCATGTCTTTTCAAAACAACATGGCCAAAGAAAGTTATCCCTACAAAATCATATAATCTGGCTGTTGCTCTATCTTCATCACACAAAGTATTTAATCATGCACAACCCCGATGACAAGCCAAGCAATTGGTTCATACTTTTTAACGCCCTTCAGCTTTTTCAACTCTTACGCAATACATGAGCGCAAGCCATGGACATAGCACTATGGTGGTATATGTGGTGGTTGTGAGGACAAAAAGGGAGAAGATAGTCTCACATCAACTAGGCGTATCAACGGGCTATGGAGATGCCCATCAATAGATATCAATGTGAGTGAGTAGGGATTGCCATGCAACGGATGCACTAAGAGCTATAAGTGTATGAAAGCTCAAACTGGAAACTAAGTGGGTGTTCATCCAACTTGCTTGCTCATGAAGACCTCGGGCGTTTGAGGAAGCCCATCATCGGAATATACAAGCCAAGTTCTATAATGAAAATTCCCACTAGTATATGAAAGTGATAACTCAAGAGACTCTCTATATGAAGAACATGGTGCTACTCTAGAGCACAAGTGTGGTAAAAGGATAGTAGCATTGCCCCTTCTCTCTTTTTCTCTCATTTTTTATTTTCATTTCCATTTTTTTATTTTTTATTTTTTTTCTTTCTTTTTGGTGGGCTTCTTTGGCCTCTTTTTTTATTTGGGCTTCTTTGGCCTCTTTTATTTTTCATAAAGTCCGGAGTCTCATCCCGACTTGTGGGGGAATCATAGTCTCCTTCATCCTTTCCTCACTGGGGCAATGCTCTAATAATGATGATCATCACACTTTTATTTACTTACAACTCAATATCTAGAACAAAGATATGACTTTATATGAATGCTTCCAGTGGTGTACCGGGATGTGCAATGATCTAGCATAGCAATGACATCAAAAACGGACAAGCCATAAAAACATCATGCTAGCTATCTTACGATCACGCAAAGCAATATGACAATGAATGGTCAAGTCATGTATATGATGATGATGGAAGTTGCATGGCAATATATCTCAGAATGGCTATGGAAATTCCATGATAGGTAGGTATGGTGGCTGTTTTGAGGAAGGTAAATAATGGGTTCATGATACCGGCGAAAGTTGCGTGGCACAATAAAGGCTAGCAAAGTGGAAGGGTGAGTGTGCGTATAATCCATGGACTCAACATTAGTCATAAAGAACTCATATACTTATTGCAATAATCTACAAGCCATTGAAAACAAAGTACTACGCGCATGCTCCTAGGGGGATAGATTGGTAGGGAAAGACCATCGCTCGTCCCCGACCGCCACTCATAAGGAAGACAATCAATAAATAAAATTGTGCTCCAACTTCATCACAAAGCGGTTCACCATACGTGCATGCTACGGGAATCACAAACCTCAACACAAGTGTTTCTACTAATCCACAACCACCCACTAGCATGACTCTAATATCACCACCTTTATATCGCAAAACTATTGCAAGGAATCAAACATATCATATTCAGCGATCTACAAGTTTATGTAGGATTTTATGACTAACCATGTGAATGACCAATTCCTGTCATCTCTCTAAATTGATATAAGTGAAGCAAGAGAGTTTAATTCTTTCTACAAAATATATGCCCATGCTCTAACAATTATAAGTGAAGCAAAAGAGCATTCTACAAATGGCAGTTTTCTATGTGAAGAGAAACAAGCAATCCAGACTTCAAAAGATATAAGTGAAGCACATGAAGCATTCTATAATGCCATACTCAAAAGATTTAAGTGAGGTGCAATGAGCATTCTATAAATCAACCAAGGACTATCTCATACCAGCATGGTGCATAAAATAAAAATGAAAACTAAATGCAAAAGACACTCCAAGACTTGCACATAATGCACGAACGAAACGAATACGAAAACATACCGATACTTGTTGAAGAAAGAGGGGGTGCCTTCCGGGGCATCCCCAAGCTTAGATGATTGAGTCTCCTTGAATATTTACTTGGGGTGCCTCGGGCATCCCCAAGCTTGAGCTCTTGCCTCTCTTCCTTTTCCTCATATCCAGACCTTCTCGTTTAGACACTTCATCCACACAAAACTTCAACAGAAAACTCGGTAAGATTCGTTAGTATAATAAAGAAAATCACCACTCTAAGTACTGTTGAAAACCAATTCATATTTTGGTTTTGCATTTTTTCTACTCTAATATAACTTTTTCATGGCTTAATCCACTAATATAAATTGATAGTTTCATCAAAACAAGCAAACTATGCATCAAAAACAGAATCTGTCAAAAACAGAACAGTCTGTAGCAATATGAACATCCACCATACCTATGGTACCCCAACAATTCTACCAAAATTAGGAAGAATAAACAAGTTTTATAGCAAGACAGTTCAAAAGTAATCAGAACCAATTGACGTTCCAGTTAAAAATGTAAAATCGCGCACTACATCCAAAGTTTCTGTCCCGCACCGTACAAACCAACAAGCATTGTAAACATCCTAAAGGCAAACCTTAGCACATTATTTTTATAATACAATGTAATTATACAAGGGGATAATTATTTTTGATGAAAAGTTTCTGTAATCAAGATTCACAAAGTTTCCGTGAGCATGAACAAAGTTCAAGGAGCTCTCTCACTTCAACAATGCTTGTCTTTCTCACTTTCACTTTCCTTTTTGAAAAGTTTTTAGGTTCACCTCTTTATTTTTTGTTTGTTTTTAAACTATATAAAAGCACTCAACAGAAATAAATGACTCTCTAAAACTTCCGGGTTGTCTCCCTGGTAGCGCTTTCTTTAAAGACATTAAGCTAGGCATTTACTGCTCAAGTAATGAATCCACCCGGATCCCAAGTTATATCAAAGCCAATTTTAACTAACAATGATTTGTAATTTAGTAGTGAGCACAAAGTAACATATATCAAGAAATGACGAGTCTAACTCTCTTCCTATGCATCGGCATGTCATAAAAGAACAATTCATGCACACATAGTAAAGGCCAATGCATAGTATAAGCAGTTTCTTGCAATTTTATCGTGTTGGAAACATAAAGAGGCGGAGATGTAGTTCCTCTCTCATAATAATTGCAAGTAGGAGTAGCAAGCACATGCATATTATACCTATCAAAATCATCATGTGCAATGGTAAAAGGCAACCCATCAATATAATCCTTAATAAGCACAAACTTCTCCGATAAAGTGTAGTAGGGAGAATTCAAAAAGATAATAGGACTATCATGCTGTCACATCCCTGGTCTTGTTATGCACTAGGCTAGACCTCATCTGAGCATCATGTTTAAATTTTTGAAACCTGAACTGAGGAATTTTGGAAGCCTCAAAAACTTAAATAAAAGAAGGGCAAAACCCCTAAAAATCTCATTCATTGCTCCAAAATGCTCTTCTTAAATGTTTGATAATTTTTGGTAGGGTTCGCCCCAACCAAAATATTGAACATTTTAAGGAATTATTTTGGGACTTTGGATTTAATTCATTAGCTATTTGAATTTGAATTATATTCATATAATTAGAATATAATTTCAAATACCCCTGAAATATTTTATAAGCTTTTGGAAGAGTCCATCTAGCAATATAAAATATTCAGAGGAGTTTTTGGCATTGTTTGAATTATTTTAAATTCAAAACAGTGGCAAAATAAATTAAATAAAACAAAACAGAAATAAAAGACAGAGGAGAGAAACCTTACCTGGACTTACCTGTGCAGCCCAGCCAGCTGGCCGGCCCAGCCAGCAGGCGGCCCAGCCCGCCTCCCTCCTCTGTCGTCTTCGTCCTCGACAGAGGGAGGGGAGTGTGGCCGGCGCGCGCGCGCGCCACCGCGCCACGCCACCTCTCTCCCTGCTTGCCTGCCCTTCCCTCCTCGCTCGATGCCCCGGACGACGCCACGCCTCTCCCCCTGCTCTCTCTCACTCTCCCTCGGCTCTTTCCTCCTCCCCCTCGCTCTCTCTCTCACACGGCCGAACACCACCCTCGCTGCCGTTCGCCATAGCAGCCGTCTCCGGCCACCCCTCGCTTTCCCCCGACTAGCCCAGGCTCGCCTCGACCTCCTCTTCCTCCCCACCGCTCCACGGGTCTCCGGAAGCCCTGCATCGCCGCCACGTCGCCGTTCCCCTCCTCGGGCTCCGACCACCGTCGCCGTCGATTCGCCGCCTCCAGCGCGTCCCCGAGCCCGCTAACCATCCCTGCAGCTCCGCGGTGAGCCGCTGGTCCGATTCCCCCTTGCCCCGTCGTCCCTAGCCTTCTGTAGCTGCCGCCCCCTTGAGCTCCGAAGCTCGACGCCGCCGGCGATGTCGCCGTCGTGGCCACGGTCACCGTAGCGCCCAACCGAGCACACTATCGTGCTCCACACCTCACTAGGAGCACGTGCACGCACCAACACCTCCCTAACGCCTACAGAACGCCGATTCCGACCGCACCGAACTCCGGCCGCGCTCATGAGCTCGCCGTCGGCGATCTGAGCCACCTCGAGCACGGCCACCACCACCATTCGGCGCAGGGAGCAAGGGCTCTCCAGCGAGCCCAAGCACAGCCTCGCCAGGTGCCTCAGAAGCGATCCGCATCGCGCCCGCCGTCTCGAACCTCGCCCGGCGTTATGTCGCGGTGGGTTTGACCCACCTTGACCACGGCAGAACCCCTGCATCCTCGACAAGTGGGCCCAGCCTCAGTAGCTAATTAGGATTAGCGCTAATTACAGTTAGTCAAGCCCCACGACAGCGACGGTGGGCCCCGCCCACTAATTCCTAATTAGGATTAATTTAACCCTGTTTAACCCCCCCTGTCACTGACGTGTGGCCCCCACACGTCAGGTTTGACCCTGGTCAGCCCCGGTTGACTTGCTGACATCATGCTGACGTCAGGCTGACGCAATAACTAATTTCTGGATTTATTTTTATTCAGGAAATTCCAGAAAAATTGTATAAACCTCTAAAATTCATATAAAATCAACCATAGCTCCAAATCAAACAAATTATATATGAAAAATTATCAGAAAAATTCAAGGAATCCATCTGTACCATTTTCATGCATGTTAGAACAACTTATAGCTGCTGTTTAGCACAAATCAATAAAAGGGCATTTAAATAATCACATATGGAGTTTGAATTTGAATCTTGTATTCAAACCAACTTCATTTAATCTGTTGCTAGTTGCATTAGCCCAAAACACATTCATATTGCCATGTCATAGCATGCATCATATTGTGCATTGCATTGATCGTGTTTCTTCTCTGTTTGCCGGTATTGTTCCCCCTAGGTAGATGTTGTACCGACGTTGTGATCGTTGACACCGATGAAGACTCAGTGCTATCTTCAGAAGTGCCAGGCAAGCAAAACCCCCTTGTTCATTCCGATAAAATCCCACTCTCTCGCTCCTGCTCTCTTTTACTGCATTAGGACAACAACGAATCATTTGTTACTTGCTGCGGTAGCTGAACCCCCTATCCATTGCATGACCTGTCATTCCACAGTAAATAGATGAAACCCACTAGCATGAGTAGGAGTTGTTTGAGCCCTGTTGTGCCTACTCATACATGCTTGTTTGTCATGCCTGCTACTGCTTAGAGTTGAGTCGGTCGATTCATCGAGGATGAATCGGAGGTGTGTGAACATGTCCTACTGTGTGTGGCTAAGTGTGTGAACACGATTTGGTAAAGGTAGCGGTGAGAGGCCATGTAGGAGTACATGGTGGGTTGTCTCATTGCAGCCGTCCTCAGGAACTGAGTTCTGTGTTTGTGATCCATGATTCAGCTACTACCACGCATTGGGCCCGAAACCAATGGACCCTCTCGGCTTCTTAATCACCCTTGTCCTCTGTCCGGGAGTTGCAAGTAGTTTCGGTGTTTGTAGTATCTTTGGAGGCCGTGCGCAGCGCCGACCGTAGGGGTGGGCTGTGATCACGGTAGGCACGTGGCACGTGTCTGCGGCGCCCGTTTGGTGTCTCGGGAACCTGTTCACATCGTTCGGGGCTGTGGCGAAACTTGGCGGAACTCCTCATAGATGGAACCCAAATAGGCGATAAACCTGGACTAGGGACTTGTGTGTTTAGGTAGGTCGTGGCCGACACCCACGTTGGGCTTCCGCTTGAAGGTTGCAGTACATGTCGTAAACGGCGGTAAGTGGTGAGCGTGTGTGAAGAAGTACACCCTGCAGGGTTAACATTATCTATTGAATAGCCGTGTCCGCGGAAAAGGACTTCGGGTTGCCTATATCGGTTCATAGACAAGTGAAAGTGGATACTCTAAAATCGCAAGATAAGCGTGAGTGCTATGGATGGCGTTCTCGTAGGGAGGCGGGGCGGATCCATAGTGGTGTATTGATATGGTGAATATGTGGACTCGTGTGCGCCACCTCAAAAGAGTTACTTGCGATCGTAGTTCAGGATAGCCACCGAGTCAAAGCTGGCTTGTTTGCTGTTAAACTCCACCATCCCTTTATTGATAATGATGCATATGTAGTTAGTTCGATGTAAGTCTTCTTTGGGTACATTTGTACTCACGTTTGCCTATTTTATGTTTTTGCGAGAGACTTGGTCTCGCTAGTAGTTCCACGTGGACTTGACGTTTAGCTTGTTACCTCAGCTACGATCTTGTGCCCTCGGCGAGATCTCGTAGATAGTCGGGCTTTCAAGCCTTTTTCATTTGTAGATGTCGTACTTTCGGACATGATAGCTTCGCTTGTGCATTGATTTGTATGCTCAATGTTGGGTCATGAGACCCTGTTTGTAATATCTCGCTCCTCGGGCCTAATGAGTAAATACTTGAGTCGTAGAGTCATGTTGTGATGCCATGTTGTATTTGCACATATCGAGCATATTGTGTGTATGTTATTGAAATGCTTGGTATGTGTGGGATCGACTATCTAGTTGTTTATCTTGATAGCCTCTCTTACGGAAATGTCTCCTAGTGTTTCCACCGAGCCATGGTAGCTTGCTACTGCTCCGGACACTTAGGCTGGCGGCATGTGTCCTTCTTCGATCCTGTATGCATCTCTTGGGAAATGTCACGCGTTGAGTACCGGAGTCCTGCTAGCCCAGTGCTACAGCCCGGAACTTACTTGCTTTGTTGACACGTTCGATCTTTGGTCATGGATGCTGTCCTGTAAGTCTGTGCCACTTTGGGTTTACAACTAGCCATGTCAGCCCGGGCTCCTTATCATATGGATGCTAGCGACACCATCATATATGTGTGCCAAAAGGCGCAAACGGTCCCGGGAAAAGGTAAGGCGACACCCGTGGGAATACCGTGCGTGAGGCCGCAAAGTGATATGAGGTGTTACATGCTAGATCGATGTGGCATTGAGTCGGGGTCCTGACAGCTTTGGTATCAGAGCTTGACTGCCTGTAGGATTACCAAGCCAAACTGGTCGAAGTTGTGTCTAGAAATGCTTTAGTTATGTAAGGGAATTGATTGTGGGTTGGAACGTAAGGCTCTTTTTACTCCTTATACCTCATGGCCTTCTGATCTGAGTCAACCTCTTCTTTTCTACGGGGATTAAGAACTAGGCCTTCTCATCTATCTATCAGGATGACGTGTTACTAATCCATAGACTTATAGAATTGTTAGTTTGAGTCTCGATTCAGTTTTACTACTTAGTATGTTCATAATTGTTGATCTCGAAACCTTGATATTGTGCTTGAAGTGGCTATGCCACCATTTTTGTAGCATGTCTCCAAACTTTTGAGCATTTACAGCCGTTATGCCGTCAAGAGTCATCCTGGTTTCTAAACAATCGATGCACTTGCAAATCCTTTCCCTCGGTTTTGATGTTCCTTTGGGCGGGTTAATCACACTAAGTCTTTGAGTTGAGGTATTCTATTGCCTCGACATATATGTTGGAATTATTATTATGACCCTAGGTGTTTTAGGAGTCATCTAGTAATTTAGCCATGAATTGTGTCCCGATGTGATGATTACGCCTTTATTCTCAAAGCATCCCGTGATGCTACTTAGTAGTAGGTATTCTACTCCTGGGTCCTTGAACCCGAGATACACCCTACTTACTTCATGTTGATAGTGTTGCTAGTTCCTTTAGGTTATCAGTAACCTTTGCATTAGCTCTCGATGGTCCGTGGTATTTCCCTCTTCCAAATACTATGAACCACTTATGGCAGAAGTTTGTTGGATCAAAGATCACAACAGGGGTGCTCTTGACGAGATTCTCCATTTTATATTGTGACTCTGCCAGTTCTACCTCTCTGCATGGGTTATCTGGAAGAAAAATGTTGAACTTGGTTCGACATACTAACCTATGCATCCACAACTCAGAAAAGCATATGTTCCTTTGAGTTTTCCCTCTTTAGTTGCTTTCTGACCCTCGTCTATCAATTGATAGTCAAGAGTAGTTGTGCACCCGAGTTCATCGATGCTTATTATTCTTGTGGTCCGTCAAGCCATTCTATTCCAGAATGACTAGGAGAAACAAACTCCAGTACCTTGTCCATTTATAGGATTGGGTCAAAGCAGTTGTACTCTGCAGATCAAATTGCTAATCTAGCTTTTGCTCTATTCTACCTTGGAGTATTACCATCTTTATATCAAGAATGTCATGAGAATTGCACTATTCCTTACGAATTCTTGACGCAGTGATACCTCTCGCCACCATTATCCATCCCTGGGTTTCCGTGTTGCTGTCACCGGAATGCTGACAAGTGAGTCATGATGTGTGAAATCTATACTCCTAGCAACTCCGTTGTTTGGTAGTTAAATGGACGATAACCTCATTCTTAGCGTGTTGATTATTGAATCGTCACCCTAAGGTTGATTGTGCAACCTAGTCCTTATTTCTGGTGCACTTTTCGATCAATGAGTTAGGATTTTGTCAAACCCTTGCTCTATTGATCATGTCGTCTTGCCCTGAAAAGCAAGATTGTCCTCGAGCTTAGTAACATATCAGTGGTTCGTGATATTCGAATATCTTCTCGGAAGTATCACGGGTTGTCTCGACTACTATGTTGAGCTCGTGATCAAGTTGGTTTCTTGTAAACCACCCTTCTCCAAGAGTCGTGTTGGATACCCCGAGTTGGTTGGTTAAGCTAAACAACAACTTGGAGAGTTGGAAGATAAAAGTTTATGCGAATCAGTTCATTCCAAAGGGTTATCCTTTTGTGTGTGTTGAAGAAAGATGATATATTCATCGATTGATCCTCGTGGTCAGTTGTTGGATCTATTGTCTTATCGAAACTTTGATTGATATGGGCTATCCTCAAATCAAGTCGAACCAACGATGTTAAGTAATGTTGTCTTACTCGTGGATTTTCCTCGAGCATACACCATTATATCTTTTGGTTCTGACCAATACTATCACCTTGTTCACATAGTTATGGAATTCCATATCTATGGGAATCTGGATGAATTGTTGTTGAACCCATCGACAACATCCTTGTCTTCTCCATAATTTTGTTGAACATTAAGCTAGTGTTGGAATTTTTTTTTAAAACATTTGTTCATGCTAGCTCATGAAGCATATGTTCGGATGTAAGAAGTAACTTCCTCTAATTCATGTGCATTCGATGCAAGTTGCCGCCGTGGATTCGAGAAAGTCGATGTTGCTTCCTTTGGAATCATCCCAAATCGTTCATGCCTACGTGCGAAGTATTCTGTGGTTCGAAGACTTGCAACCTTCATTCTATATGTATTCCTAGCACACCAAGCCACCGATTGATTTGTTCAAGGAGAAAAGCTCCTTCTTATGAGTATACCCTATGCAAGGACTTGATATCCTCGATGATGATTCCCCACGGAACTTCGGTAGTGTTTTATTGTAAGACTACTATGTGGTCATGCTTGTCTTGGACAGCGTGTTCACAGGTTTGTAGCAGAACCAGCTCATGTTTTGGAGCTTACTACCGTAGTCCATTTCCCGAGAATCTCGCAACGTCTTCTCGTCGATTTGTGTTGCAAACTTTCATTTTTCTTTTTAGACTCGATGAGTCTAGGTTATTCTGACACCAACCAGATCTGAATCTCAGGCAGATATGATGGATGGAACATCTCCCAAGAACTATAATATTGGTCTCTCGATAACCGGTAAGGAGGATGTCGTGGCGAACACACCCAGCCGGAAGACCTATTATTGTAGTATCTTGATTGAAGAAGTTGGCCACCTCCCCATAAGGACTTCGTAGGATTTATTCCCTATTTGTGTGCCTTATGATTTCTGTGCTTCCGACGTCCGACCTGTTACTTGATGTTCTACATATCAGACCATTTCAATGAATGGGATACACTAGTACATCAAAGAGAACATTAGAAGCGGAGTGCTAAATGTCTCTCGGTCGATCATCCAGATTTTGTTCTTGGCCTCGCTAAGACGGAATCTGAGAAAGTGTTACCTTCCTTTGCATCTGCATCGTCCATCGCTGTTCATCATGGTAGTATGTTGTGCTGTCAGCACCCTTGACACGGATGTTGGTAAAACCTTGATGAATATGGAAATGCTCAAGTTCTTGAGAGCACAGCGTAAGTGCTAGGTTTTATTATCGGCATTAATTGCATAGTGCTCTCGGTTTCCTCGGTTATGGTATAACCCTTTCAACAATGGACTCACTCTCTCTTGTTGAGCCTCTCCCGATTACTAAAATCATTCCTTGTGTTGTCTTCAACAAGGTAGTCCACATCATCCATTACGGCCGAGAATGTCTTCTTTGGACTCCTTCAAATGATCGATTGTGATTTGCCTTAGGCTGGTATAAAGAGTTTCAATGATCTTTGAATCAAATGTAATTCTTTTTGCCACGCAAGGTAATAATTCTACGACTCACCCTCCTCCAAGATGTCTCATTATGGTATCATGGCAACTCAAACTCTCGCTACGTTGACAACCGTTCACCACCCTCTTAGGTGTGGAATTGTTGTCTACCTAGTAAAACCTCGTCATCTGTTCCACTCCATTCCTCTAGATGTGTGCCTTGTATCTCAGCTTGCGAGATGTTTTATGACTCACCCGTGAGCTGATCCTAAGTTGTTTGATCTTGGGAAGATCGATCCTCTAGAGTTTCTTTCCCTCTCGTTGTCATGTTGATTGTAGTCCCCAGAGCAAGACCTCGAGACAAAGATGGTGATCGAATCAACGTTCATTTGAGGTGCAACTTGGATCGTGAAGATTATATTAGTTTGCGCTTCCCTTTCATCTTACCCTACGCTTGAATCTCGGGTCGAGATTCTTGTTTAGTGGGGGTGAGTTGTCACATCCCTGGTCTTGTTATGCACTAGGCTAGACCTCATCTGAGCATCATGTTTAAATTTTTGAAACCTGAACTGAGGAATTTTGGAAGCCTCAAAACTTAAATAAAAGAAGGGCAAAACCCTAAAAATCTCATTCATTGCTCCAAAATGCTCTTCTTAAATGTTTGATAATTTTTGGTAGGGTTACGGCCCAACCAAAATATTGAACATTTTAAGGAATTATTTTTGGGACTTTGGATTTAATTCATTAGCTATTTGAATTTGAATTATATTCATATAATTAGAATATAATTTCAAATACCCTGAAATATTTTATAAGCTTTTGGAAGAGTCCATCTAGCGAAGATAAAATATTCAGAGGAGTTTTTGGCATTGTTTGAATTATTTTAAATTCAAAACAGTGGCAAAATAAATTAAATAAAACAAAACAGAAATAAAAGACAGAGGAGAAAACCTGACCGGACTTACATGCAGCCCAGCCAGGTGGCCGGCCCAGCCAAAGAAGCGGCCCAGCCCGCCTCCCTCCTCTGTCGTCTTCGTCCTCGACAGAGGGAGGGGAGTGTGGCCGGCGCGCGCGCGCGCCACCGCGCCACGCCACCTCTCTCCCTGCTTGCCTGCCCTTCCCTCCTCGCTCGATGCCCCGGACGACGCCACGCCTCTCCCCTGCTCTCTCTCACTCTCCCTCGGCTCTTTCCTCCTCCCCCTCGCTCTCTCTCTCACACGGCCGAACACCACCCTCGCTGCCGTTCGCCATAGCAGCCGTCTCCGGCCACCCCTCGCTTTCCCCCGACTAGCCCAGAGGCTCCGCCTCGACCTCCTCTTCCTCCCCACCGCTCCACGGGTCTCCGGAAGCCCTGCATCGCCGCCACGTCGCCGTTCCCCTCCTCGGGCTCCGACCACCGTCGCCGTCGATTCGCCGCCTCCAGCGCGTCCCCGAGCCCGCTAACCATCCCTGCAGCTCCGCGGTGAGCCGCTGGTCCGATTCCCCCTTGCCCCGTCGTCCCTAGCCTTCTGTAGCTGCCGCCCCCTTGAGCTCCGCTCGACGCCGCCGGCGATGTCGCCGTCGTGGCCAACGGTCACCGTGGCGCCCAACCGAGCACACTATCGTGCTCCACACCTCACTAGGAGCACGTGCACGCACCAACACCTCCCCTAACGCCCGGTAACGCCGATTCCGACCGCACCGAACTCCGGCCGCGCTCGCGAGCTTCGCCGTCGGCGATCTGAGCCACCTCGAGCACGGCCACCACCACCATTCGACGCGGGGAGCAAGGGCTCTCCAGCGAGCCCAAGCACAGCCTCGCCGTGCCACAGCGCGATCCGCATCGCGCCGCCGTCTCGGGCCTCGCCCGGCGTTATGTCGCGGTGGGTTTGACCCACCTTGACCACGGCGAGAACCCCTGCATCACGACAAGTGGGCCCAGCCACAGTAGCTAATTAGGATTAGCGCTAATTACCGTTAGTCAAGCCCACGACATCGACGGTGGGCCCCGGCCCACTAATTCCTAATTAGGATTAATTTAACCTGTTTAACCCCCATCACGGCGTGTGGCCCCCACACGTCGAGTTTGACCTAGTCAGCCCGGTTGACTTGCTGACATCATGCTGACGTCAGGCTGACGCAATAACTAATTTCTGGATTTATTTTTATTCAGGAAATTCCAGAAAAATTGTATAAACCTCTAAAATTCATATAAAATCAACCATAGCTCCAAATCAAACAAATTATATATGAAAAATTATCAGAAAAATTCAAGGAATCCATCTGTACCATTTTCATGCATGTTAGAACAACTTATAGCTGCTGTTTAGCACAAATCAATAAAGGGCATTTAAATAATCACATATGGAGTTTGAATTTGAATCTTGTATTCAAACCAACTTCATTTAATCTGTTGCTAGTTGCATTAGCCCAAAACACATTCATATTGCCATGTCATAGCATGCATCATATTGTGCATTGCATTGATCGTGTTTCTTCTCTGTTTGCCGGTATTGTTCCCCCTAGGTAGATGTTGTACCGGCGTTGTGATCGTTGACACCGATGAAGACTCGATGCTATCTTGAAGTGCCGAGCAAGCAAAACCCCTTGTTCATTCGATAAAATCCCACTCTCTCGCTCCTGCTCTCTTTTCTGCATTAGGACAACAACGAATCATTTGTTACTTGCTGCGGTAGCTGAACCCCTATCCATTGCATGACTGTCATTCCACGGTAAATAGATGAAACCCACTAGCATGAGTAGGAGTTGTTTGAGCCTGTTGTGCCTACTCATACATGCTTGTTTGTCATGCCTGCTCTTGCTTAGAGTTGAGTCGGTCCGATTCATCGAGGATGAATCGAGGTGTGTGAACATGTCCTCTTGTGTGTGGCTAAGTGTGTGAACACGATTTGGTAAAGGTAGCGGTGAGAGGCCATGTAGGAGTACATGGTGGGTTGTCTCATTGCAGCCGTCCTCGGGAACTGAGTTACGTGTTTGTGATCCATGATTCAGCTACTACCACGCATTGGGCCCGAAACCAATGGACCCTCTCGGCTTCTTAATCACCCTTGTCCTCTGTCCGGGAGTTGCAAGTAGTTTACGGTGTTTGTAGTATCTTTGGAGGCCGTCTTGCGCTGACCGTAGGGGTGGGCTGTGATCACGGTAGGCACGTGTACGGTGTACCGGGCGCCCGTTTAGTGTCTCGGGAACCTGTTCACATCGTTTGGGGCTGTGAGCGAAACTTGGCGGAACTCCTCATAGATGGAACCCAAATAGGCGATAAACCTGGACTAGGGACTTGTGTGTTTAGGTAGGTCGTGGCCGACACCCACGTTGGGCTTCGCTTGAAGGTTGCAGTACATGTCGTAAACGGCGGTAAGTGGTGAGCGTGTGTGAAGAAGTACACCCTGCGGGGTTAACATTATCTATTCAATAGCCGTGTCCGCGAAAAGGACTTCGGGTTGCCTATATCGGTTCATAGACAAGTGAAAGTGGATACTCTAAAATCGCAAGATAAGCGTGAGTGCTATGGATGGCGTTCTCGTGAGGGAGGCGGAGGCGGATCCATAGTGGTGTATTGATATGGTGAATATGTGGACTCGTAGCATACCTCAAAAGAGTTACTTGCGATCGTAGTTCGGGATAGCCACCGAGTCAAAGCTGGCTTGTCTGTTAAACTCCACCATCCCTTTATTGATAATGATGCATATGTAGTTAGTTACGATGTAAGTCTTCTTGGGTACATTTGTACTCACGTTTGCCTATTTTATGTTTTTGCGAGAGAGACTTGGTCTCGCTAGTAGTTCCACGTGGACTTGACGTTTAGCTTGTTACCTCAGCTACGATCTTGTGCCCTCGGCAGATCTCGTAGATAGTCGGGCTTTCAAGCCTTTTTCATTTGTAGATGTCGTACTCGGACATGATAGCTTCGCTTGTGCATTGATTTGTATGCTCTGAATGTTGGGTCATGAGACCCTGTTTGTAATATCTCGCTCCTCGGGCCTAATGAGTAAATACTTGAGTCGTAGAGTCATGTTGTGATGCCATGTTGTATTTGCACATATCGAGCATATTGTGTGTATGTTATTGAAATGCTTGGTATGTGTGGGATCGACTATCTAGTTGTTTATCTTGATAGCCTCTCTTACGGAAATGTCTCCTAGTGTTTCCACGAGCCATGGTAGCTTGCTCTTGCTCCGAACACTTAGGCTGGCCGGCATGTGTCCTTCTTCGATCCTGTATGCATCTCTTGAGGAAATGTCACGCGTTGAGTACCGGAGTCCTGCTAGCCCAGTCTACAGCCGGAACTTACTTGCTGTTGACCGACACGTTCGATCTTTGGGTCATGGATGCTGTCCTGTAAGTCTGTGCCACTTTGGGTTTACAACTAGCCATGTCAGCCCGGGCTCCTTATCATATGGATGCTAGCGACACCATCATATATGTGTGCCAAAAGGCGCAAACGGTCCCGGGAAAAGGTAAGGCGACACCCGTGGGAATACCGTGCGTGAGGCCGCAAAGTGATATGAGGTGTTACATGCTAGATCGATGTGGCATTGAGTCGGGGTCCTGACACATGCGTGGGTGCAATAGCAACAATTTCATGTTTAACATAACAAACTATAGCAAGTTCATCTCCATAAGCATAATTCATATTGGCATCTTGGCCACAAGCATAGCAAGCATCATCAAAAAGGGATATTTCAAGAGAATCAACGGGATCATAGCAATCATCATAGCAATCATCCTTCGGTAAGCACGAAGGGGAATTAAACAATGTATGAGTTGAAGAGTTACTCTCATTAGAAGGTGGGCACGGGTGATCAATCCGCTCTTCCTCCTTTTGTTCTTCGCTCTCCTCATCATCTTTTTCATCCAATGAGCTCATAGTTTCATCAATTTCTTCTTCCATAGCTTCCTGCAAAATATTAGTCTCTTCTTGGACAATAGATAAGTCCTCAATATATGGTTTAACATAGGCATTAGAAGCATAATTATCATAACAATATTGAAATATGGCAAATTTTTCATATTTGTAAAGAGTAGCATCATACTTTTCAATCAAAGAAGCAATCTCATAAGCACCCTTAAAAGCAACATATTCTTCGATTTGTTGAACATCATAGTAATTATAAAGACCCTTAGCATATGAAGATACAATTCCATTATCACTAGACAAGCATTGATAGGGTAGGTGTTTCTTAGGGTCTTCAGAACAACAAGTAAACTCATAAATTTCATATAAATTCCAAGCATAGCATTGCAAACGTTGAATTTGATCCCATAATAGTTTCCTTTTTTCAGATATCTGATTATCGCACATAACAAGCATGCTCATCTAAAGAGTTGCCCTCAACTAAGCTAGTTGGGGTTTCAGCACGAGCACAAAGGGATCGAAGATGATCCAAGTAAAAAGCTTCAGGAGTGTGATAGATTTTGAGTGGTTCTTCAACCATTGGTGTAGTAGGTACAACTAATTTTTTTGGTATTTTTCGTTTCCTACCCATAACTAAAGATAGAAAATAACTAAGAACAGCAAATAAAAATTACTTAGTGATAAAGCAAACAAGCACACACGAGAATATTCACCCGACACTATGACTCCCCGACAATGGCGCCAGAAAAAGGTCTTGATAACCCGCAAGTATACGGGATAGTTGTAGCCTCTTTCGATAAGTAAGAGTGTCAAACCCAACGAGGAGCTAAAGGTAGAACAAATACTCTCTCAACTCCTATCGGCCACTGATACGACTCTACGCACGCTTGACGTTCACTTTACCTAGAACAAGTATGAAACTCGAAGTACTTTGTAGGTGTTGTTGGATAGCTTTGCAAGATAATAAAGAACACATAAATAAAAAGTAGGGGCTGTTTAGATAAAGATGCAATAAAGTAAATATAGTGAGTGTTGAAAAGTGGTGGTAGGAGTTGTGAAATTGTTCCTAAGCAATTGACTACGTTACTAGACCGGTAATCACTATTGCAATTCTATTTGAGGGAGAGGCATAAGCTAACATACTTTCTCTACTTGGATCATATGCACTTATGATTGGAACTCTAGCAAGCATCCGCAACTACTAAAGATTCATTAAGGTAAAACCCAACTATAGCATTAAAGTATCAAGTCCCCTTTATCCCATACGCAACATTCCCCTTACTCGGGTTTGTGTTTCAGTCCTCACGCAACCCACTATAAGCAAATCATGAATGCATTGCAACACCCTATAGCGGGAATCCCTCACGCTTGCGCGACACGGAGGTCACCATAGGACAGCACCAATAATAAACACATGCAACTCAAACCAATCATAGCAATTCATCAATCACCGGTAGGACAACGAAAATCTACTCAGACATCATAGGATGGCAACACATCATTGGAAAATAATATGAAGCATAAAGCACCATGTTCAAGTATAGGGTACAGCGGGTTGCGGGAGAGTGCACCACTGTAGATAGAGGGGGGAAGGTGATGGAGATGTTGGTGAAGATGACGGAGGTGTTGGTGAAGATGCGGTGATGATGATGGCCCTCGGCGGCGTTCCGGCGCCACCGGAAGCAAGGGGGAGAGGGCCCCCCTTCTTATTCTTCTTCCTTGAACTTATCCCTAGATGGGAGAAGGGTTTCCCCTCTGGTCCTTGGCTCCCATGGCTTGGGAGGGGCAAGAGCCCCTCCGAGATTGGATCTATCTCTCTATTTCTGCGTTCTCGAATTCTGCCCTGGCACCGTTTCCTTTATATCTGGAGATCCGTAACTCCGATTGGATTGAAACCTTCGCCCAGATCGTTTTCCAAAAATTAGCTTTCTTGCGGCCAAAGAAGGGCATCAACCGCCTTACGGGTGGCCCACGAGATAGGGGGCGCGCCCCCCTGGAGTGGTGGCATGGGCCACTCTCGTGGCCACCTCGGGCATTGTATCTCGTTGATTCTTCCTCCCAAAAATCACAAATATTCCAAAATAATTTCCGTCCATTTTTATCCCATTTGGACTCCGTTTGATATTGGGTTTCCGCGAAACATAAAACATGCAACAGACAGGAACTGGCACTGGGCACTAGATCAATATGTTAGTCCCAAAAATAGTATAAAAAGTTGCCTAAAGTATATGAAAGTTGAAGAATATTGGCATGGAACAATCAAAAATTATAGATACGACGGAGACGTATCAGTACCTCCTCCGTTCGGTCACTGGAGCCGTCATCATGGTCTCCTTCTTCCTTCGCCATTCGGTCACCAGAGCCGTCAGGATCATGTCCTTCCTCCTCCATTGTTCGATCACCGGATCCGTCATCCTCTCCTTCCTGACCATCGGTGTCGTTGAGATACGACAAGACATCACATCCATCGCAGATCATGTCCCCCAACAACTCTTCTTGTTCCAAGTCTCTTTGATCCATAGTTTCTGCAAATATTACAACATGGCAATTAATATACAAACATGAGAGATGGATATATTAGTGGAAAACATAACCTAGCAAATACCACAGCAAGGAATCATATTAGTGGCCTCGATGCTTCCACGGTTTGGTGTGGCCTCGACAACGCTTCTAGGGTTTGGGGACAGGGGTGGCCTCGACAACGCTTTTGCAGTCCCAGTTTGGCAATAGGGGGTTGATCGATCGACGTCCCCCTCATGTTGAAGAGTCACCAGAGTTTTCTATGGACAAAAAAATACTACCTATCACATCTCACTCCTGGTTTGGGTGGACTCGAGAGTTTGGTCGGGCGAGAGGGGGTTGATCGATGCCCCCCCGTCATGTCGAAGTTATTGGGGATATGTTTCGAGAGAAAATACAACACTTGATGTGTTTTGAATATATGAACATTTTAACTTAGTAACTTATTAACGTTTCGAGAGAAAACTTTCTATTAACACCATTTTAACTTAGTAACTTAGTAACATTTCGAGAGAAAACTTAGTAACTTAGTAACATTTCGAGAGAAAACTTTCTAATAACATCTCTCTCTCCCTCCTCATGCATGTCCGATGTCCCCCCTCATGTCGAAGTAATTATCGGGGAGGGGGGTAGATCGACAACGACATCCGGGGAGGGGGTAGATCGACAATGACAACGACAACGACATACATGGACATAATGTTCATCCATCCATATTCAAAATGTTCATCCATCCATCCATCCATATTCAAAATGTTCATAGTCCACAATATCACCAAAAAAATCTATGAACCTAAAAAATTCTTACTTTTGCATATGAACATACATACATTTTTTTAAATGTAACATTTGCATATATGAACATACATACACAATTTTTTTTCTAAAAATGCACATACGAACATATACAGAGAACATAGATACATGAAACTTTTCTAAAAATATACCTTTTGCATATATATGAACATATACAGAGAACATAACATACATACATTTTTCTAAAAATACAAAAAAAATCATCATATGAACAAAACAGATTATATGAACAAAAAAAGCATACATCATCTATCATTAACATCATCATATCTATCATCAACAACATCAACATATATGAACAAAATTATATGAACACAATGCAAGAGGAGGACAGGGAGGAAAAGGGGGCTGGCCGGATGGTAGTGCGGAGCGGCGTGGACCGTCGGCGAGGGCTCGGTGCAGGGGTACGGTGACGGCGTTGGGGGCAGGGTCACGGCGACGGTGTCAGGCGCGTCGGCGAGGGCTCGAGGCAGGGGCGGCGTGGCGATGGGGTCGGGGGTAGGGGCACGGCGACGGCGTCGGGGGCAGCGACGGCAACGCCAACAACGGGGCAAGGGAGACGACGGCATTGGGGGGGGGGTCGGGGGCAGCGACGGCGACGGTGGGGCGGCGGGTGTCGTTGGGGCAGCCTGGCGGCGTCGATGTAGTCAGTGTCATCGGGGGCAACTGCGTGATGGGAGTGAAAAATTCCAAGTGTTGGTTATATAGCAAACCCTTTGGTCCCAGTTCATGTTACCAACCGGGACCAATGCCCCCCTTTGGTCCCGGTTCGTAACACCAACCGGGACAAAAAGTCTCTTTTCAGCAGCCCAAAGGGCGGGAAGCAAAGACATTTGGTCCCGGTTGGTGGCACGAATCGGGACCAAAGGGGGGCATTGGTCCCAGTTGGTAACACGAACCGAGACCAAAGGTTGGTGCTGCCCGGGGCCAAATGTTTACTCCCACGTCGCTAGCTGAGAGAGCTCGAGGGTGGTTTATAAGTGCTGCTACACCCACCCACTCGGGCTCCTCTCAAATGAAGGCTTGCGGGCCTAATCTGACACTCTTCTACCTGTGGGCCTACTGGGCTTCTGCGGGCCTGAATCCTGGCCCAACAAGCCGGTTGGGTTTCTAGTCGTATTCAAGCCGTGGTGGCCCAGTAGGTGGCATTTTTTTTAAATCCAGTTTTTTGTTTTGTTTTTGGCTTTATTTATTTTATTTTGTTTGTACTTACTGTTTTCAGTGATTCCTTTTGCTTTTAGGTCACAAAAATTATAAACTTTCTGTTAGTGCGATTAGTTTTCAAATTTGAATAGTTTAAATTTGATTTTTTTAAATTTGTGTGAATCACTAGTTTTTGAATAACTTTACTATAAAAATAGATTTTTAGTGATTCTTTTCCTGCTATTTAATATTACTGTGTTTTATCATTAGATTCAATTTGGTAATTTTTAGGTTATTTTAAATGTTTGTTTTAATCAAAAGCGGATTTTGTTATTTTAGTTTGCTATTAAAGTTTCTCACAAAAATTCTTTATGAAAATTCTTTTTTCTATTAATGTTTTGAACAAAAATACTTTGAAGTTCAGTTGCATAAATTTTATATAATTTTAGTTTAAAAAATACTAGAGGTTGATAAAATCTTTTTAGTTTATTCCTTTTGCTATTAGAGTTTTATAAAAGCTTTTTAGTTGATTCTTTTTGCTATTGAAGAATAATATAGTTTTGTTTTAGTTGACATTAACAGAATATTTTAATTGATTATTTTTAGTTCATTCTTTTTGCGATTAGAGTTTCATAAAAGGTTTCTAGTTCATTCTTTTTGCTATTAGTGATCATTCTTTGAGCGAAATGACCCTGAAATTGTAAAACACTTCAAATGAATTCTGAAAAGGATGAAAGTTGGCATGGTATCATCATTTCACCCACATAGCATGTTCTAAAAAGTTGAGAGGGTTACAGCAAAAATTGGATGCACTTCGTGTGCAAAATGGACAATCTCTTTTGAAGTATCAGGGTTTCGAACGAAAACTCATCTCTTACAAAGGAATTTCATTTTTATGTAATTATTTTAACTCCAGACTTTTCGTGTGTTCAAAATGCACCATTCAAAGCCACATCATCAATTTTCAACCCTTTCTGACTTCATTTGCTATTTTTCATGCATTTACTAGTGTTTTTTGACCTAATGACTCTGAAATTGAAAATCACTTCAAATGAACTATGAAAAGGTGTAAAGTTGGCATGGTATCATCATTTCACCCACATAACATATTCTAAAAAGCTAAGAGGGTTATGACAAAAACTGGATGCACTTCATGTGCAAAACGGACAATCTCTTTCGAAGTATCAGGGTTTGGAACGAAAACTTATCTGTTACAAAGGGATTTCATTTTTTGTACTTATTTGAAATCCATAATTTTTGTGTGTTCAAAATGCACCATTCAAAGCCACATCATCAATTTTCAACCCTTTCTGACTTCATTAGGTATTTTCATGCATTTACTGATTTTTTTGAGCTAAATGACCCTGAAATTGAAAAACACTTCAAATGAACTCTGAAAAGTTTGAAAGTTGGCATGGTATCATAATTTCATGCACATAGCATGTTATAAAAAGTTGAGAGGTTTACGGCAAAAACTAGATGCACTTTGTGTGCAAAATGGACAATCTCTTTCGAAGTATCAGGGTTTCGGACGAAAACTCATCTGTTACAAAGGGATTTCATTTTTTACGTATTTGAACTCCAGACTTTTTGTGTGTTCAAAATGCACCATTAAAATCCACTTCATTCAACCCATTGTGACTTCATTTTCTATTTTTCATGCATTTACTGATGTTTTTTGGAGCTAAATGACCCTGAAATTGAAAAGCACTTCAAATTAACTCTAAAAAGGTTGAAAGTTGGCATGGTATCATCATTTCACGCACATAGCATGTTCTAAAAAGTTGAGAGGGTTATGGCAAAAACTGGATGCACTTCGTGTGCAAAATGGACAATCTCTTTCGAAGTATCAAGGTTCGGACAAAAACTCATCTGTTACAAAGCAATTTCATTTTTATGTACTTTTTTGAACTCCGGACTTTTTGTGTGTCCAAAATGCACCATTCAAAGCCACATCATCAATTTTCAACCCTGGGTGAAGGCGCTCGACCATAGCGCCCTGTAGTGGCATAAGCTGGAACCTGCAGGAAGAGCGCGAGTGCTACATCTTGAGCTTGCGTTGGTTTTCCTTGAAGAGGAAAGGGTGATGCAGCAATAGTAGCGTAAGTATTTCCCTCGGTTTTTGAGAACCAAGGTATCAATCCAGTAAGAGGCTCCTCAAAAGTCCCACGCACCTACAGAAACAAACAAAGAACTCGCAACCAACGCAATAAAGGGATTGTCAATCCCTTCACGGCCACTTGCGAAAGTGAGATCTGATAGAGATAGTATGATAAGATAAATATTTTCGGTATTTTATGATATAGATTGGAAAAGTAAAGATGCAAATAAAAGTAGATTGAAAGCTTATATGATAAAAGATAGACCCAGGGGCCATAGGTTTCACCAGTGGCTTCTCTCAACATAGCATAAGTATTACGGTGGGTGAACAAATTACTGTCGAGCAATTGATAGAAAAGCGAATAATTATGAGATTATCTAGGCATGATCATGTATATAGGCATCACGTCCGTGACAAGTAGACCGACTCCTGCCTGCATCTACTACTATTACGCCACACATCAACCGCTGTCCAGCATGCATCTAGAGTATTAAGTTCATAAAGAACAAAGTAACGCATTAAGAAAGATGACATGATGTAGAGGGATAAACTCATGCAATATGATATAAACCCCATCTTTTTATCCTCGATGGCAACAATACAATACGTGCCTTGCTGCCCCTGTTGTCACTGGGAAAGGACACCGCAAGATTCAACCCAAAGCTAAGCACTTCTCCCATTGCAAGAAAGATCAATCTAGTAGGCCAAACTAAACGGATAATTCGAAGAGACTTGAAAGATAACTTAATCACACATAAAAGAATCCAGAGGATATTCAAATATTTCTCATAGATAAACTTGATCATAAACCCACAATTCATCGGATCTCGACAAACACACCGCAAAAAGAGTTACATCGAATAGATCTCCAAGAATATCGAGGAGAACATGGTATTGAGATCCAAAAAGATAGAAGAAGCCATCTAGCTAATAACTATGGACCCGAAGGTCTGTGGTAAACTACTCACAACTCATCGGAAGGGCTATGATGTTGATGTAGAAGCCGTCCGTGGTCGATTCCCCCTCCGGCGGAGCGCCGGCGAAGGCTCCAAGATGGGATCTCGCGGATACAGAAGGTGACGGCGGTGGAAATAGTTTTTCGTGGTCGCTTCTTATGTTCTCGAGGTACGTGTATATATATAGGTGGAAGAAGTAGGTCGGTGGCCGCTCGAGGGGCCCACGAGATAGGGCGCGCCCTGTAGGGGTGGGCGTGCCCTCCACCCTCATGGCCGCCTCGGCTACTTCTTGACTTGCACTCCAAGTCCTCTGGATCACGTTCGTTCCAAAAATCACGCTCCCGAAGGTTTCATTCCGTTTGGACTCCATTTGATATTCCTTTTCTTCGGAACACTGAAATAGGCAAACAAAATAGAAATACTGGCTAGGCCTCCTGTTAGTAGGTTAGTCCCAAAAATGATATAAATGTGTAAAGTAAAGCCCATAAACATCCAAAACGGGTAATATAATAGCATGGAACAATAAAAAATTATAGATATGTTGGAGACGTATCAAGCATCCCCAAGCTTAATTCCTGCTCGTCCTCGAGTAGGTAAATGATAAAACAGAATTTTTGATGTGGAATGCTACCTAGCATAATTCTCAATGTAATTTTCTTTATTGTGGCATCAATGTTCAGATCCAAATGATTCAAAATAAACGTTCATATTGACATAAGAAATAGTAATACTTCAAGCATACTTAATCATGTCTTCTCAAAATAACATGGCCAAAGAAAGTTATCCCTACAAAATCATATAGTCTGGCTGTTGCTCTATCTTCATTACACAAAGTATTTAATCATGCACAACCCCAATGACAAGCCAATCAATTGTTTCATACTCTAGTAATCTCAAACTTTTTCAACTTTCATGCAATACATGAGCGTGAGCCGTGGACATAGCACTATATGTGGAATTGAATGGTGGTTGTGGAGAAGAAAAAAAGGAGAAGATAGTCTCACATCAACAAGGCGTATCAACGGGCTATGGAGGTGCCCATTAATAGATATCAATGTGAGTGAGTAGGGATTGCCATGCAACAGATGCACTAGAGCTATAAATGTATGAAAGCTCAACAAAAGAAACTAAGTGGGTGTGCATCCAACTCGCTTGCTCACGAAGAGCTAGGGCATTTTGAGGAAGCCCATCATTGGGATATACAAGCCAAGTTCTATAATGAAAAATTCCCACTAGTATATGAAAGTGACAACATAGGAGACTCTCTATCATGAAGATCATGGTGCTAGTTTGAAGCACAAGTGTGGTAAAAGGATAGTAGCATTGTCCCTTCTCTCTTTTTCTCTCATTTTTTTCTTTTTTTCTTTTTTTTTCTTTTCTTCTCTTTTTTATCTTTATTTTCTTTGGACTTTCTTTTTTTCTTTTTGGCCTTTCTTTTTTTTTCTTTTTTTCTTTAGTCCGAAGTCTCATCCCGACTTGTGGGGGAATCATAGTCTCCATCATCCTTTCCTCACTGGGACAGTGCTCTAATAATGAATATCATCACACTTTTATTTACTTACAACTCAAGAATTACAACTCAATACTTAGAACAAGATATGACTCTATATGAATGCCTCTGGCGGTGTATCGGGATATGCAATGAATCAGGAGCGACATGTATGAAAATTATGAAGGTGGGTTTGCCATAAATACGATGTCAACTACATGATCATGCAAAGAGCAATATAACAATAATGACGTGTGTCATATAAACGGAACGGTGGAAAGTTGCATGGCAATATATCTTGGAATGACTATGGAAATGCCATAATAGGTAGGTATGATGGTTGTTTTGAGGAAGCTATATGGTAGGTGTATGGTACTGGCGAAGGTTGCGCGACACAAGAGAGGCTAGCAATGGTGGAAGGGTGAGAGTGCGTATAATCCATGGACTCAACATTAGTGAAAAAAAAACTCATATACTTATTGCAAAAATCTACAAGTTATCAAAAACAAAGTATTATGCGCATGCTCCTAGGGGGATAGATTGGTAGGAAAAGACCATCGCTCGTCCCCGACCGCCACTCATAAGGAAGACAATCAATAAATAAATTGTGCTCCAACTTCATCATAGAGCGGTTCACCATACGTGCATGCTACGGGAATCACAAACTTCAACACAAGCATTCTTTAAATTCGTAATCACCCAACTAGCATGACTTTTAATATCACTACCTCCATATCTCAAAACAATTATCAAGTATCAAATTGATCATAGCATCCAATTCACTTTCTATGATAGTTTTTATTATACCCAACTTGGATGCCTACCATTCTAGGACCAATTTTATAATCATAGAAAATACCATGCTGTTCTGAGAGACTCTCAAAATAATATAAGTGAAACATGAGAGATCAACAATTTCTTCAAAATTAAGCCACCTCCGTGCTCTAAAAGATATAAGTGAAGCACTAGAGCAAAAACTATCTAGCTCAAAAGATATAAGTGAAGCACATAGAGTATTCTAATAAATTCTAATCAAGTGGGCTTCTCCCAAAAGGTGTGTACAGCAAGGATGATTGTGGTAAACTAAAAGCAAAAACTAATATCATACAAGATGCTCCAAGCAAAACACATATCATGTGGCAAATAAAAATATAGCTCCAAGTAAAGTTACCAATGAACGAAGACGAAAGAGGGGATGCCTTCCCGGGGCATCCCCAAGATTAGGCTTTTGGCTATTCTTGAATATCTTGGGGTGCCATGGGCATCCCCAATCTTTGGCTTTTGCCACTCCTTATTCCATAGTCCATCAAGTCTTTACCCAAAACTTGAAAACTTCACAACACAAAACTCAACTGGAAATCTCATAAGCTCCGTTAGTGAAAGAAAGCAAAACCACCACATAAGGTACTGTAATGAACTCATTCTTTATTTATATTGGTGTTAAACCTACTTTATTCCAAGTTCTGTATGGTTCATACCACTTAATACTAGCCATAGATGCATCAAAATAAGCAAACAACACATGAAAAACAGAATCTGTCAAAAACAGAATAGTCTGTAGAAATCTGTAACCCACGAATACTTCTGGGACACTAAAAATCCTACCAAAATAGGAAGTGCTGGGAAATTTCTCTATTGATCTACGGAAAAATGAATCAACGCAAAAGCTCGTTTTTGTGAATTAACAAAACTAATTTCGTGCGCGCAAAGTTTCTGTTTTTCAGCAGAATCAAATTAACTATCACCATAGGTTATCCTATAGGTTCTACTTGGCACAAACACTAATTAAAATATAAAAACACATCTAAACAGAAGGTAGATGAAAAATTTATTACTAAACATAAACAAAAACAAAAAACACAAATAAAATTGGGTTGCCTCCCAACTAGCGCTATCGTCTAACGCCCCTAGCTAGTCATAAAAGCAAGGATAGATCTAAGTGGTGCCATCTTTGGCACCCAATTCATAAGTATCCCGCATATTAGATTCATAAGGTAATTTAACTTTCTTTCTTGGAAATTGCTCCATGCCTTTCCTGAATGGAAATTGGAATCTAATATTCCCTTCCTTCATATCAATAATCGCACCAATCGTTCCAAGGAAAGGTCTACCAAGAATAATAGGGCAAGAAAGATTGCAATCTATATCAAGAATGATAAAATCAACGGGCACCAAATTTCTATTTGCAACAATGAGAACATCATTGATCCTTCCCATTGGCTTTTTAATGGTGGAATCCGCAAGGTGCAAATTTAAAGAGCAATCATCAAGATCATGGAAACCTAGAATATCACATAAAGTTTTTTGGAATCGTGGAAACACTAGCACCCAAATCACATAAAGCATAACACTCATGATCTTTAATTTTAATCTTTATAGTAGGTTCCCATTCATCATTAAGTTTTCTAGGTATAGAAACTTCCAAATTAAGTTTTTCATCAAAAGATTGCATCAAGGCATCAACAATATGCTTGGTAAAAGCTTCGACTATAAGCATGAGGAAAATTCACAACGGATTGCAACAAGGAAATACAACTTTCTAAAGAACAATTATCATAATCAAATTCCTTGAAATCCAAGATAGTGGGTTCAATGCTATTTAAAGTTTTGACCTCTCCAATCCCACTTTTACGTAATTTAGCATCAAGATCTAAAAACTCTGAATCATTGGGACGCCTTTTAACTAAAGTTGACTCATCTCCAGTCCCATTATTATTAAGATTCATATTGCAAAACAAAGATATAATAGGGGACACATCAATAACTTTAAGATCTTCATCATTAATTTTCACCTAAATTTTCTGGTTTGGCAGCCATCTTATTGACTAAGGTAGCTTGCTTATCAGAAATTTGGGTTATAGAATTTTCAAGCCGAGTAATTTGGGCGTTCAAACCATAAATTTCTTTAGACATATCATCAAGCTCTTTCTTCATAGACCCCAAAAAACTTTTTTGTTCTTTAAGCTCTTTTCTGAAGAAATTATTATGCTCAAATTGTAAAGTCATAAAGCTTCTAATGTTTGATTCAATCTCTTCCAACCTTCTAAGATGAAGGTCAGTGTTCTTAGGCAAAGCCATAAGGGCAAGCAGGCACACAAAAAGACAAGCGAAAGAGAGAGGAGAATGGGAAAGAGAGGGCGAATAAAATGGCAAGGGTGAAGCGGGGGAGAGGAAAACGAGAGGCAAATGGAAAATAATGTAAATGCGAGGGAGATGAGTTTGTGATGGGTACTTGGTATGTATTCACTTGATCGAAGACCTCCCCGGCAACGACGCTAGAAATCCTTCTTGCTACGTCTTGAGCTTGCGTTGGTTTTCCTTGAAGAGGAAAGGGTGATGCAGCAATAGTAGCATAAGTATTTCCCTCAGTTTTTGAGAACCAAGGTATCAATCCAGTAAGAGGCTCCTCAAAAGTCCCACGCACCTAGACAAACAAACAAAGAACTCGCAACCAACGCAATAAAGGGGTTGTCAATCCCTTCACGACCACTTGCGAAAGTGAAATCTGATAGAGATAGTATGATAAGATAAATATATTTTTAGTATTTTATGATATAGATTGGAAAAATAAAGATGCAAATAAAAGTAGATTGAAAGCTTATATGATAAAAGATAGACCCGGGGCCATAGGTTTCACTAGTGGCTTCTCTCAAGATAGCATAGGTATTATGGTGGGTGAACAAATTACTGTCGAGCAATTGATAGAAAAGCGAATAATTATGAGATTATCTAGGCATGATCATGTATATAGGCATCACGTCCATGACAAGTAGACCGACTCCTGCCTGCATCTACTACTATTACTCCACACATCGAGCGCTATCCAACATGCATTTAGAGTATTAAGTTCATAAAGAACAGAGTAACACATTAAGAAAGATGACATGATGTAGAGGGATAAACTCATGCAATATGATATAAACCCCATCTTTTTATCCTCGATGGCAAGAATACAATCGTGCCTTGCTGCCCTAACATCCTTTGGGAAAGGACACATAAGATTGAATCC
Organism: Aegilops speltoides; assembly: GCA_021437245.1. NCBI lineage: Eukaryota > Viridiplantae > Streptophyta > Magnoliopsida > Poales > Poaceae > Aegilops > Aegilops speltoides. The sequence continues at coordinate 33,146,218 of CM038145.1, forward strand.
AAAGCTAAGCACTTCTCCCATTGCAAGAAAGATCAATCTAGTAGGCCAAACCAAACTGATAATTCAAGAGACTTGCCAAGATAACTTAATCACACATAAAAGAATCCAGAGGAGATTCAAATATTTCTCATAGATAAACTTGATCATAAACCCACAATTCGTCGGATCTCGACAAACACACCGCAAAAAGAGTTACATCGACTAGATCTCCAAGAAGATCAAGGAGAACATGGTATTGAGATCCAAAAAGAGAGAAGAAGCCATCTAGCTAATAACTATGGACCTGAAAGTCTGTGGTAAACTACTCACAACTCATCGGAGGGGCTATGGTGTTGATGTAGAACCCCTCCATGGTCGATTCCCCCTCCGGCGGAGCGTCGGCGAAGGCTCCAAGATGGGACCTCGCGGATACAGAAGGTTACGGCGGTGGAAATAGTTTTTCGTGGTTGCTTCTGATGTTCTCGGGGTACGTGGGTATATATAGGCGGAAGAAGTAGGTCGGTGGCTGCCCGAGGGGTCCACGAGATAGGGGGCGCGCCCTGTAGGGGTGGGCGCGCCCTCCACCCTCGTGCCTGCCTCGACTTCTTCTTGACTTGCACTCCAAGTCCACTGGATCACGTTCGTTCCAAAAATCACGCTCCCGAAGGTTTCATTCCATTTGGACTCCGTTTGATAATCCTTTTCTTCGAAACATTGAAATAGGCAAAAAATCAGCAATACGGGCTGGGCCTCCGGTTAGTAGGTGAGTCCCAAAAATGATATAAATGTGTAAAGTAAAGCCCATAAACATCCAAAACGGGTAATATAATAACATGGAACAATAAAAAATTATAGATACGTTGGAGACGTATCAGCGGGCGACGAGGATGACCCCTGTCCGGATCCGCATCGGAAAGCAGCAACTCCCCCATGGGAAGGAGAGCTGCATGCCGTGGCAATGACAACCGCCAGTTTGTCAGCATCTGCTGGATCTCGCCATCACCTGGATCATGGGGAGGAGAGGACCTCCGGATTCACTTCGCTGCCTGCACGATTCTGCTCGGTGCCGGCCATCCATGGCGAAGCAGCACAGGCGCATGTGCTCCCTGGTGCTCGGGGCAGGTGGAGGAGGGGAACGACGGGTGTCGGTGTCAAAACTGGCGGATCTCTGGTAGGGAGTCCCAAGCAGTGCGTCTTAGGATCAATGGTAACAGGAGGCAAGGGACACGATGTTTTTACCCAGGTTCGGGCCCTCTCGATGGTGGTAAAACCCTACTCCTGCTTGATTGATATTGATGATATGGCTAGTACTAGAGTTGATCTACCACGAGAGCAGAGAGGCTAAACCCCAGAAGGTAGCCTATGGTATGATTGTTGTTGTATATCTCTATCGACTAGCCTGGCCTCGGTTTATATAACGCACCAGAGGCCTAGGATAACATGAGTCCTAGACGAATACGCCGGTGGGGGACGAGTCCTTGTCTTGATCACCAAGTCTTGTGGATTCTTCCTTGTATGCGGCAGCTGTCCGGACTGGCCCATGAGTATACGGCCATGGGGGTCCTCGGCCCAATCCAACTGATCGGGAGACGACGCATTGAGTACCCCCTAGTCCAGGACATCGTCAGTAGCCCCCTGAACAGGTCTTCAAGTTAGGGACACTCCTCGATTCTTCCGAACTGTTCTTCATCTTCGGTTGCCGGTCTTGAAAACTGGTTCAACAAATCTTCTCATCTTCTATCTTGAGGATCGCCGAAATGCATTCGATTAATTTATACGTCGGGTATCCGAGGAGCCCCTTTAAGTTTCCGGCCTTTATCAATGCCTTATTATTTTTATGCCACACCTCGGGTTCGAAGTTGTTCCCGGGCGGCAACGTCCTCTTGCGTCTGAGCTCCAACGCCGGACTGCATTCGAGGTATCTTTTGCAGCCGACTTCCAATGCCGGACTGCTTCCCAGCTCTAACGCCAGACTATGTATCCGAGCTCCAACGTCGGACTATGTCCAAGCTCCAACGCCGGACTATATCCAAGATGTCATAGATCATCTTGGTCCAAAAAAGTTGAAGGACTTTAGCCGAGTTTAATGCCGGAAATGCCCTCTAAGGAGCCAGCCACTTGCTTCCGAGCTATATGCCGAACTGCTTCCGAGGTGGTTAAGCACCTCGGTCTTGGGCTGATTTTTGCCAATATTTTTTATTGGTGCAATTTATTCTCTGCCGAGATACATAGCTAGTAGCCCTCAAGGTGGGTATCGGTCTAAAATCCGAGATGTACATGAAGGATGACATAAGACCGCTGATCCCCGTAGCCGCTGAGACTCAGGTTGATTTGCAAAATTGGTCTGAGGATCAAGTCCTAGCTCGGCAGAATACTTCGGGACACAAAAAGCGGCGTGCTCAGTACTAGAGACTCAGGTTGGGTGCGGCCGACCAACCTGACGATCAAAATCTCCTCGGAAACTGTATTGCACTTAGAATTTTCTGCATAGAACAGGCAATGCAGTAGCCCCGAGACACTGGTCGAGTGGCAACACCAGATCAGGGGATCGATGTGCCCCTTTAGTATTTGTAAATAATAAGCCCGAAGACCAGTAGCCCCCGAGCCTTAATGCGGGCACGGGAGGCCGAATTAAGGATCGATATCCATAGTAAAATCACAAATTATGTGTAATGACTCTATGTATCCAAGTACTTTACGTCATTAATGCTCGGATCCGCATTGTACAAAACTTTGTTGACCGACCATCGGCTTCCACCTCCTCGGCCAATAGCCGAGGAGTGTTTGTCCTACTTTATAAAGCCTTTATGGGGGAAAAGATTTACAACAAACAAGGCAATCTGGCCATACGGTTCTATAAACAAAGGTACGTGGAGAGACATGTTATATTACTGTTTAACAGAAGAAATGTCTTCCAAAGAAAATAGTCCCGCTATCGGTTCCTTTCTTTGGGTTGTCATGCTAAGCATGTCATGAAACCTCAGCTCCAATGTAAGAGCAAAATATTGAGAATTTAGTTTGGGAGGCCAGTTAATAGCCACCGGTAGTGTTCGGCGACAGTCGAGGTCAAGCCGTAAACACTTCAGCCATTGTTATGAATGGCCCATCATTTGACACCGTCAACGGATCGCTGACCAGTTTACGCTTATTGTGACAGTCAGTTTTCGGCTTTCTCCACTGAGGTGCTTAACCATGTGAGCTGGAAGCACAATCGCAATGGTTCTCCCTTTGCACACCTAGCCGAACAAAGCGGAACATAGGAGGCAAGCGCAGGAGCCAGGCAACCCAACTATTGACCGAAGACACAATTCGAAGCCGAAGCATATATAGCAATATCCGAGAATGTTTTTTCCGAATCTCTAAAGGTGTCCGACGCGTTGCCTCATGAGACTTGTGCTGAAAACACACAAATAGTTTAGAAGTGCCATCGGCTCGAAAAGCCAAAAAACTTATTCAAAAGGTTAATGTCCGAACTAGATCAAGTGTTCGGTGCCAATCCAAAAATTGGACTTTAGAAAAAAAAGGTTCTTCTGCCATGCTTTAACATGACACATCCTATCTCAAAACCTCAAGCGGGTCAGCCTACAGCTTCAACCTCCTATCCCGAAGGCGGAGTACTTCTAACTAGGCCAGTTTAGCAAACTAAACTCTAGCGGCTTTGAGAGAGAAATTAGGCTCCCCGGCTAGTGACTGCACACTTGTGTCGAAAAAAGGAGTGATAAATAATAATAAAAACTTTGCAACGACTAAGAAGAAAAACACTTATCATAAAACGGCTCATATAAATTTAAGAGCCCCCAAGTGACTTGGGTAAAAGAATGATTGCATGTACCAAAGTACTTATATCATATCTATGTTCAACCAAACTTTAAACGCGTCTTAACCGACCGTCGGCTTCTCCCTCTTCGGTCAAGGACCGAAAAGTGTTATGTACTCCATCTGTCGAGAATATCGACGGTGTTTCCAATAACCAGGCAATCAAGCCATAAGGCTGTAACAAACAAAGCGCGCTCAGGGAACTTATGCTATATTACTGCGAAGAGTAAGAAGCATCTTCGAAGAAAATAGTACCCCCACCGATACCTTTCTTCGGTGCTCATTGTTATTATGAGACTTGTGCAATAGATTTTTTGTACTCATGAGTTCCGTTGTGTGCCGACCATGATTGAAAACAATAAGAGCGCTAGCTTTTGGCTTCACCCAGTCTGAGGTCCGGCTCGGTTGACCCGATCGTGACAATCATAGAGGTGCTCCCTTTACTCCCTAGCCGAACAATCGGGAACGTAGGGGTAAGCACAGGAGCCAGGCAACCCAGCTTGCAAATCGCTTAAGTCAATATGGTGCATATTGTGGCGTAATACACGAACAAGGAACGAAGCCGTACAAGTATAACCATATGCAAGAGGAAAAAGCTTCATGAAGGAAGCCCCCAAGTAAACGGGGTATTTGAATTTGCGCGTCACAAACAAAGTTTGGACAAGGAAATTTTTACAAGCAACTTTTTTCCAAAAAAGTATAATGCTTGGCCGAGCCGAACACAAGTTAAAAATTTAAAACTTTAAGCATGAAGACAACTTACATGGTTAATGTGTTCGGTATTGATGACGCGGTCCGAGCTTGATGCGGGACAAGGTTCCATCCCAGAGCCGGTCCCGAGGTGGTGGAGCAAAGAGCTCGGCACTCCGAAGTGGTAACATAGCACGGTCACTGCAGGACGGCAGGGTGATGCCGAAGTCCCCGGCATGGGGTAATGAAGTGTTGACGAAGCCCCCCGTCCAGCCGAGGTGACGCCAAAGGATATAGTCCGGCTGGATCATTTTCCTGTGCACAAAAAATAGTGCAAACCGGAGATAATAGTAATAATTAAAAAAATAAAAAATATCGTTGCATAACAAATAATTTATGCAAAGTGAGTAATAAAAGAAATATGGCCTGGCGCCGAAGTCAATGTCGATGCAGGGCGGCGGCGTGATGCGGTAAAGGCATGGGAAGGCCTGAATTCACAGATCGGTTCGAGTTCCGGATGCAGCGTTCGTCGGACTATGTACGGAAACTGACCGAACCACCATGCGACCATCGTTAATGCGGCCACCATTTGATAGACCTGCGTACATATGACGAACAAACCAGAGTAATAATTCATTGGGAAAAATGAACCCTAACAAGAAAAAAATACTAGGATTAATAGCATCTGGCTTATTTGTTGTAGCAATCCGAAGAAAGGTGATTCCCAAAATTGGGACTCGATCCGCACACCCATCGCCTGATGGGCGATAAAGCAACGGCATGGCGATGCTGGCAAAGGTTGGCTCGCCGAGGCAAAGCCCTCGGTCCAGCTAACGCAACGGAGCTGGTCGGCCAGCGACGCCGAAGTCTCCGGAGTAGGTTGATGAAGAGATGATGAAGCCCTCGGTCCAGCGATGCAGGTCGTGACGTGGTCGATGCAGGTGTGCCCGCTCCGTGTAATCCGTGGGGCGGCGATGTTGGTGACGATTTATCCTTCGCGATGTCGAACTATTATTCGGCTGGCCGAGATGATGATCCGAAGAAATTGAGCTCGGCTCAACAAAGCGAAGACGTGTCTGACGCAGGTCGGCCGCCGTGGAGTGATGTTGTCGGACTGGTTTGACACCGGCGCGACGGTGAAGTTCGTATTGCAAGAATACTTTTAATACTACTGGGATGTGTTTGAGAATAAAACACAACACCCCATACGAAAACGTCCTTCAAAAAGGACGTCCGAGTTCCCGTTCATAAAGAAGATGAATTCGGGTCGGATTCGTTCTCGCGCAGAAAACAGATCCAAAAAGTGATGCACTAATCGGAAGTTTCCCGGAGTTTGGACAGTCGGATCGAGCTGAATTTTTGGGAGGTGGTAGATATGGTAATTCTGCAGCAAATCAACGGTCGGATCTTCCAAAGGACATCCGAGCTAGATGCTGGAAACCACGCCCTAAACTCGTCCGGATTCTCGTCCAGATTCAACAGGGCTCCGGTATATCAGAGATTGCCGGAGATTACTCCATCGGAACTCGACGAAATTTTTGCAGCATTGTTGTAGACTTAATTCCGCATAATTCCATCGAAGTAATCATTTAGGAGACACTAGAGGAGGCGGTGGCGGCGGATACAAGTTTGCTGTCCAGAAAAACAGCACGGTCGCCTGAGGGCAATGTTGACGTTGAGCCTCCGAGCTCCATGGATGACTCCTCCATGATCTTGATAGAGATCGGAGTTGATGTTGATGAAGGCCCTCATCCAAACATGACGATCGGAGGTAGGGCGCAGTCCTTGGTCGAACCAAGGTGACCAGTCGAGCTGGTGACGAAGAAGCCGACGTCGCAGTTGACCTGCAGTCGAGCCATTGATCCTTTCGCCGATCACACAGCGGAACTCTCAATGAAAGCACCAATGTCGGTGTCGAAACCGGCGGATCTCGGGTAGGGGGTCCCAAGCAGTGCGTCTTAGGATCAATGGTAACAGGAGGCAAGGGACACGATGTTTTTACCCAGGTTCGGGCCCTCTCGATGGAGGTAAAACCCTCCTCCTGCTTGATTGATATTGATGATATGGATAGTACAAGAGTTGATCTACCACGAGATCAGAAAGGCTAAACCCCAGAAGGTAGCCTATGGTATGATTGTTGTTGTATATCTCTATCGATTAGCCTGGCCTCGGTTTATATAACGCACCAGAGGCCTAGGATAACATGAGTCCTAGCCGAATACGCCGGTGGGGGAGGAGTCCTTGTCTTGATCGCCAAGTCTTGTGGATTCTTCCTTGTATGCGGCAGCTGTCCGGACTGGCCCATGAGTATACGGCCATGGGGGTCCTCATCCCAATCCAACTGATCAGGAGACGACGCGTTGAGTACCCCCTAGTCCAGGACACCGTCAACGGGGAAGGATGGGGCGCAACTGAAGAGGAGAAGGTGGAGAAGAGGGTGAGTGTTTGTCGTGTAGCGTAGCCGCTCGCGACGGCTCTCTGACCAGGTAACACCTGGCCTCGTGAGGCCACACGATGTGAGTTCATCAAGCGGCGTGCGTTCGGCCGCTCAATTCAACCAGAAGGTGCGTGCGCACTAATTAGATTTTAGGTTGTTAAAAAGGTTGAATAAAATTACGAACACGAACATTTTTTGAAAAACAATAAAAAAAATTAATTACACAAAAGGTTAGACAAATACAACAAAATTTGAATTCTAGAATTTTTGCAAAATAGAAATAATAATAATAATAATAATAATAATAATAATAAGAATAAGAATAATAATAAAAGTCAAAGAAAATGAATAAGGACAAAAAAGAGACAGAAAACATAAAATGGCTGGGATGCCGATGTTCCCAAATTGGGGCCATTTCAATGATGTCCACAAAAACACCATTTTCTGAAATATTCTCAGTAAAAGAAGGTCGGTAAATGGCTAGACATGTGTCGCAACTTGCATAGAGTGTCAGTAATTGTTCAAACCTTGCATGGATGCCTACCATGGGCATGCCCATGCATCCGGGTGCATCCTACATTGAATATGGTCTATTTTTAAACATTTTTGAAATGACCCAACTTTTACTAGCAGGTAGGCATGCCCATGATAAGCATAAATGCCATGTTTGAACGGTTTTTGACACTGTATGCAAGTTGCGACACTTTCGGCCATTTATCGGCCTTTTTGATCGAGAAAACTCTAGAAAATGCAAAATTTGTCGAAAACCAAAACAACTTGGTGCCTTTAATTGGTCATATAAGATCATGGAAAAATTTGGGGTCATTTGATGGATGCCAAAAAAAGACCCTTCTCACCTACTCGAACACCCTCTATTGGACATGATCTATTTTTAGCATGCATTAGACGACCCCAACTTTCTCAAGTAGGTGGGCATGCCCATGGTAGGCATACATGCCAGGTTAGACCTCCCCTTTATCGCGTTGGTTGCAAGGTTCTTATTTGTTTGTGTAGGTACGAGGGATTTGAGTGTAGCCTCGTACTGGATTTGATACCTTGGTTCTCAAAAACTAAGGGAAATACTTACGCTACTTTGCTGTATCACTCTTTCCTCTTCAAGGGAAAACCAACGCATGCTCAAGAGGTAGCAAGAAGGATTTCTGGCGCTGTTGTCGGGGAGTTCTACGCACAAGTCAAGACATACCAAGTACCCATCACAAACCCTGATCCCTCGCATTACATTATTTGCCATTTGCCTCTTGTTTTCCTCTCCCCCACTTCACCCTTGCCGTTTTATTCACCCTCATTTTCCCGTTCGCCTCTTTTTTGCTTGCCTCTTGTGTGCTTGTGTGTTGGATTGTTTGTCACGTTGGCTCAAGATAATACTAAATTGTGTGATTTCTCCAATACCAACAACAATGATTTTCATAGCACTCCGATTGCTCCTCTTACCGATGTTGAATCTTGTGAAATTAATGCTGCTTTGTTAAATCTTGTCATGAAATATCAATTCTCCGGCCTTCCTAGTGAAGATGCCGCTACTCATCTAAACAACTTTGTTGATTTGTGTGATATGCAAAAGAAGAAAGACGTGGATAATGATATTGTTAAATTGAAGCTATTTTCATTTTCGCTTACAGATCGTGCTAAAACTTGGTTTTCGTCTTTGTCTAAAAATAGTATTGACTCATGGAATAAGTGCAAAGATGCTTTTATCTCTAAGTATTTTCCTCCCGCTAAGATCATCTATCTTAGAAATGATATTATGAATTTTAAGCAACTTGATCATGAACATGTTGCACAATCTTGGGAGAGGATGAAATTAATGATTTGCAATTGCCCCACACATGGATTAAATTTATGGATGATCATACAAATTTTTTATTCCGGATTGAATTTTGCTTCTAGAAATCTTTTAGATTCGTCCGCAGGAGGCAGTTTTATGGAAATCACTTTAGGAGAAGCTACTAAAATCCTAGATAATATTATGGTTAATTATTCTCAATGGCACACCGAAACATCTACTAGTAAAAAGGTTTATGCGATAGAAGAGATTAATGTTTTGAGTGGAAAGATGGATGAACTTATGAAATTGTTTGCTAATAAGAGTGCTCCTATTGATCCTAATGACATGCTTTTGTCTACTTTGATTGAGAATAATAATGAATCTATGGATGTGAATTTTGGTGGTAGGACTTACAGAGGAAACTTTAATCCTAGGCCATTCCATAGTAATTCCTTTAATAATTATGGTAATTCCTACAATAACTCTTATGGAAATTTTAATAAGATGCCCTCTGATTTTGAGATTAGTGTTAAAGAGTTTATGATTTCTCAAAATAATTTCAATGCTTTGCTTGAAGAAAAATTACCTAAGATTGATGAATTGGCTAGGAACGCGGATAAAATTTATCTTGATGTTGATTCTCTGAAACTTAGATCTATTCCACCTAAGCATGATATCAAAGAGTCTCTCAAATCTATGAGAATTTCCATTGATGAGTGCAAGGAAAGAACTGCTAGGATGCGTGCTAAGAAAGATTGCTTTGTAAAAGCGTGTTCTTCTAGTTTTCATGATAATAGGGATGAAGATCTAAAAGTGATTGATGTTTCTCCTATTATATATTTGTTTTGCAATATGAATCTTGATAATGACGGGACTGGAGATGAGTCAACTTTAGTTAAAAGGCGTCCCAATGATTCGGAGTTTTTAGATCTTGATGCAAAAATTGGTAAAAGTGGGATTGAAGAGGTCAAGACTTTACATAGCAATGAACCCACTATTTTGGATTTCAAGGAATTTAATTATGATAATTGTTCTTTAATAGATTGTATTTCCTTGTTCAATCCATGTTAAAATCTCCTCATGCTTACAAACAAAATAAAGCTTTTACTAAACATATCGTTGATGCTTTAATGCAATATTATGAAGAAAAACTTGAATTAGAAGTTTCTGTCCCTAGAAAACTTTATGATGAGTGGGAACCTACTATTAAAATTAAAATTAAAGATCATGAATGCTATTCTTTGTGTGATTTGGGTGCTAGTGTTTCCACGATTCCAAAAACTTTGTGTGATGTGTTAGGTTTCCGTGAATTTGATGATTGCTCTTTAAACTTGCACCTTGTGGATTCCACCATTAAGAAACCTATGGGAAGGGTTAATGATGTTCTTATTGTTTCAAATAGGAATTATGTTCCCGTATATTTTATTGTTCTTGATATAGATTGCAATCTTTCATGTCCTATTATTCTTGGTAGACCTTTCCTTAGAACGATTGGTGCAATTATTGATATGAAAGAAGGAAATATTATATTCCAGTTTCCATTAAGGAAAGGCATGGAACACTTTCATAGGAAGAAAATCAAATTACCTTATGAATCTATTATGAGACCCACCTATGAATTGAATACCAAAGATGACAATACTTAGATCTATTCTCGCTTTTATGCCTAGCTAGGGGCGTTAAACGATAGCGCTTGTTGGGAGGTAACCCAATTTTATTTTTGTTCTTTACTTTTTGCTCCTGTTTAGTATTAAATAATTCATCTAGCCTCTGGTTAGATGTGGTTTTATGTTTGAATAGTGTTTGTGCCAAGTAGAACCTATATGATCATCTTGGGTGATAGTTAATTTGAGCTTGCTGAAAAACAGAAACTTTTGCACACACAAGAATAATTTTAATAAATTACAGAAAGATGATTTTCAGTTGATTATTTTTGAATAAGATTAATAGACAAATTTCCTAGGACTTCCTATTTTTGTAGAAATTTTAGAGTTCCATAAGTATTCGAAAGTTATAGATTACTACAGACTGTTCTGTTTTTGACAGATTCTGTTTTTAGCGTGTTGTTTGCTTATTTTGACGAATCTATGGCTAGTATCGGGGGGTATGAACCATAGAGAAGTTGTAATACAGTAGGTTTAACACCAATATAAATAAAGAATGAGTTCATTACAGTACCTTAAAGTGGTGGTTTGTTTTCTTGCACTAACAGAGCTCATTAGATTTTCTGTTGAGTTTTTTGTTGTTAAGTTTTCAAATTTTGGGTAAAGATTTGATGGATTATGGAATAAGGAGTGGAAAGATCCTAAGCTTGGGATGACCAAGGCACCCCAAGGTAAAATTCAAGGACAACCAAAAGCCTAAGCTTGGGGATGCCCCGGAAGGCATCCCCTCTTTCGTCTTCGTCCATCGGTAACTTTACTTGATGCAATATTCACCACATGATATGTGTTTTGCTTGGAGCGTCTTGTATGATTTGAGTCTTTGCTTTTTAGTTTACCACAATCATCCTTGCTATACACACATTTTGGGAGAGACAGACATGAATCGGAATTTATTAGAATACTCTATGTGCTTCACTTATATCTTTTGAGCTACATAATTTTGCTCTAGTGCTTCACTTATATCTTTTTAGAGCATGGCAGTGGTTTTATTTTGTAGAAATTATTGATCTCTCATGCATCACTTATATTATTTTGAGAGTCTTTTAGAACAGCATGGTATTTTCTTTGGTTATAAAATTTGTCCTAATATGATGGGCATCCAAGTTGGGTATATAAAAACTATCATATAAAGTGCATTGAATACTATGATCAATTTGATACTTGATAATTGTTTTGAGATATAAAGGTGGTAATGTTAGAGTCATGCTAGTTGGGTAATTATGAAGATGAGAAATACTTGTGTTAAAGTTGGCAACTCCCGTAGCATGCACGTATGGTAAATGTCGTGTGACAAATTTGAAGCATGGGGTGTTCTTTGATAGCCTTCCTTATGAGCGGAGGTCGGGATCGCGCGATGGTTAACTCCTACCAACCCTTCCCCTAGGAGCATGCATAGTAGTACTTCGCTTCGAGGGCTAATAAACTTTTGCAATAAGTATATGAGTTCTTTATGACTAATGTGAGTCCATGGATTATACGCACTCTTACCCTTCCGCAATTTGCTAGCCTCTACGGTACCGTGCATTGCCCTTTCTCACCTTGAGAGTTGGTGCAAACTTCGCCGGTGCATCCAAACCCTGTGATACGATACACTCTATCACACATAAACCTCCTTATATCTTCCTCAAAACAGTCACCATACCTACCTATTATGGCATTTCCATAGCCATTCTGAGATATATTGCCATGCAACTTTCCACCGTTTTGTTTATTATGACACGCTCCATCATTGTCATATTGTTTTTGCATGATCATGTAGTTGACATTGTATTTGTGGCAAAGCCACCTTTATAATTCCTTCATACATGTCGCTCTTGATTCATTGCATACCTGGTACACCGCCGGAGGCATTCGCATAGAGTCATATTTCGTCCTAAGTATTGAGTTGTAAATAAATAAAAGTGTGATGATCTTCATTATTAGAGCATTGTCCCATGTGAGGAAAGGATGATGGAAGCATTGATTCCCCCACAAGTCGGGATGAGACTCCAGACTTTATGAAAAATAAAAGAGGCCAAAGAAGCCCAAATAAAAAAAGGCCAAAGAAGCCCAAATAAAAAAAAAGAAGAAAGAAAATGACAGAAAAAGAGAGAAGGGACAATGTTACTATCCTTTTTCCACACTTGTGCTTCAAAGTAGCACCACAATCTTCATGATAGAGAGTCTCCTATGTTGTCACTTTCATATACTAGTGGGAATTTTCATTATAGAACTTGGCTTCTATATTCCAATGATGGGCTTCCTCAATTGCCTAAGGTCTTCGTGAGCAAGCAAGTTGGATTCACACCCACTTAGTTTCTTTTTGATGAGCTTTCATACATTTATAGCTCTAGTGCATCTGTTGCATGGCCCTACTCCTCGTATTGACATCAATTGATGGGCATCTCCATAGCCCGTTGATTAGCCGTGTCAATATGAGACTTTCTCCTTTTTTGTCTTCTTACATAATCCCTATCGTCATACTCTACTCCATCCATAGTGTTATATCCATGGCTTATTCTCATGTATTGCGTGAGAGTTGAAAAAGTTGAAGCGCGTTAAAAAGTATGAACCAATTGCTTGACTGAAACCGGGGTTGTGCATGATGGGAGCATTGTGTGTGACAAAAATGAAGCATGGCCTAACTATATGATTTTGTAGGGATAAGCTTTCTTTGGCTATGTTATTTTGATAAGACATGATTACCTTGTTAGTATGCTTGAAGTATTACTATCTTTATGTTAATATTAAACTTTTATCTTGAATCTTTTGGATCTGAATATTCATGGCACAATAAAGAAAATTACATTGAGAATTATGCTAGGTAGCATTCCACATCAAAAGTTCTGTTTTTATCATTTACCTACTCGAGGACGAGCAGGAATTAAGCTTGGGGATGCTTGACATGTCTCCAACATATCTCTAATTTTTGATTGTTCCATGCTATTATATTATCTATTTTGGATGTTTAATGGGCTTTATTAAGCACTTTATATTGTTTTTGGAGGAGGCCCAGCCTAAATTGTTATTTTTTTCCTATTTCAGTGTTTCGCAGAAAAGGAATATCAAATGGAGTCCAAACAGAATGAAACCTTTGGGAGAGTTATTTTTGGAACAAACGCAATCCAGGAGACTTGGAGTGGACGTCAAGATAGAAACGAGGCGGCCACGAGGCAGGGAGGCGCGCCCCCACCCTTGTGGGCCCCTCGTGGCTCCCCTGACCCACTTCCTTCGCCTATATATACTCATATACCCTGAAAACATCGAGGAGCACCACGAAACCCCATTTCCATCGCCGCAACCTTCTGTACCCATGAGATCCCACCTTGGGGCCTTTTCCGGCGCTCCGCCGGAGGGGGAGTCGATGACGGAGGGCTTCTACATCAACACCATAGCCTCTCCGATGAAGTGTGAGTAGTTTTCCACAGGCCTTCGAGTCCATAGTTATTAGCTAGATGGCTTCTTCTTTCTCTTTCATTCTCAATACAAAGTTCTCCTTGATCTTATTTGAGATCTATTTGATGTAGTTCTTTTTGCGGTGTGTTTGTTGAGATCCAATGAATTGTGGGTTTATGATCAAGATTATCTATGAACAATATTTGAATCTCCTCTGAATTCTTTTATGTATGATTAGTTGTCTTTGCAAGTCTCTTCGAATTATCAGTTTGGTTTGGCCTACTAGATTGATCTTTCTTGCAATGGGAGAAGTGCTTAGCTTTGGGTTCAATCTTGCGGTGTCCTTTCCCAATGACAACAGGGGCAGCAAGGCACGTATTGTATTGTTGCCATTGAGGATAAAAAGATGGGTTTATATCATATTGCTTGAGTTTATCCCTCTACATCATGTCATCTTGCCTAATGCGTTACTCTGATCTTATGAACTTAATACTATAGATGCATGCTGGATAGCGGTTGATGTGTGGAGTAATAGTAGTGATGTAGAATCGTTTCGATCTACTTGTCCCGGACGTGATGCCTATATACATGATCATGCCTAGATATTCTCGTAACTATGCACTTTTCTATTAATTGCTCGAAAGTAATTTGTTCACCCACCATAATACTTATGCTATCTTGAGAAAAGCCACTAGTGAAACCTATGGCCCCCGGGTCTATTTTCCATCATATAAGTTTCCGATCTATTTTATTTTGCAATCTTTACTTTCCAATCTATATCATAAAAATACCAAAAATATTTATCTTATTATTATCACTATCAGATCTCACTTTTGCAAGTGGCCGTGAAGGGATTGACAACCCCTTTATCGCGTTGGTTGCAAGGTTCTTATTTGTTTGTGTAGGTACAAGGGATTTGAGTGTAGCCTCCTACTGGATTGATACCTTGGTTCTCAAAAACTAAGGGAAATACTTACACTACTTTGCTGCATCACACTTTCCTCTTCAAGGGAAAACCAACGCATGCTCAAGAGGTAGCACTAGCCGCCAAAGTGGCGGCCTCTCTCTTCCACCGTTGCTAACACGGCGGAGTCCCTTGACACGTCGGAGTAGGAGGAGGAGGTGGAGTGCTCCGACGCGCCGGAGGAGGCGGAGGAGGAGCCGTAGTTCCCTCATGCACCGGAGGAGGCTGAGTGCTCGTCAGAGGAGGCGAAGAAAGAGCCGGAGTGTCGTCATGCGCTGGAGGAGGCGGATGAGGAGGCGAAGTGCCCTGATCACTCGGCGGAGGAGGAGGCGGAGTGCCCTGATCACTCGGCGGAGGAGGAGGCATCCAGTTTGGAAGCTTGATGTACTCCTTCCTCCATAGACATGTACTCCATAAAGCAGCTCTCAGGTGAATCTCCCCTTCACCTGTAGGGTGGTCAAGCTCCAGCTCATGAAATCCCTCCATTATTTCATCCACCATCACAATAGCGTAGCCATGTGGAATAGTACAGTAGTGAAAAGTTCCGTCAGCTAGAGGAGGTGCAACAGAGCTGAGAGCCACCTTCAAAGTCAGATTCTGGCATTTCGTCATAAGCTCGCAATGTTGAGCCACCGTGATGGTATCTGAGGGAGTCCTGGACTAGGGGGTGTCCGGACAGCCGGACTATCATTATCCGCCGGACTCCAAGACTACGAAGATGCAAGATTGAAGACTCCGTCCCGTGTCCGGATGGGACTTTCCTTGGTGTGGAAGGCAAGCTTGGCGATACGGATATGCAGATCTCCTACCATTGTAACCGACTCTGTGTAACCCTAGCCTCCTCCGGTGTCTATATAAACCGGAGGGCTTTAGTCCGTAGGACAACATACATTACAACAATCATACCATAGGCTAGCTTCTAGGGTTTAGCCTCCTTGATCTCGTGGTAGATCCACTCTTGTACAACCCATATCATCAATATTAATCAAGCGGGGCGTGGGTTTTACCTCCATCGAGAGGGCCCAACACAGGTAAAAACATCGTGTCCCTCGTCTCCTGTTACCATCCGCCTAGACGCACGATTCGGGACCCCTACCCGAGATCCGCCGGTTTTGACACCGACATTGGTGCTTTCATTGAGAGTTCCTCTGTGTCGTCATCGATAGGGCGGATGTCTCCACCCGTCTTCAAAGACGGTGTTTTCGCCAAAGGGGCCTTGGCCGCCGGCCAAACTATCTGGCTAGGTGGTTTTCTTATGACCGCCTGTCCGGACGCCGCTTCGACAATGACTTCTCAAGTCGTCAGAAGCAATCTTCGCGTCAGCCCTAAAGCTGCCGAACAGTTGGATCCAATAGAGCTCTCGTCTGTTAACGAGCTCTTGGATCGCATCGCCGCCCTGGGAGTCGCTATGGACTACAACCAGATTGGGCTTAAAACCGATCTGAGAGAGATTAACTCTCCCCAGGCCACCCACCACGTCGCAGTGGTAGAGGAGCAATACGGCAACTCTTTGCCTGTATTGAAAACAATTCGTGTCTGGATTCCCGAACCCTCCATGCCAGATTCCCGCGGAGGGACGGACTTCGATCGAGCATTGAACTTAAAACCATGCATCGCTCCGGACTCGCTGGATTGTGTCCAGCAAACCAAGCTTCCGAATTCGGAAACCCCTCGGCGTTTGAGCCCCAAGATGGGCAGGGATCCGGATTTTAGTCCACCCACCCGCCCAGACATATGCGATCTCTCTCTAATACGGCAAGAGCCCGCTGAAACAAAGACATCACTCTCGGGCGATTCCTCCTGGTTATGGACAGGATAAAGGACTGCCGAGAAGAAAACGCAATCTCAATCTTCTGCAATAACTGCACGGACAAGGGAATACTAAACGCCATTGATCGTCGCAAAATTACGCGCTTCACCGATCTGGCATCCATACTACGAGAGTACTGTGCGATGAAGAGTTTCCGGAAAACCGAAAATCAATTTTGGGATAATCCGGCCCCAAACCCAGTCCGCAGCAAAAGGGCGCCTTACACTCAGGCCCCAGATGCAAAAACGAAAAAACAAAAACCCAATAAGGGAAATGGAACCGTACTGGAGGGATGGCTCAATGGACCCTGTAAGCTTCATAGTACAGAGGGAGCCGTCCCAACACATAGCCTTCGAGCATGTTGGATATTACGGCAGGTGGCCAAAAGTGGCGAGGAACTTCTAGCTCCGGGAAACCACTCCAACAATACCAGCATGGTATCAACAGTCTTCGAGACCTTTGCATCAAACAGTACGTGAAAGCGAACAATCCGCGGACTCGCCGAAGTCTACCAAGTAGCAACAGCAAATCCATGGAGCGACACAACTATTACCTTCAATGCCAACGACGAGCCTAAATTCCGAACGGCCAGAGCGCCAGCTGCACTGGTACTTAGTCCCATAGTGGACGGCTTTCGACTGACAAAAGTCCTCATGGATGGCGGCAGCGGACTAAACCTCATTTACGAGGAAACTCTGCGAAAAATGGAAATCGATTGGAGCCGTATTGAGCGAAGCAGCACAACCTTTAGAGGAATAATCCCTAGCCGGGAAGCACGCTGCACCAGAAAAATTACACTCGATGTGGTGTTCGGCTCTCCGGACAATTACAGATCCGAAGAAGTCACGTTCCAGGTGGCCCCGTTCAGCAGTGGATATCAGGCCATATTAGGACGAGAGGCATTCACAATTTTTCAAGCAGTACCTCATTACGGGTACATGAAGCTCAAAATGCATGGGCCCAGCGGAATAATCACTCTCGTTAGTGATCCGGACATAGCACTTCGCGCCGAAAACAAGACAGCCGCACTAGCCCTCGAGGCACTATCCGAAGCCTTAGCGGCAGAAGAACTCACCGCGCTGCGCTCTACGGTGAACACGGACGATGTGATGCTCGATAAAAGATCCAAGTCCACCTCCTTCAAACCAGCAGATGAAATAATAAAATTCCAGGTCCATCCAACGGACCCAACAAAGACGGCCTCCATTGGGGCACAATTGAACCCCGAAGTAGACGCCGCACTGCGTGAATTCCTTCGGGAAAATTGGGACATCTTCGCCTGGCATCCTTCGGATATGCCCGGAATCCCACACAGGTTGGCAGAACACAGCCTAAACATCCTAAAAGGATTTAAGCCAGTCAAACAGGCTCTTCGATGATTTTCCGAACCCAAAAGACAGGCAATGGGAGAAGAGCTAGCCAAACTATTGGAAGCCGGATTCATCAGAGATATCAAACATCCGGATTGGCTAGCAAATCTGGTAATGGTACCAAAGAAGGACAAATCCTGGCGCCTCTGTGTCGATTTTAAAGACCTCAATAAGGCTTGCCCAAAGGATCCCTTCCCTCTCCCTCGCATCGACCAAATTATCGATGCTACCGCGGGGCACGATTCGTTGTGTTTCCTCGACGCATACTCTGGCTACCATCAAATCAAGATGGCAGAAGCAGATCAAGCCGCCACGGCATTCATCACCCCTTACGGACCATTCTGCTTCAACATGATGCCCTTCGGACTTAAAAACGCCGGCGCAACATATCAGCGCATGATTCAAACATGTCTGGCCAACCAGATCGGCAAAACAGTCGAGGCATACGTAGACGACGTAGTCGTCAAAACAAAACACGTCGAAACTCTAGTAGATGATTTGAGGCTCACATTCGACAACCTCAGAGTATATGGCATCAAGCTGAATCCAGAAAAATGTGTTTTCGGCGTAGTAGCCGGAAAGCTGCTGGGCTTCATTGTATCCGGTAGAGGAATCGAAGCAAACCCGGCTAAAATCCGAGCTCTGTCACAGTTGGATATTCCAAAAGACCTCAAACAAATACAAAAATTAACAGGATGCGTGGCAGCCTTAAGCCGCTTTATCTCCCGTCTAGGAGAAAAGGCGCTGCCCCTCTATCGCCTCCTCAGGCGCACCGAACACTTTGAGTGGACGGATGCTGCCACTGCCGGACTCGAAGAAATAAAGGCCATATTGGCAACGAATCCGGTCCTGGCTGCGCCCACTCTGGGCGAACCAATGTTGTTATACATTACAGCAACACATCAAGTTGTAAGCGCGGTCCTCGTTGTCGAACGAGCGACAGAAGGGCATAAATTCCCTCTTCAAAAACCAGTGTATTATGTATCCACTGTGTTAACCCCCTGTAAATCCCGCTACCCGCACTATCAGAAGATAGCATATGCGGTGTTCATGGCGTCCCGGAAGCTCCGGCACTACTTTCAAGAGTGTTCGATAACAGTGGCCTCTGAAGTACCACTCAATGACATTATAAATAACCGCGACGCAACGGTCAGGATTGCAAAATGGGCCATTGAGCTCTTACCATTCGATATAACTTACAAACCTCGGCGAGCCATAAAGTCACAAGTCTTGGCTGACTTCGTCGCCGAATGGACCGAAGCCGAACTCCCTAAAGAGTACGGCACATACTCCAACTGGACTATGCATTTCGACGGCTCCAAAATGTTGGCCGGACTGGGGGCTGGCGTCGTATTGACGTCCCCAACCGGAGATACAGTCCAGTATGTACTTCAAATAATGTACACGGACTCCAACAATGCAGCCGAATACGAGGCCCTGTTACATGGTCTCCGGATGGCAGTCTCCATGGGCATTCAACGCCTAGAGGTGCGCGGGGATTCAAACCTTGCTATATCCTAGATAAACGGAGACTTTGACACCAAGGATCCGAAAATGGCAGCATATCACAACGCTGTCCTAAAAATGTCAGCTCGGTTTGAAGGACTTGAATTCCATCACATAGCCCGGGACAATAACCAAGCGGCCGACGTACTGGCACGCATCGGTGCGAAACGTGATGCTGTCCCTCCAAATATCTTCCTGGAACGGCTCTTCAAGCCATCTGTACTATGGGAAGAGGAGCCCGGTTGTGACAAACCGGAAAAAAACCGCACCAATCGGTGGTTCAGCAGATGACATAACACCTTCAGCCCACGCCATAATGGCAGTAATTGCCGCGTGGACAGAACCTTTCCTAGCCTACTTACTTAGGCAGGAACTTCCCGAAGACCAAAACGAGGCCCGCTGCATAGTTCGGCGATCGAAAGCCTACAAGGTCCATGAGGGAGAACTTTATAGGAAAAGTACAACGAGGTGTATCTCCGAAGAGGAAGGGCGAAACCTCCTGGCTGAAATTCATGCCGGACTAGGCGGACACCATGCAGCAGCCCGGGCCCTTGTAGGAAAGGCATTCCGTACAGGATTTTATTGGCCGACGGCCCGGGCAGACGCGCAGGACTTAGTCCAGCGATGCGTTGGTTGTCAGCTCTTTGCTAATCAGAGCCATATGCCGCCCACCGCCCTCAAAACCATACCCGTTACCTGGTCGTTCGCGGTCTGGGGGCTTGATATGGTTGGACCCTTAAAGGGGAACCCACAAGCAAAGGTACCTATTGGTCATGGTGGATAAATTCACCAAATGGATAGAAGCCAAACCGGTCAAAACGGCAGAGTCCGGACCAGTGATAGACTTTATATCAGGGGTAGTACATCGTTACGGCGTCCCCCACAGCATCATCACCGACAACGGCACGAACTTCACAGCCGACGAGGTTAAGTCATGGTGCAAAAACATGGGCATCAAGCTCGACTACGCTCCAGTTTATCACCCTCAAACCAAGGGTCAAGTGGAACGGGCAAATGGTCTAATAATGAGCGGCATTAAACCCAGACTCGTGAGGTCACTTACTAAATCCGACACACAATGGGTCGAGGAGCTCGACTCCGTACTCTGGGGGCTGCGGACAACGCCTAATTGTACTACCGGATTCACACCATTTTTTATGGTATACGGCGCAGAGGCAGTCTTGCCCTGTGACATTATTCATGACTCACCTCAAGTGCGCATGTATGAGGAAAGAGAGGCCGAGCTTGATCGGCAGGACAACTTGGACACATTGGAGGAAGAACGTGACGTCGCGAAGGCTCGTTCCGCATTTTATCAGCAGCAGGCCCGAAGATACCAAAGCAGAGAAGTACGGGCCAAGACTTACAACGTTGGTGAACTAGTTCTATGCCTGCCGGACAAGAAAAAGGACAAGCTCAAGCCCAAATGGGAGGGCCCCTTCATTATCGATCAAGTCCTGACCGGCGGAGCATACCGTCTACGAAATGCGTCGGATAACCGACTCGAGCCGAACCCATGGAACGCAGCCCGCCTCCAACGATTCTATGCCTAGCGCTGGACTAAGAGTTCGTCCCCTTCCCCTGTCCAAACTTTTACACTTCGGCTGTCTTTTGTTTCTCTTTTTATGCCTTTTTATTTAAAAGCCCTTATGGGCATATTTTCGCATTTTTTGCGTACACATGATGTGCCATCCGCACTCATTATTCCTGGGGGCTTCTTTTCAAGAAGCTCAATTACACGGGTTTCATACCCAGCACATGTGTTAAGCTTCCACATGTACCTTTTACTCACCATTATATGCATCGATATGACTTAAGTTTTGGCCAAGATGGGTTGCCTGGCTCCTGTGCTTACCCCTACGTTCCCGATTGTTCGGCTAGGAGGTAAAGGGAGCACCTCTGCGATTGTTACTGCCGGGTCAGCCGGATGTGTACCTCAGACTGGGTGAAGCCGAAAGCTAGCATTCTTAAGGGAATATTCGGTCGGTGACTTAAAAGATGACTTTTTTTACCTATATACCTATCTGCCCGCAGATGTTTTACTGCTTTCTTTGCAGTCCGGACATGCACTTTAGGGCATGCCTCCCAGCGAAAGGAACCCTTAACGGAACTATTCTCCCTAGAAGATGTTTCTTACTAACCATGTAATATAACATAACTAGTTGGGCACTTGTCTGATAAAGCACTAATGACCCCTACGCCTGGTCTCCATGCATACCATGGTTGTTTCTTAACCAATAAGGTATTTGGACACACTCCGGACTCTAGGGTCCCGAGGTTGAAGCGAAAAGGTCGGCAAGGACAAACGATCTACAATCCGGCTAGAAGGCATTTCACTTGTCACTTCAAAGGAAAACATACATTGTCAAATTTATTGATTGTATTCCTCCTCAATCCCGTCTAACAGGCTGTCTAACTTACAGTCCCGTTGGGAAAACTTAGCAGCCAACTCTACTTGGCTGTGTACTAAACTCACAGGGATCTCCTTCCCATCGGGCCCCACCGGTCCAACTTCGGCCATATGGTTGGGATCCGCCTTCTTATACCGCGTCTTCACCATGGCCCAAGCCTCCCTGGCACCTTGACGGCAAGCCGAAATCTTTCACAAACGGAAGCGCTGCCGCACTCCCTGCAGCTTCTCCGCAAGCTCCCCGAGGCCCTCGGGTAGGGTGAGGGCTAGCCATAAAGCCTGAACGACGCCGCTCATCGCCTGCCGAACCCGTTCGAGTAGTTGTAGCAGCTCGGGAAGTTGATCACCCGTTGATACGGGCATCTCCTCCGTAGGGCGACCTGTGAGTATACCTACAAGACATACTATGTCAATTCGCTTCTTCGCCGAACTCTTCTTTTAACAGGAGTTCGCTCAGGCACTTACTATAAATGCCGCGACGAAGCCGCTGATTCTCCTTAACGGAGCCGGACAGCTCGGCCCGAGCGCCTTTCAGCTCTTCTCCGAGCTTGGCGTTGGCATCCTGGAGCTTGTTCCTTTCTTGCTGCACCCTATTCAGCACACTCTCGCCGGCCTTTAGCTGGCGCAGCAATGCTTGCCTGTCCGAATCTTGTCCGGCGGCACCTGCAATGTCATTATTAGACTTGCACGCACGCCGCATAGCGCTTATATTTATTAATAAAAATGTGTTACCAGGAGGGGTCTCTGCGTCTCCTCCTGCGGCAGCAAGTGCGGCCTCAAGTTGGGCCTTGCAATCTTGCAGCTCCCGAGACAGCTGGGCATTCTTCTCGGTAAGAGCCTGCGTTTTCAAATGATCCTTAAATCAGTTAACATAACTACTTTAAGTCTCGGGGGCTACTGGTATATACAACCATTCAAATTCCCTTACCCGTATGTCTTTCACATACTGCTCCGTGGCTCTGGTAAAACCATCTTGAGCGGCACGGAGATGCGCGTCCCCTGGGTTAAAGGCATCCAATGCCTCAGGGGAGAAGCACGCTTCACGAAATACTGTCCGGCGGCGCCTATGGTTCATAGCACTCTCCACCTCAGACTTGGTGGCGGACAGTCTGTTGGTGTCCTCAGTTGGAGAAGGACCCGGCCCACGTCTTGTGCTTGCCTCCCCCTCCAGGCCGGGCGCTGGAGCCTGGCCGGTGTAGGTCGGATCAGCAACTTCTGCGCCCACAGTCCGGCAAGCGCTTTTTCTCCTACAGAGATCATGAGCACTCAGGCGTTTCCTAGGAATGTTGCTCTGAAAATTCAAATATGAGTTGTACCTTTGCGGCGACGTTTCCGCCCGCACCACGCTCCTTTTTTGCCTGCTGGTCCGGACTGGCCTCTGTTGGTCAGCCGCCGCGGGCTCGGCTTCCCTCCGTGAAGGCGCTTCCTGCAAAATGCCATCGTTTGCGAAGGTTAGAAATGGGCAGGGAAGAGATAATGGTGTCCGGACTTCGGTCGCGGTCACCTGGGAAGCCGGACATAGTCCGGGGTAGTCCGCCGTAATGGCGACCAAGGCATTGTCTATGCTGAGCTGGTGAAACACCCCGTCGATCAGCTCCACCTCGATGTCCGGATCCTCTTCGGAGGCCGGATCTAGGGATCTTTCCGGATCCTCGGGTTGCAGAGCAGGACTTACCATGTCCTCCACAGTCCAGCGTAGATCCTGCGCCGAAGACATAATGTAAGAAGCCTAAACTTCGAAAGCATGGGTTGAGCCCTTAAAGGTGTTCACTTACCCATCCTCTAGGGTTGATCATGGAAAACCCATTCAAAGGGTTCGTTCGAAGGAAGTCCTCCTTCTCCCCCTTGTACAGGCTGTACATGATCTCCACCAGATCCTCGGTCGAATCCGGCCCTTTACGGCCATGACGGGTAGCATCGTCTTCCCCGTTGAAATCCCACATAGGGTGGCCTCTGCATGACGCATATCGCCATGACTCCAATCATGGTCAACCCAGAATGGGCCAGCAATCTTATTCGGCCCATCAAGTAATGGACGCTCTTGTCTTCCTCCAATCGGGGGCTCCGTGGGCGCCCGCTGAGGCGCTTCTTCAAAGGAGCAGCACTAAATTCCGGGAGGCCGATCCGGGCTGGGTCCGGCAGTGGAGCGTCTCCTATATAAAACCACTCTAAGGGCCAGTCTTCGGATGCCTTCTTGGGAGTACCGGATGGGTATCCGGTCCCGGCGATGCGCCATATTTCGGCGCCGCCCACTTGATATATGGACCCCTCGTGAGAACGGGGTACGAGGCAGAACAGCCACTTCCACAATGCAAAATGGGGCTCAATGCCCAGGAATAGCTCATAAAGAGCTATGTAGCCCGCGATATGCAGGACAGAGGCGGGCGTGAGGTGGTGGAGCTGGAGTTCGTAGAACTCCAGGAGCCCGCGGAGGAACGGATGTATTGGGAATCTGAGTCCCCTTATCAGATAGGGGACGAAGCATACTCGCTCCCCCTTATTGGGGCTTGGGGTAGCCTCCGCTTGCCTCCCACCTTGATAAGTAACCAGCCCGGCTCGAACCGGGATCATGAAGGCTGGAGGGAGATATCCCCCCTTTTGGAGCTTCACTAGCTCGTTGCGCGAGACAGAGCACCTCCTCCAATTCCCTGGCGGTGGGCTGGGAGTGCGCGAAGGAGAGCCGCGTCGACGGTCCATGATGGAATGGATTTTTAGGTCAAAGGCGCTCCGATGAAGTATTCGCGGGAGGAGGATGGTGTGGTTTGGATCTGGATTTTTGCCTCTTTTATAGGCGGATGACTCGCACGACTGGGGGGTGAAACGTAAAAGACGCCCTGGCTTTTCGCATTCGTCGACGCGTGGAAAAATGCCATTATTTGGCGTAGAAGCCGAGGAACACAGTATTCAAGATGAAGCCGGACACTGTTCGGCAGATACGTGGAATTTGAAGGGAGAACCCGCCTTGCAACGCCGAAGACTATAAACGCACTGGACTTATCATCATTGAAGCCTGGTTCGGGGGCTACTGAGGGAGTCCTGGACTAGGGGGTGTTCGGACAGCCGGACTATCATTATCCGCCGGACTCCAAGACTACGAAGATGCAAGATTGAAGACTCCGTCCCATGTCCGGATGGGACTTTCCTTGGCGTGGAAGGCAAGCTTGGCGATACGGATATGTAAATCTCCTACCATTGTAACCGACTCTGTGTAACCCTAGCCTCCTCCGGTGTCTATATAAACCGGAGGGCTTTAGTGCGTAGGACAACATACATTACAACAATCATACCATAGGCTAGCTTCTAGGGTTTAGCCTCCTTGATCTCGTGGTAGATCCACTCTTGTACTACCCATATCATCAATATTAATCAAGCAGGACGTAGGGTTTTACCTCCATCGAGAGGGCCCGAACCTGGGTAAAAACATCGTGTTCCTCGTCTCCTGTTACCATCCGCCTAAATGCACAGTTCGGGACCCCCTACCCGAGATCCGCCGGTTTTGACACCGACAGTATCCACGGGGTAGTGAGGAGCCATGAAATCAGGCTGGGCTAGCTCTATGGAAGCCACGCTGCTTCTCCGCTGAGATGACGGGGTAGCTTCAAGCCGCTGACATGGTTGGCTGGGTAGCTGCAAGTTCCTCTAGCTTCGCTAATCTTGCTTTGACCGCTGCATTTCGCTCTGCTCTGCTTTCCTCTTTCTCTCTTGCTTTCTGTAACCGCCTGCATCGGGGAACCCAAGCACCCACGCAACGGAGCCTGGTGTGCCTTGTGTTCGTCCAGGGTGCTCAAGATTCCCGAGGGCCTTAGACAGCTCGTCCTTCTCTCTGTCGGGAATGAACGTCCCTTTCTGCGTTGTGGCGATATAATTCTGAAGCTTCTTCATGGGTATTGCAAGTTGCTCCTCTGTCCAACAACACTCCCCTGTTTCTGGGTCCGAAGTTCCCCCAACCCCGAAGAACCAAGTCCTTGAACGGTCTAGCCAGTTCAGTGTCGCTGGTTGGACGAGCAACTTGCAATAATCAACGCGCAGGGGCTTTCATTGAGAGTTAGGTTGGGTTGGGGGATAAGATATTGGTGCTTTCATTGAGAGTTCCTCTGTGTCGTCGCTACAAGGTGATACGTCCATTTTGCATCATGCTTTTATATTGATATATATCGCATTATGGGCTGTTATTTCACGATATGTCACAATACTTATGGCTATTATCTCTTATTTTACAAGGTTTACCATGAAGAGGGGGAATGCCAGCAGCCAGAATTCTGGCTGGAAAAGGAGCAAGTATTGGAGACCTATTCTGCGCAACTCCAAAAGTCCTAAAACTCCACGGAATATCTTAAAGTAAATAAAGAAAAATCATCGCCAAAGATGAAGGCCGGGGGGCCCACACCCTGCTCTCGAGGGTGGGGTGCGCGCCCCTCCCCCTGGGCGCGCCCCCCTACCTCGTGGGCCCCCTGGTGGCTCTCCGACGCCCATCTTCTCCTATATGAAGTCTTTCGATGAGAAAAAAATCATAAGCAACCTTTCGGGACGAGACTCCGCAGCCACGAGGCGGAACCTTGGCGGAACCAATCTAGGGCTCCGGCAGAGCTGTTCTGCCGGGGACACTTCCCTCCGGGAGGGGGAAATCATCGTCAACATCATCACCAACACTCCTCTCATCGGGAGAGGGCAATCTCCATCAACATCTTCACCAGCACCATCTCATCTCCAAACCCTAGTTCATCTCTTGTATCCAATTCTTGTCTCCAAGTCCGGGATTGGTGCTAGTAGGTTGCTAGTAGTGTTGATTACTCCATGTAGTTGATGCTAGTTGGTTTACTTGGTGGAAGATCATATGTTCAGATCCTTTATGCATATTATTACCCCTCTGATTATGAACATGAATATGCTTTGTGAGTAGTTACGTTTGTTCCTGAGGACAAGGGAGAAGTCTTGCTATTAGTAGTCATGTGAATTTGGTATTCGTTCGACATTTTGATGAGATGTATGTTGTCTAACCTCTAGTGGTGTTACGTGAACGTCGACTACATAACACTTCACCATTATTTGGGCCTAGAGGAAGGCATTGGGAAGTAATAAGTAGATGATGGGTTGCTAGGGTGACAGAAGCTTGAACCCTAGTTTATGCGTTGCTTCTTAAGGGGCTGATTTGGATCCATATGTTTCATGCTATGGTTAGGTTTACCTTTATACTTTGTTTGTAGTTGCGGATGCTTGCAATAGAGGTTAATCATAAGTGGGATGCTTGTTCAAGTAAGAACAGCACCCAAGCACTGGTCCACCCACATATCAAATTATCAAAGTACCGAGCGTGAATCATATGAGTGTGATGAAAACTAGCTTGACGATATTCCCATGTGTCCTCGGGAGCGCTTTTCCTATTATAAGAGTTTGTTCCGGCTTGTCCTTTGCTACAAAAAGGATTGGGCCACCTTCCTGCACCTTATTTACTTTTGTTACTTGTTGCTCATTACAATTTACCTTATCACAAAACTATCTGTTACCACTTATTTCAGTACTTGCAGAGAATACCTTGCTGAAAACCGCTTATCATTTCCTTCTGCTCCTCGTTGGGTTCGACACTCTTACTTATCGAAAGGACTATGATAGATCCCTTATACTTGTGGGTCATCAAGACTCTTTTTCTGGCGCCGTTGCTGGGGAGTGTAGCGCCTTTGGTAAGTGGAATTTGGTAAGGAAAAATTTATATAGTGTGCTGAAATTTTCTGTCACTTGTTACTATGGAAAGTGAATCTCTGAGGGGCTTGTTCGGGGTATCTTCACCCCGTCCAGTAGAGCAAAGAGTTGCTCCTCAACCTACTGAACCTATTGAAAATGAAACTCCTTTTGAATTTCCTTCGGGTATTATGGAAAACTGTTGGCTAATACTTTTACAGGAGATGGAACAAAGCATCTCGACGAGCATCTATGCTATGTGGATGATATTTGTGGATTATTTAAGCTTGCAGGTATACCCGATGATGTTGTTAAGAAGAAGGCTTTCCCTTTATCTTTGGAGGGAGACACATTGACATGGTATAGGCTATGTGATGATATGAGATCATGGAACTATAAAAGAGTGATATTGGAATTTCATCAAAAGTATTACCCTATGCATCTTGTTCATCGTGATCGCAATTATATATATAATTTTTGGCCTTGCGAAGGAGAAAGCATTGCTCAAGCTTGGGGGAGGCTTAAATCAATGTTATATTCATGCCCCAATCATGAGCTTCCAAGAGAAATAATTATGCAAAATTTTTATGCTTGGCTTTCTCATAATAATCAAACCATGCTCGATACTTCTTGTGCTGGCTCCTTTATGACGAAGACTATTGAATTCAGATGGAATTTATTGGATAGAATTAAACGCAACTCTGAAGATTGGGACCTCGACGAAGGTAAGGAGTCAGGTATGACACCTAAGTTTGATTGTGTTAAATCTTTTATGGATACCAATATTTTCCGTAAGTTTAGCACTAAATATGGACTTGACTCTGAGATAGTAGCTTCTTTCTGTGAATCTTTTGCTACTTATGTTGATCTCCCCAAGGAGAAGTGGTTTAAATATCATCCTCCCATAGAAGTAAAAGTAGTTGCACCTATTAAAGTTGAAGAAGAGACTATCACTTATAATGATCCTATTATTCCCACCTCTTATGTTGAGAAACCACCTTTCCCTGTTAGAGTAAAGGATCATGCTAAAGCTTCAACTGTTGTTCGTAAAAGCAATACTAGAACTTATACACCTCCTGAGCAAGTCAAAGTAGAACCTAATATTGCTATTGTTAAAGATCTCTTGTCTGATAATATTGATGGGCATGTCATTCAATTCTCTGGTGAAACTGCTAGAATTGCTAAACCTTGTGATAGAGATAAACATAGACCTGTGGTAGGTGTGCCTGTTATTTCTGTTAAAATAGGAGATCATTATTATCATGTCTTATGTGATATGGGTGCTAGTGCTAGTGTTATACCCATTGACTTATATAAAGAAATTATGCATGATATCGCACCTGCTGAGTTAGAAGATATTGATGTTACAATTAAACTTGCCAATAGAGATACTATATCTGCAATGGGAATTGTTAGAGATGTTGAAGTCTTGTGTGGAAAAACCAAATATCCCGCTGATTTCCTTGTTCTTGGTTCTCCACAAGATAGCTTTTGTCCCATTATTTTTGGTAGACCCTTCTTGAATACTGTTAATGCTATGATAGACTACAAAAAGAATGTTGTTACTGTTGGCTTGGATGATATGGTTCATGAGTTTAATTTCTCTAAATTTAGTAAACAACACCGTGAGGAAGAATTGCCTAGTAAGGATGAAATTATTGGTCTTGTTTCTATTGCCGTACCTCCTAGTGATCCTTTAGAACACTATTTGCTAGACCATGAAAATGAGATGTTCATGAATGAAAGAAGGGAAATAGATGAAGTATTCTTTAAACAGGAACCTATTCTGCAACACAATTTGCCTGTTGAAATCCTAGGGGATCCTCCTCCACCCAAGGGTGATCCCGTGTTTGAGCTCAAACTGTTGCCTGATAATCTTAAATATGCTTATCTTGATGAAAAGAAAATATATCATGTTATTATTAGTGCTAACCTTTCAGAGCATCAAGAAAGATTATTTAAAACTCTGAAGAAGCACCGTGCCGCTATTGGATATACTCTTGATGATCTTAAGGGCATTAGTGCCACTCTATGTCAACATAAAATAAATTTGGAAGCGGATGCCAAACCAGTTCGTGATCCTCAACAATGTTTGAATCCTAAAATGAAAGAAGTGGTAAGAAAAGAAATACTCAAGCTTCTGGAGGCAGGTATAATTTATCCCGTTGCTGATAGTCAGTGGGTAAGTCCTGTCCATTGTGTCCCTAAGAAGGGAGGTATTACTGTTGTCCCTAATGATAAAGATGAATTGATCCTGCAAAGAATTATCACAGGTTATAGGATGGTAATTGATTTCCGCAAATTAAATAAAGCTACTAAGAAAGATCATTACCCCTTACCTTTTATTGATCAAATGCTAGAAAGATTATGCAAACATACACATTATTGCTTTCTAGATGGTTATTCTGGTTTCTCTCAAATACCTGTGTCGGCTAAAGATCAATCAAAGACTACTTTTACATGCCCTTTTGGTACTTTTGCTTATAGACGTATGCCTTTTGATTTATGTAATGCACCTGCTACCTTTCAAAGATGCATGATGGCTATATTCTCTGATTGTTGTGAAAAGATTTGTGAGGTTTTCATGGACGACTTTTCCGTCTATGGTTCCTCTTTTGATGATTGCTTGAGCAATCTTGATCGAGTTTTGCAGAGATGTGAAGAAACTAATCTTGTCTTGAATTGGGAAAAGTGCCACTTTATGGTTAATGAAGGTATTATCTTGGGGCACAAAGTTTGTGAAAGAGGTATTGAAGTGGATAAAGCCAAAGTTGATGCTATTGAAAAGATGCCATGTCCCAAGGACATCAAAGGTATAAGAAATTTCCTTGGTCATGCTAGATTTTATAGGAGGTTCATTAAGGACTTCTCAAAAATCTCTCATCCTCTGACTAATTTATTACAAAAAGATGTACCATTTGTCTTTGATGATGATTGTGTAGAAGCATTTGAAATACTTAATAAAGCATTAGTTTCTGCACCTATTGTTCAGCCACCTAATTGGAATTTACCCTTTGAAATTATGTGTGTTGCTAGTGATTATGCTGTAGGTGCTGTTCTAGGGCAAAGAGTTGATAAGAAATTAAATGTTATCCATTATGCTAGTAAGACTCTAGACAATGCTCAAAAAAATTATGCTACTACTGAAAAGGAACTCTTAGCAGTTGTGTTTGCCTGTGATAAATTCAGACCCTATATTGTTGATTCTAAAGTAACTATTCACACCGATCATGCTGCTATTAAATATCTTATGGAAAAGAAAGATGCTAAACCTAGACTTATTAGATGGGTTCTCTTGCTACAAGAATTTGATTTGCATATTGTTGATTGAAAAGGAGCTGAGAACCCAGTTGCAGACAACTTATCTAGGTTAGAGAATGTTCTTGATGACCCACTACCTATTGATGATAGCTTTCCTGATGAACAATTAAATGTCATAAGCACTTCTCGTAGCACTCCATGGTATGCTGATTATGCTAATTATATTGTTGCTAAATTTATACCACCTAGCTTCACATACCAACAAAAGAAAAGGTTCTTTTATGATTTGAGACATTACTTTTGGGATGATCCACATCTTTATAAAGAAGGAGTAGATGGTGTTATTAGACGTTGTGTACCTGAGCATGAACAGGAACAGATCCTACGCAAGTGTCACTCCGAAGCTCATGGAGGACACCACGCTGGAGATAGAACTGCACATAAGGTATTGCAATCTGGTTTTTATTGGCCTACTCTCTTCAAGGATGCCCGTAAGTTTGTTTTATCTGTGATGAATGTCAAAGAATTGGTAATATTAGTAGACGTCAAGAAATGCCTATGAATTATTCACTTGTTATTGAACCATTTGATGTTTGGGGCTTTGATTATATGGGACCTTTTCCTGCCTCTAATGGATATACACATATTTTAGTTGCTGTTGATTACGTTACTAAGTGGGTAGAAGCTATTCCAACTAGTAGTGCTGATCATAACACTTCTATTAAAATGCTTAAGGAAGTTATTTTTCCAAGGTTTGGAGTCCCTAGATATTTAATGACTGATGGTGGTTCACACTTTATTCATGGTGCTTTCCGTAAAATGCTTGCTAAATATGATGTTAATCATAGAATTGCATCTCCATATCACCCGCAGTATAGTGGTCAAGTAGAATTGAGTAATAGAGAGCTCAAATTAATTTTGCAAAAGACTGTTAATAGGTCTAGAAAGAATTGGTCCAAGAAACTTGATGATGCGTTATGGGCCTATAGAACTGCATATAAGAATCCTATGGGTATGTCTCCGTATAAAATGGTTTATGGAAAAGCATGTCACTTACCTCTCGAATTAGAACATAAGGCATATTGGGCTATTAAAGAGCTCAACTATGATTTCAAACTCGCCGTTGAGAAGAGGTTATTTGATATTAGCTCACTTGATGAATGGAGAACCCAAGCCTATGAAAATGCCAAGGATACAAAAGGATACAAAAGCGTGAGTTTAATGTAGGTGATTATGTATTACTATACAACTCTCGACTAAGATATTTTGCAGGAAAACTTCTCTCCAAATGGGAAGGTCCTTACGTTATCGAGGAGGTCTATCGTTTCGGTGCCATAAAAATCAACTTCGCAGGCACAAATCCGAAGGTGGTAAACAGTCAAAGAATCAAACATTATATCTCAGGTAATCCCATAAATGTTGAAACCAATATTATTGAAACCGTAACCCCGGAGGAATACATAAGGGACACTTTCCAGAACGTTCCAGACTCCGAAAAGGAATAGGTATGTGGTACGGTAAGTAAACCGACCCCAAAACAATTTTTAAAGCAATATTTCTCCGTTTTGGAATATTTAGAAAAATAGAAAAATAAGTAGCAGTCCGGGGAGGACACGAGGCCTCCACGAGGGTGGAGGGCGCGCCCTACCCCCTGGGCGCGCACCCTACCTCGTGAGCACCTCGTGTGCCCTCCGGACTCCGTTTTCTTCCACGATACGTATTTTGGTCAGTAAAAATTCATTATATATTCTCCCGAAGGTTTTGACGACCGTATCATGCAAATATCCTCTGTTTTCGTTTCAAACTGTTTCCGTTGCAGATTTGAGGATTCCGGAGACTCGATCATCCTTCTATGAGGGTGAGCCTATGCCATGGAAGGTGGACGACAAGCTTCCATCATCAACAACACCTCCACTGCCAACAACAAAGAAGGAGATATAATCACATGGGTATGGGTACTCCCCTTGGCAACTGCCAAGCTTGGGGGAGGTGCCCCGGTATCGTATCACCATCACAACTCCTATCTTTACCGTTTTTCTTAGTTCGATCCTATTAGTAGTATCTTGATTTAGTAGAATAAAGTCATGGCACGATCTAGTTTTGAGTTTTGCTTTATGATCCCTCTATGCAATCGAGTCCATGAGCTATATATAATAAAGATTAGTGTTGAGTCAAGGCCTTGATTACTTTGCCATGATCTTGGGTGAATAAAGAAAAGAATAAAAAGAAACAAAGAGTTTATATTGATCTTAGTGACTCCACATAGAAAGAGTATGATGATTAAAAGTTGTTGGGAGTTGGCAAATATAGCTTTGGTCATCGTTGCAATTAATAGGAAGTAATAAGGAGAGAGAGGTTTCACATATAGATATATTATCAGTGACATCTTTTATGATTGGGAGCACTCATTAAAATATGACATGCTAAAGAGTTGATGTTGGACAAGGAAGACAACATAATGAGTTATGTTTTCTTACATCTGAGATAAAGTATGTTGTCATGGTTCCTCTAACATGTTGAGCTTGCCTTTCCCCCTCATGATAGCCAAATTCTCAGCACCAAGTAGAGATACTACTTGTGCTTCCAAATACCCTTAAACCAGTTTAGCCATGAGAGTCCACCATATCTACCTATGGATTGAGTAAGATCCTTCAAGTAAGTTGTCATCGGTGCAAGCAATAAAAAATGATCTTTAAATATGCATGACTTATTAGTGCAGAGAAATAAGCTTTGTACGAACTTGTTGTGGACGCAATAAAAGCGATGGACTGCATAATAAAGGTTCACATACAAGGGGCAATATAAAGTGACATTCTTTTGCATTAAGATTTTGTGCATCCAACCATAAAAGCGCATGGCAACCTCTGCTTCCCTCTGTGAAGGGCCTATCTTTTATTATTATCCTCTACTTTATGCAAGAGTCACAGTAATCTTCACCTTTCCTTTTTCATTTTATCCTTTGGCAAGCTCAGCATGTTGGAAAGAACATGATATATATATATCTAATTGGATGTGGGGGAGCATGAATTATTATTGTTGACATTACCCTTGAGGTAAAAGGTTGTGGGGCAAAACTACAAGCCCCTATCTTTCTCTGTGTCTGGTTAAAACTCCGTAACCACAAGTATTGCGTGAGTGTTAGCAATTAGTTGAGTATGTGGACTTGCTTCTAAGCTCTGATATAGACTCTTTCCGATGTTATGATAAATTGCAATTGCTTCAATGACTGAGAGTATAATTTGTTGGTGCTCAATAAGGTTTATGATTCATACTTTGGCTTTGTGAAAAGATCATCACTTGAACATAAGTAATCATATGACAAATCTATATATGTTGCTGTTATGAAAATAATCATGATGCCTTCATGTCCGTATTTTATTTTTATCGGCGCCTCTACTTCTAAACATGAGGACATATTTATTGTTATCGGCTTTTAAGCTTGAGGACAAGCGAGGTCTAAGCTTGGGGAGTTGATCGTCCATTTTGCATCATGCTTTTATATCGATATTTGTCGCATTATGGGCTGTTATTTCACGATATGTCACAATACTTATGGCTATTCTCTCTTATTTTACAAGGTTTACCATGAAGAGGGGGAATGCCGGCAGCTGGAATTCTGGCTAGAAAATGAGCAAATATTGGAGACCTATTCTGCGCAACTCCAAAAGTCCTGAAACTCCACGGAATATCTTAAAATAAATAAAGAAAAATTGCCGCCAAAGATGAAGGCCGGGGGGCCCACACCCTGCTCACCAGGGTGGGGGGCGCGCCCCTCCCCCCTGGGCGCGCCCCCCTACCTCGGGGGCCCCCTGGTGGCTCTCCGACGCCCATCTTCTCCTATATGAAGTCTTTTGATGAGAAAAAAATCATAAGCAACCTTTCGGGACGAGACTCCACCGCCACGAGGCGGAACCTTGGCGGAACCAATCTAGGGCTCCGGCAGAGCTGTTCTGCCGGGGACACTTCCCTCCGAGAGTGGGAAATCATCGTCATCATCATCACCAACGCTCCTCTCATCGGGAGAGGGCAATGTCCATGAACATCTTCACCAGCACCATCTCATCTCCAAACCCTAGTTCATCTCTTGTATCCAATTCTTGTCTCCAAGTCCGGGATTGGTGCTAGTAGGTTGCTAGTAGTGTTGACTACTCCTTGTAGTTGATGCTAGTTGGTTTACTTGGTGGAAGATCATATGTTCAGATCCTTTATGCATATTATTACCCCTCTGATTATGAACATGAATATGCTTTGTGAGTAGTTACGTTTGTTCCTGAGGACAAGGGATAAGTCTTGCTATTAGTAGTCATGTGAATTTGGTATTCGTTCGATATTTTGAAGAGATGTATGTTGTCTAACCTCTAGTGGTGTTATGTGAACGTCGACTACATAACACTTCACCATTATATGGGCCTAGAGGAAGGCATTGGGAAGTAATAAGTAGATGATGGGTTGCTAGAGTGACAGAAGCTTGAACCCTAGTTTATGCGTTGCTTCGTAAGGGGCTGATCTGGATCCTTATGTTTCATGCTATGGTTAGGTTTACCTTAATACTTTTGTTGTAGTTGCGGATGCTTGCAATAGAGGTTAATCATAAGTGGGATGCTTGTTCAAGTAAGAACAGCACCCAAGCACCGGTCCACCCACATATCAAATTATCAAAGTACCAAACGCGAATCATATGAGCGTAATGAAAACTAGCTTGACGATATTCCCATGTGTCCTCGGGAGCACTTTTCCTATTATAAGAGTTTGTTCCGACTTGTCCTTTCCTACAAAAAGGATTGGGCCACCTTGCTGCACCTTATTTACTTTTGTTACTTATTGCTCGTTACAATTTATCTTATCACAAAACTATCTGTTACCACTTATTTCAGTACTTGCAGAGAATACCTTGCTGAAAACCGCTTATCATTTCCTTCTGCTCCTCGTTGGGTTAGACACTCTTACTTATCGAAAGGACTACGATAGATCCCCTATACTTGTGGGTCATCACAAGGCTCGATGGCTCCTTCAATCATCATCAACGACACGGTCCAGGGTGAGACTTTCCTCCCCGGACAGATCTTCGTGTTCGGCGGCTTCGCACTGCGGGCCAATTCGCTTGGCCATCTAGAGCAGATCGACAGCTATGCCCCTGGCCACCAGATCGGGTTTGCAAACCTGAACTACACGACTGATCTTCATGGAGACTTGATCTTCGACGGATTCGGGCCTGCGCAAGGGTGATATCCAGATTCTGAATCCGGATTTGAGTCCGGGGCTAGTGTAGGGGTGATATCCCGAGTGTTGTCTGACAGTAGGTCAAAGCCATGCCCGTCGTGACTGTCCAGTGCTCCTGGCGCAGGCCCGTATACGTCGAAGATCAAGTCTCCGCGAAGGTAAGCCGTGTAGTTCAGGTTTCCGAACCCGATCTGGTGGCCAGGGGTATAGCTGTCGATCTGCTCCACATGGCCAAGCGAATTGGCCCGCAATGCGAAGCCGCCGAGCATGAAGATCTGTCCGGAGAGGAAAGTCTCACCCTGGACCGTGTCATTGACGATGATTGAAGAAGCCATCGAGCCTTGCAGCGACGACACAGAGGAACTCTCAATGAAAGCACCAATGGCTTATCCCCCAACCTAACTACTGGATGTCTTATCCGATCACCTTTGATCACTTGGACATCCAAACTAGTATTCGGCATGGAGGATCAAAGGCCTTGGTTCTCAACCCAATAATCGACGGATACTTTCTGACCCGTGTCCTCATGGACTGCGGCAGTAGTCTCAATTTAATATACGAGGACACTGTCCGCAGGATGGGGATAAACCCATCCAGAATTAGTCAAAGCAACACCACCTTTGAAGGGGTGATACCAGGCGTTGAATCCTACAGCAGGGGCTCCGTCGTACTGGAGGTAACATTCGGCTCTCCACACAACTCCAGAAGCGAGGAACTACTCTTCATCATCGCACCCTTCCAAAGCGACTATCATGCATTGCTTGGAAGAACGGCCTTCACCCGCTTCAACGCATTGCCGCACTATGGCTACCTTATACTCAAGATGCCTGGTCCATGTGGTGTCATCACCGTTAGCGGAATCACAGGGCGCTCTTCACGCGCAGAGGAACACGCGACGGCCCTGACGGCCGGACTATAAGCGGCCTCCAATATCAGAAAACATGACTGGTCATTAAGACCATATACACGGTTAGACGAGTGCGGTAGCCCGGACAAAATTGAACCAGGGCACCGTATATGTAATCCCATAGCGGACACAAGGGGCTATAAATACTTAATACAGCCCCACACTTGGCTCAACCATTATTGGCAGGCCAACACCTTACACTTTTACTATCCATCGCACACTTACGTTGTACTCTCCCTACGAGTTTTCTTTTTTCCACAGACAACGCTGGCACGATACCCTTCTAGGATACGGCACAATGGAGACAAAGGCACAGACGTGCAGCAGGGCCCCGTTCAACAGGTTTCTTTTTAGATTAAGCCCTTGTGTAAACCTTTTCTATTGCCTCTTGTTGTTTAAACGGCCCATGGGTCTCATAACCACAGAGGATACTGCCGTTATTGGCATTTCGCAACGACAGATTAACGCACGTACGTGGAAACATAGGGTTTATAATGAATGGGCATTCTTGAGCCCATCGTTTGTTATAAAGTCTGAACACCTTCGGGAGTGTTCAGCGTCACGAGTTTGGCCTTATATGCATCAGCTCCGAATCATGTCTTTGGTCAAATGTTGGGTTTGCCCGGCTCCTGGGTTTGCCGCCTTACGTTTCGTTATTATCGGCTAAGTATGCCAAAGGAGAACTACTGCGATTGTGCCCTGATTATTCCGTACGAGCACCTCAGTAGAGAAAGCCGAAAACTGACTGTCATGATACAGCGAGAGACTGTTCAACCACTCGAAGACTTATCGGAATCTTTAGGATCCCTCCGCATTAACGAAGGACCGTTTCCTGGTCATGTACAAACGCGCCCGTATTCGGATGCAAGTGAAGGTACCAGGGGCTACATAGTAGCCCCACCATTAGACTCCCATGGCTAAGCGAAAGCGTTACAGCTATATAGTCCGGTTGCCTAGTTCGACGTGTGATCACCTCCTTAATGGACCAAGATGTTGGATCAAGTGTGATTATGCATATTTTTCTCGAACACCCCCGCATTATATGCGTGGGGGCTAAAGCCAACGACTGCTAACTTTCGGATTACATGTATATATATATATATATATATACAAAAAATGTCCGCACAGGGGACACAATAATAATTTCAGGCAAAAAGTATAAATATAGCCTTATAACCAAAATAACATTGTTTTTAAAATGATTCGAGTCATCACTCGAACAAGACAATTTTTGAGCACCGCGCCTCTATTAGGCGGGCACTTTTTGTGACCTGTGCCAAGTAGTGCTCGGCCGGATATTGGCCCCCCGCCGGATCCTGGGTCACTATAATGGTGGCCTCCATATCCGTCCAATAGGCTTTAACACGGGCAAGAGCCATTCGTGCACCCTCTATGCACGCCGACCTCCTCATGGCATTGATCCGAGGCACGGCCCCAAGGAATTGCTACACCAAGCCAAAGTAACTGTCTGGCTTAGGCCCCTTCAGCCAAAGATGGTCTATTACAGACTACATTGCAAGCCCGGACAGCCTGTGAAGCTCCGCTATAGCAGCCATCTTGTCACTTAGTGGTAGCGGGCGAGTGGGAGCATTGAATTGCGACCAGAAAAGCTTCTCCACTTCCTTATCACCCTGATCCTCGAAGAACTTGGCAGCGTTTGCTGTACTCTTTGCCAAATCCGCATACGCGTCCGCAGGACTCCAGCGTCCATCCAGGGGAGCATACTTCGGATCGAAAAACTTCGTCCACAGCAAGTAGGAGCCCCCAGCCACGATTTTACCGGCCTGTTGAAGCTCCTCCCGCGCACCCCTGAGCTCAGTCCGTATTTCCTTGGTGGCATTCAGTGCCTTGTTCAGGTCGGCCGAACTATCCTTATGCTCCTTTTTAAGGAGCTCATACCGGTCTGCGGCATTTTTTAACTCCACAGCCATTTCAGCTATCTTTTCCTCGCTTCGGCGATGAGTAGCCTGTTCGGCTCTCAATTCCTCGGCCGCCTTTAGGGCAGCCGCATTACTAAGCCGAGATTGTTCCTTGGCTTGGGCAAGTTCCGCCCTCAGGGCATCCACGGCAGCAGCACCATCTGCAGTCCAAACATATTACATTAATATCACACCGCACTCATATTTTCCTATACAAAGGAAGGCAGAGCACATACCTTGTGATTTGTCCAGCCGCTCGTTCACCAGTGTGATATCGGTGTCAATCGATCCAATTTGCCTCATTAGTTCGGCAACTTCAACGGACTGGTCGGCGTCCGGACCCACAGATAACTGCACGTATTTACAGCACAATGATTGATTTATGATCCCCCGTTTGCCGCCTAGGGCGGGCAACCAGAGTCTCAGGGGCTACTATCTATATGGAGCACACCTAGCGCGCGCCTCACAGCCATAAAATGGTGTATTCTTCACTACATACCTCAAAGCCTCTGAGCAGGCTTGTAAATGCTTCATTCAAAACGCTTGTAGCGGATGAAATCTTCTTGAGCACCGCGCTCATTAATGAGCGGTGCTCCTCCAAGAGCACAGCTCGCTCCAGTAGGCCTGTCGGTACGTCCGGCCGGACATTGAACTGTGCCGGACCCTTCCCATCGCCCCTCGTGGGAGCCAAACGCTCTGGGCTCAGGGCGGCTGACGCATTGTCTTTCGGTTCGGCAGATCCGGACTCCTCCGTGACGACACCTCGGTGTCGCCCGCTTCATGAGCTGGAGAGGTGGGTGGGGTCTCGCTCTCCATCATCTCCGGAGGAAGATCCCCTGAAGACGAACTCTGTTGAGAAGAGCTGCTAGCCGGACTGCAAAAGACGGATCCTCGTTATCGATCTAGGAGAAACACAGTACCTTCGAATTAACGACTGACTTACAGCTCAGTGGAGGGCTGGCCCGTTGGCGGGCATGACGCGGTGAGGGTGCCCGTCGGGGCAGGGCCCCCTGGGGATACCTTTTTCCCTGGTTTGGGCATCTTCGTCTCCAACTCTTCGGAGGCAGCCCTCTTCTTCTCGCGCGGGGAGGAGGCCTTAGCCTCCCCTTCCCGACTATCCTCCTTAGGGGAGGTAACAATTCCCCCGGTTCAGATGCGTAGCGTGTGAAGTTCGGTTTCTTCGTTCTTCCCCTTGTCTTTCCCTGAGGGCATTCTGCTGAGTACCCGGTCAAGCATCTTGGCCATGGTGGGACCAGGCGAGCCTTTGGGAAGTGGCACCGGACACCTGATTCTCTCCACCTTGCTGAGCCATTCCTGGCCACGGGTGATTTTTAGAATAAACAATTATGACAAATACAAAACAAGGTGTCCGGTATCAAGGTTACTTACTTGGGTATCTAGGCGATTGCAACTTAGGCCCGCATCCTCGGTGGTGTCCGGACACTCTACTTTCGGTCCGAAGAATAATTTGCACATCCCTTCGAGCTTCAAGCCGAAGAAGTGCTTAACAGTCCGCGGACCCTCCGGATTGAACTCCCACATCCGGAGAGGCCAACGTTGGCACGGCAACATCCGTCGGATTAACATCACTTGCATTATGCTAACAAGATTGATGTCCCTCTCAAGAAGCTCTCAGATGCGGCTCTGCAATACTGGTACATCGCCAACGGGCCCCCAATTCCGTCCTACATCGGTCCAAGACACTAGTTGTGGCGGAGGGCCCGAGCGGAACTCGGGGGCGGCCACCCACTTTGTGCCCCTTGGAGATGTGACATCGGGTACTTCTGGGAAAGAACCCTCTGGCCATGGGGCATCGGCATTCCTACTTATTACGGCACCTCCGCACTCCGCATGTCGCCCCTCGATCATCTTCGGCTTCACATTGAAGGTCTTGAGCCATAAGCCAAAGTGTGGGGTGACATGGAAGAAGGCCTCGCACACTATAATGAACGACGAGATATGGAGGATGGCGTCCGGAGCTAGATCATGAAAATCCGACCCATAATAGAACATGAGCCCCCTCACAAAAGGATCGAGGGTGAGGCCCAAGCCACGGAGGAAGTGAGGGACA
Organism: Aegilops speltoides; assembly: GCA_021437245.1. NCBI lineage: Eukaryota > Viridiplantae > Streptophyta > Magnoliopsida > Poales > Poaceae > Aegilops > Aegilops speltoides. The sequence goes on from CM038145.1 coordinate 33,187,079, forward strand.
AACACAACACACTCATTGGGCTCCGGCGTAGGGGTGACCTGCCCTGGAGCAGGAAGCCTGTGCCGGATGTCGGCGGTTAGATATCCGACCTCCCTAAGCTTCGCAATGTCGTCCTCTTGGATCGAGGAGGCCACCCACCAGCCTTGAGGGTTGGATCCGAACATATTGGAGGATCTGGGGTGTTTGGGCTTAGGTCTCGGGTGTTAGAACTCGAGGTGCGAGAAGGCGCGAGGAAGGTGGAAAAGAGGCATAGGCCTCGACCCCTTTATAAAGGGGGTGAATATCAAGAGTCCTCAGCGTGATCGCTTGAGGCTTATCTAAAAACACACGGGGTCATACCAACGGTCGTCGTGGGGTTACGCACGCCCATATTGATGGAAAATCCCGTAATAAGAGGAACTCGATCTCCGCTTTGACAGGATGTGCCAATAAAACCGCCTCGCAACGCGAGTCGAGGTAGGGCCGGTTTGTGTTGGACCAAGCCGCAATGCAAGGGCACGACGTACGAAGATTGCCAGCAGATCAGATTTATGCTATGTTCCCTACAATGGTATGTGAAGATCATCTTGCAGGTCCGGACACAGTTTGAGTGTTCGATGACTACTTTGGAGTATTCAGAGAAGGAACCCGCCTTGCAATGCTGAAGACAAGACTACGCGCCGGACTCATCATCATTGAAGCCTGGTTCAGGGGCTACTGAGGGAGTCCTAGATTAGGGGGTATCCGGACAACCGGACTATATACATCATCCGGACTATTGAAGCGTGAAGATACAATACTCAAGACTTCGGCCCGTGTCCGGATGGGACTCTCCTTTGTGTGGAAGGCAAGCTTGGTGATCCGGATATTGTGTTTCCTTCCTTGTAACCGTCTCCATGTAAACCCTAGCCCTCTCCGGTGTCTATATAACCCGGAGAGGTTGGTCCTTAGAAGGCCGATCACAATTACAATCATACCATCATAGGCTAGCTCTTAGGGTTTAGCCTCCACGATCTCGTGGCAGATCTACTCTTGTACTACCCATATGTCGGTGTACTAGAGTAGGGGTACCCTAGTATCCCGAACTTGTGCACGGGCAGTCGCAGCGCCCCGCAGCAGGGCTTGCCAGGTGACCGCCAAGGTCCCCCGTGGTTCCTTTGGAGCCATTCAAGAACAAAGTGTTCAAGTCAAGGAGACAAGGCCCCGGCAAGAGGAGATTGCCGGGAAGGCCAACCAAGGCATTTCAAGGAACTTGCCGCGACGCCACGCCGCCCCAAGAAGGCCCGCTGAGCGACAAGCTTGGGCGGCGAGACAACGATCATGGTAAGGCGCTCGCCGCAAAGCTACCACCCTATACCAGCTTCCAAAGACATCCACCAACGTGTCGTCCTGGGGCCTTCCCAGGCGCGCGTGGCGAGAAGCTATGCAGCCAGCGGTGCGAGGTGGCAAGCGGCGCTGACAAGATTACCATCGTGGCGAGCGGTGGCGCCCTTGACGGCCCCTTTTTGCACTGTTTGGGCGACACAGACGGGCATTTAATGCCTTTGTCCCCTGCCGTCAGGGTTAGGTAGGATACACTTTTCAGGTAGTTGTACCAACCGCAACTCCTTTTCCATTTTTACCCTTGCATACGTTGCCACCTGTCGGTGACCCTTTGAGCATATAAAAGGAGGCCCGTGCGCAACGTAGAGGGGGGTTCGAAACCAAAAAGCACTCACGCTCGGTCTCGTTAGCAGCTATAGTGTACTGTAGCACTCAGCACTCCCGAGCAAGAACACAATACAATCACAAAGCAGCAGTAGGAGTATTATCTCTCCGGAGAGCTCCGAAGCTGGGTAAACCACTGGCGTGCTTCCCCTTGATTCGCTCTTCGTGCGATCTCCGCCCCCCGCCGAACCGAAAGGGGCTCCGGTCCCATAGGTGTTCGTTCCCACGACATCTAATGGCGCGCCAGGTAGGGGGCGTCGAGGTTGTGTGAACCCGATCCGGCGTTCACGCGAGCTAGATCTTCATCTTCATCATCATCTTCATCGACATGCCACCGAAGAAGAAGGCTTCGGAGGTGGCTGCTCCATCCACGTCGATCCCACCGCCACCGGAGGGTGGTGGGGTAGACGCCGGCGGAGGAACGGGCGTCGACGAGGGAGCTCACGCTGCCGCCAGGTCCAAGGACAAGGCTGCGCAAACCTCGGCGTCCGTACATGCACCGCGCCCATCTCAAGAGGCGCGGGACCGACAGCGTCATGGTACTCGCGGTACCATACGTTCATTGGACCGAGATCGAGCTGGTGCATCTCGGGATGCTCAAGACCAGCATGCGCGCCAACATGCTGGCACGAGCAAGACACGGTCGCCTGGACGGGATCCTGCTCCTTCTAACATAGTTAGAAGTCCGAGCATATCCCGCTCCTCGCACCGTTCGCCACCGCCACCCAAAACTTCGTAAGAAGCTTTGGCACGAGCTCAACTGCTCCTGGATTACCCTCCAACGGCGGACAACATCGACGAATGGAGGACCACCATTCAGAGTCTCATCGGCTTCGCCAACGGCGACACTCCACGGCAGCCGAATGCATCGCAACCGCGGCAAGATTGCCAGGCGTGAGCCGATGGCGAAAAAACCGGTGGGGTGCGACCACCGTACACTCTCCGCCCCGAAGGCCAAGATCGCCGACTCACCGGGTCAACCTCGACACCGACTCCACCGCGTCGTCAGATCCACGAGCTCGTCGCGATCAGCACCAAGTTCTTCACGAACGACAGCAAGAAGATGCTCGTACTCGCATCGGGCGTTGAAGAGAAGCGCGGCGTCAATCGGACCAGCGCGTTGGGCCCGCTGTCAACATGCATGCGCCAGGGGAACCAGGCGACTTGCCGTACACGGTAGGTTGCCCTGCGTTCACTCGTGAGCTGCGGCAAGTCCAGTGGCCCAGCACGAAGAATGTCAAGCCAGACGTACCAGAGAAGTACGACGGCAAGTTGCATCCGTCAGAGTTCCTCAGCATCTACACCATCGCGGTGCAAGCTGCCGGGGCGAACGACAAGATCCTTGCCAACTACTTCCTGCTGGTGCTCGCCCAATGTCGTCTGGCTCATGCACTTGCCGGACAACTCCATATCCTCCCGGCAGATCTATGCCATCAGTTTGTCGGCGCTTTACAGCGCCATAAGCCTCATGGCTAAGAGAGCGACCTTCATCTGCCGCCCGTAAGGAAGGAGAGCCCCGCGCAAGTACATTCAGAGATTCAGCTAAGTACAGCGCAACATCTCAGATGTCCACCCTGCCACGGTCATCAGCGCGTTCCATCAGAACGTGCGTAACCGCAGGATGCGGGAGGAGATGGCGATGTGCAAGATCAGAGACGTCAGTGAGCTATACGCCCTGGCCGACAAGTGTGCCCGTGCTGAGGAAGGGAGGAGACTCCCCGGAGAGAATACCGGAGCAGGAGGATCTGACAGCGAAGATGCTGCCCCGGCAAGGAAAAACCGGCGGCGGAACAACAGGAAGAAGAAAGGCAAAGATGTGCTAGTCATTGAGCAGTCCGGCAACGGAGGTGGCGCCAAGGAAGCCGAAGCTGTGGCGGCCGCCGACAAGCAGGACGGCTCCGGCAAGCAGTACTGCAAGATCCACCGCACCAAGGGCCATGATCTCCAGAGCTGCAAGAAGGTCGAGAATCTTGTGGAGCAGCAAAAGGCTGAGTACGAGCGACGCGACAAGGAGAAGGCCCAGGAAGGTACTGGAGGATCCGGCAAGAAGCGCCCCGGCCGGGGAGGACGCCGCGGCAAGGCCAAGTAGCGGCAAGAAGACAGACCTCCCCGCGGCCGCGACAAGGATGAAGACGACGACGACGATGAAGATATGGAAGATGACGAGGCCGATGAGCAGGAGTTCCAAAAAGCCACAGAGGTCCTGTGCGTTGACGGAGGTGCTTCTCTGCATACTTCACACTGCCAACTCAAGAAGTGGGTGCGGGAAGTCAATGCGGCAGAACCACCCGTCGAATCACGCAAGCCTCTGAAATGGTCTAGCACGCCTATCATCTTTGATATTGAGGACCACCCTGATCGCATAGCTGTAGTCGGGTGCTTGCCGATGTTGGTTTCGCCAACTATCTGCAACCTCAAGGTCACTAAGATGCTAGTTGACGGCGGGGCCGGCTTGAACCTGATCTCCTGCGTGGTACTTCAGAAACTCCAGATCCCTGACAGCGAGCTCGAAGAGACCGGTACGTTCCAAGGAATCAATCTAGGAAGGAGCAAGCCAAAAGGGAAGATCACGTTGCCGGTGACATTTGGCAGTGAGTTGAACTTCAGGACTGAGAGGGTCACTTTTGACGTTGCTGAGTTTCCATTGCCTTACAATGGGATACTCGGTCGTCCACCGCTCGCCAAATTCATGGCAACCTCTCACTATGCATACAACGTATGCCAGGCCCGATAAGTGTCATCTCTGTCCCTGGCGACAAGAAGGATGCTCTTATCTGCGCCGACAAGATCTACCGGGAAGCAGCAGCCGCAGCTGAACGCAAGTCACTTGCCGCTGAAGCTCCCGGAGGGAAGAAGAAGACCAAGTCCGGCAAGAGTTCTGATGCCCACTCCGGCAAGCGCACCTCTTCGGAGTGCTGCGCTACCGTCGAGGACGCACCATCGAGCTCCACCGGCAAGTGTAAGAAGGCAATGGCAGCTCCGCTAGAAACCAAGAAGGTGCCCGCCAAGGAGGACGGCACTGGTGGTACCTTCACCATCAGTGCCACTCTCGACCCTAAAAAGGAAAGCGCGCTCGTTGCTTTCCTGCGGGCGAACGTCGACGTGTTTGCGTGGCAATCGTCGACATCCCCGGTGTTCCTAGGAAAGTAATCGAGCACCACCTTGCCGTCTGTCCTCATGCGCGGCCCGTCAAGCAGAAAGTCAGGAAACAAGCAGTGGAGCGCCATGAATTCATTGTAGAAGAAATCAAGAAGTTGGAAGCAGCAGGCCTTGTCAGAGGAGTGCTCCATCCTACGTGGTTGGCCAATCTCAGAGTCGCGCGCAAGGCAAACGGAAATGGAGGCTTTGTATCGACTTTACTGATGTTAATAAAGCTTGTCCCAAAGACCCATTTCCCTTGCCGCGCATTGACCAGATTGTTGACTCCATGGCCGGATGTGATTTGCTTTCGTTTCTTGATGCATACTCAGGATACCATCAAATCTTCATGGCAGAAGAGGATGAGGAGAAGACCGCATTCATCACTCCATGTGGCACATACTGTTTCATACGGATGCCTTTCGGTTTGAAGAATCTGGTTCAACATTTGCAAGGGTAGTCCATCACGCTTTTGAGCCACAAATGCACAGAAATGTGGAAGCCTATATGGATGACATAGTGGTCAAGAGCAAGGACAAGGCAACTCTGATTCAAGATTTAGACGAAACCTTTGCAAATCTGCGCAAGATCAACCTCAAGCTTAACCCCGAGAAGTGTGTGTTTGGAGTCCCCTCCGGCAAGCTTCTCGGGTTCTTCGTGTCTCAGCGGGGAATTGAAGCCAATCCCGACAAGATCAAGGCCATTGAGCAGATTGAAGCACCAAAGCGCGTCAAGGATGTACGAAGGCTTGCCGGTTGCGTGGCTGCTCTCAGCAGGTTTATCTCTAAGTCTGCTGAGCGCGCCCTGCCGTTTTTCAATATATTAAAATGGCAGGTCCAATGAAATGGACTCCGGAAGCGGAGGCTGCGCCGCAGGACTTGAAGAGATACCTGTCCTCCACTCCAATACTTGTCGCACCTAAGCCACAAGAGAAGTTGCTGCTATATATAGCGGCAACCAATCAAGTGGTTAGTGCTGCGTTAGTAGCGGAGATGGAGGCGGATGATGAGCCAGCAACCACGGCAGAAGCATCCAGCGACAAGCAGGGGGCTTCCCCGACAAGCTCTGGTCCCGACAAGGATGGATCTGCGCAGGCACAAGAGGAGAAAGAGAAGAAAATGGTGCAGCGCCCAGTTTACTTTGCCAGTTCCCTTCTGCAGGGGGCTAGGTCAAGGTACTTTGGTGTGCAGAAATTGCTTTTCGGCCTTCTCATGGCCTCGAGAAAGCTGCGCCATTACTTCCGAGCACATGAGATCACAGTTGTCACTCGTTTTCCGCTTAAGAGGATACTGCAGAATCCAGAAGCAACAGGCACGATTGTCGAGTGGGCACTGGAACTGTCAAGCTTTGGCCTCAAGTTTGAGAGTACTTCGACTATCCAGAGCAGAGCATTGGCAGAATTCATAGCGGAGTGGAAGCCAACACCAGATGAAGAAATTCCAGAGAAGAGCATCCCCGTCAAGGAAGCAAGCAAAGAGTGGCTGATGTACTTTGATGGTGCCTTCTCGCTGCAAGGCGCCGGTGCGGGCGTGCTACTTGTCGCGCCCACCGGAGAGCACCTCAAGTACGTAGTCCAGATGCACTTTCCCGAGGAGCAAGCAACAAACAATACTGCAGAGTATGAAGGTTTGCTTGCCGGTCTCAGGATCGCGGCTGACCTTGGGATCAAGAAGCTCATTGTCAGGGGTGACTCGCAGCTTGTCGTCCGCCAAGTCAACAAGAATTATCAGAGTCCGTTGATGGAAGCCTACGTTGACGAAGTGAGAAAGTTAGAAGAGCACTTTGACGGCCTACAGATGGAACATGTTCCGAGAGCTCAGAACGACATCGCTGATGGCCTGTCGAAGTGCGCTGCACTTAAGTTACCTGTGGAACCAGGGATTTTCATGCTCAAACTGACTCAACCATCCATAACAACATCGACTAGACAGAGCAAGAAGAGGAAGTTGATTTCTGGTGACTATTTTCCGCAGAGCTCCCCGAAGCCGCCGCCAAGAAGGTCCCCAAGATCAACACCAAGGGTGCTGAGGAGCAGTCTGCTCCGGCAAGCCCTAGGATTTGTTCCGTTGAAGCAGACGCTCCCGACAAGTTTCGCTCCGACAAGCTCGTCGGGGAACATCAAGCTCCGGCTGGGCCGCAGGTTCTCGCCGTAGAAGCGGATGTTCCCGCAGCAGCATATCTGCCTTTAGTCCTTGTTGTCGAGCCACAGGCTCCAGCGTGGGCGCAGCAAATTGTCCGTTTCCTTCAGACAGGAGAACTTCCCGAAGAGCAAGAAGAAGCGGAAAGAGTAGCTCGGCAGTCAAGTATGTACCAGTTTGTCGACAACACACTGTACAGAAGAAGATTCAACGGTGTGAAATTGAAGTGTATTCACCGGGAAGATGGACAGAAGCTATTGGCAGAGATACATGGAGGTATATGTGGTCACCACATTGGCGCAGGAGCGCTTGCCAAAAGCATTCCGCAAGGTTTCTTTTGGCCGACAGCCTCCGGGATGCAACCGCACAAGTAACCAAGTGCGCGGTTGCAAGGCCCATTCCAAGCAGATACACCAGCCAGCTCAAGCTCTCCAGATGATCCCTTTATCCTGGCCATTTTTGGTCTGGGGGCTCGACATCCTCGGCCCCTTTCCCCGAGCTGTCAGGGACTTTGAGTACTTGTACATTGTAATCGACAAGTTCACAAAGTGGCCGGAAGTGGAAGCAGTGAGGAAGGTGACAACACAGTCAGCAGTCAAGTTCTTCAGGTCGATTGTTTGCCGCTTCGGGATCCCTAACAGGATCATCACCGACAACGGCACACAATTCACGAGCCGCACCTTCATGCAGTACGTCCAAGATCTTGGCGCCAAGGTCTGTTTCGCTTCTGTTGCTCACCCGAGAAGCAACGGTCAAGCGGAGAGGGCAAATGCTGAAGTGCTGCGCCGCTCAAGACCAGACTTTCGACAGCTGCGCAAGTCGCGGAAAGAACTGGATCGAGGAGCTGCCGTGGTTCTTTAATCGATCAGACGACACCAAATCGAGCCATCGCCGACACCTTTCGCTCTAGTCTATGGAGCAGAGGCAGTTCTCCCCACGGAACTCGTGATACGGTCGCCTCGAGTGCTCGCTATGACGAAGTTGAGCAAGAGCAGCTGCGACAAGATGACGCTACGCTCCTTGAGGAGGACCATCTTCAGCTGCTGTCAGACGAGCTGCTCGCTACCAGCAAGCTTTGCGCCGCTATCATAGCCGCAAAGTTAATGACAGAAGTCTCGAGGAAGGCGACCTTGTTCTTTGGCGCGTTCAGTCCGCCAAGAATTCCAACAAGTTGGCGCCGAAGTGGGAAGGCCCTTACCGGGTGAAACGAGTCACTAGGCTCCGGCGCCGTTCGCCTTGAGACCAAGATGGCTTTCCGTGAGCAACTCCTGGAACATTGAGCATTTTCGTAAGTTTTACCCGTAAGGCGCGGTTGCCGGAACCTGTTCCGGCAACCACCTTTTGTACAAGTCTTGCCGCTGTTGCATGTAATCCTTTGTCCAAAGCCGGGCACAGACCTCGTGCATAAATAAAACTCATGTGCTCCGCACATCTTGTCAATTTCATGCTTTCTATTTTTTGCATGTGTTATCTAACACTTTGTGCAGCACCTACCCCCGGTAAGCAATAACGAGCCTTAAGGCTCCATATCTTTATTTTCTCTTCTTTCTCTTTCTCAAAAAAAGGAAGGTTCCCTCGCCCACAAGTTTGCCGGGGGGGAAGGAGGAGATAATGGTGTGGACCAGGCGTCGTTCGAGAAAGTTTCGCCTTGCCAGGATGCAAACGACAGTAAAGCTAAGTTGCTAAAGTTTGAGCAATCAGTTTTAAATTTTTTTAAGTTATCTCCCTTGAACGACCGTGCTTTGTATGGAAAACCTGTGCGCGGAGGAACCAACTCGTAGCTAGTTGCACCCTTACTTTGTTTCGAGTCCGCTCAACAACATAAATGAGCTGCGACTAGTTGCGACAAGGTTTCTTGTCGGTAGCGGCACCGCCAGCAAGCCGCTCACGTTCCGCACTCAGCGCTCGGGGCTAAGGTGCCTACGCTGACAAGTTCCCTAAAAGCGTAGGGCAAAAACATACAAAGGAAGGAATCAAGTAAAGGAAATAACATAGCATTCGATACCCAAAATGAAAGTTATATTACAAGGTAGCTTGTCGCAGCTCTAATAGATTGTTCTCGTAACACGACCAGCAGCAACAAGAAAAGGAGGAAATGGGCGGCCTAATCAACGCGATCGCCATCAACCCTCTTGACTTCGTTCACCTTGTCCACAATGAGTGCGACAAGGGCCTTGAGCGCTTCCAGATCAGCATCCGCTGGCAGCTTCTTGAGGACATTGGTGAGGTTGAGGCCCGGGTTGCGGAAAGCCACCTTCACCAACACCTTTTGAAGAACTCTCGCGCAGATCGCGTGCGACTCGTCGGCCAGCTGCTTTGGGATCCTTTCCTGGAATTTCTGGAGGGCCGTCGCCACGCCTTTGAAGAACAAGGTGAGCTTGGCGCTGGGCTGGAGGTTCTCATTGGAGGAATATCCGAAATCCTCCAGCCCTAGCTGCGCTAGCTCCCTGTTGATGTCTGCGGCAACGTCCATGAGACCCTCCGTCCAGTGCTCCACATTCTCCCTGAAGGTGTTCTGGTGGCGGCAGCACTCGACAAGAGCTCCTCGTTGGCCTTGATCTCCTTCTTCAAGGCCGCTTCCCTCCTCGGCGCCGCCCAGCTGCCTTAGTCAAAGTAGCCAGCTTCAACTCAAGATCAGCGTTGAGACCTTGGCGGCGCCAGCTCCTTGCCCTTCTCGACGAGACGACCTGCAGATCACCGTGGGCATGGGCGTTCTTCTCGGCCACGCTGGAGCGCGGCAAGCTCTTCATCCCTCGCCTTGAGATCGGCCTCTAGCTGCGCCACCTTCGTCTCCAGCTCCTTCTTGGCGGCCTCAGCAGCTGCGGCAGCATCCTTTGCCTCCTTGAGAGCCCCGCCGAATGTCTGTTCTCACGCGGCAAGCTCCTCCTCATGGCTGTCAAGATTGACCTTCCGCTGCGCCAACTCGCCTTCCCGCGCAAAAAGATCCTCGGCGGCAAGCCGCTGTTGCTCTTCAGCTTCAGCCTTCTCGAGGAGGAAGGCTTTCCGCGCCTCAACGAGTTGCGCCCGCTCCTTTGCAATGGACCGGAGGGCTTCCTGGTTGCGACTCCGGAGCTCCTCCGCATGCTTCTCGATATCCGCTCCCGCCTGCGAGACAAGCGCTTCCCGGGATTCCACCTTGGCTTGTCGGGCGCGGTAGAGTGACACCAGCTTCCGCAGCAGTTGCTCTTCCTCAGACTCGCCACTACTACTGCTTGGCGTGTCAACCAGCGTTAGCCCAGCGGAGGCGAGCACCTCTCCATCAAAACTTTCTCCTTCGACCGGCGCCCTGGAGCTTGAGGCCCAGGGGAGCTTGATGAAGACACCATCGCCGGCCTTCAAATAGGCGCTGGGCTGGGGCTCTTCAGAGCCTGACGCTGCACCAGCGATGGAGGGATCGGCGGTCGGCGTAGCGCCTTGCGCTCCTGCGGCCTCGGGGCCGTCAGTGCGATCGCCGGACCCCTCGCCAGCTCCTGCGGTGGCAACCTTGGCGGCCTCTTCGCCGGCAGGATCATCAGCGCTGGCTTCTCCTTCGGTGGCAGCGGCGCGCTGGTGTTGCGCTGCTTCTCTCGCCCGGTGGCCTCGGTCTCCATCGGCTCCGTGGAAGATGGATCTGACGGCCGGAAGAGGGAGAAAAGTCAAGAAAATATCCAAAAAGAAAATCAGAAGAAGAAGAACCCAAGGGAAGTTTTCAAGCAAGAAGGGTTACCTGTGCTAGGATCTGCAGTCATGGGCTCCACCACCGGGGGGTCGCTGGTGCTGTCCCTAGCCGGAGAACCGTCCCTTGCCGGAGAACGCTCCCTTGCCGGGGAATCCTCCCTTGGCAGTGTAGTCGAAGCAGATAGCATCTCGGGGGCGGCTTCCGGTTGCTTCTGGTGAGGCTGCTCTGCTCCTACACAAACCAGTAATCAAATGTCAGCAAAGAAAGAGCACCCATGCACGCCGAACAGCGGGAAGTAAACCATATACTTACACCGGGGCTGCGCTGGGGCTGCTTGGGAGAAGTTGCTGGTCCGGCAAGGAATCTCGGCGCGCCCCTATTGTCATGTGGGCTCGCCCTCGATGATAATCACCGGCCTTGGCTCTTTCTCCGCTCTTCGCCAGGGTCCTGAAAAGGAATGAGTTCAGAGTAAAGCAAATCAGATGCAAGACAAAAACAGCAAGAATTGAAGAACTACAAGTACAGCGAAGAATCTTACTCTTCTTCTTCCTCGTCGGAGCTGAGCGCGGAGAGGTCGAAGTCTGGCCCTCTTTCGGCGCCACGAGGCGGAGGAGTAGGCTCCCTTGATCGCTTGGCGGGGCAAGGCGGATCGAAGCGGCGGTCCGGAGGACCCCGCCCAGCTTGCTACAAGATGGCGAGACGCCCCTCCTGCAACGGTGCTTGTCGCGTGGAGCGTGTCTCGCGGGCGCGACGGCTGTTGACTCGCTCGCCGCCTCGCTACGCCCCCTGCCTTGCGGAGGCGCCTTCTTGGTGGAGCTGGGGGCTCTGCTTGCGGCAAGCTACTTGAAGATGGTGAGCCGCTGGCACCCTCGGCGGGCTCACTCGACTTGGCTTCAGGCTCGGTGTCGGTGTCAAAACCGGCGGATCTCGGGTAGGGGGTCCCGAACTGTGCGTCTAGGCGGATGGTAACAGGAGACGAGGGACACGATGTTTTTACCTAGGTTCGGGCCCTCTCGACGGAGGTAAAACCCTACGCCCCGCTTGATTAATATTGATGATATGGGTAGTACAAGAGTGGATCTACCACGAGATCAAGGAGGCTAAACCCTAGAAGCTAGCCTATGGTATGATTGTTGTAATGTATGTTGTCCCACGGACTAAAGCCCTCCGGTTTATATAGACACCGGAGAGGGCTAGGGTTACACAGTAGTCGATTACAATGGTAGGAGATCTACATATCCAGATCGCCAAGCTTGCCTTCCACGCCAAGGAAAGTCCCATCCGGACACGGACGGAGTCTTCAATCTTGTATCTTCGTAGTCTTGGAGTCCGACGGATAATGATAATCCGGCTGTCCGGACACCCCTAGTCCAGACTCCTCAAGAGTCTCTGAACCAGGCTTCAATGACGATTAGTCCGCGCGCATAATGTTCGGCATTGCAAGGCGGGTTCCTCCCTTGAATAATCCAGAGAAGATCATGAACACCAGGATAGTGTCCGGCTCTGCAAAATAAATTCCACGTTCCACCATAGAGAGAATAAAAGGTACACCAGTTCAATCTGCTGACGTATTATGCGGCGTGACATCACACCACTACCAGGCTTTTACTTGAATCGTTTTTTTTACTATACCACCTCAGCACGTTTAGCGAAGCGGTTTCCTTGGCATGTCTTGTCGAAGCAGAGATCATGTTCCCCTTATTCCGGGATTCTCATCAATACGGACGTGAGTAACCCAACCACGCCATTGATGGTGGCGCTTGGGAGATAAGCGAGTTTTACCAGGCCGGTGGGGGACGCATAGTTTTCGTCCGCCTATACATAAGGGACAAGGATTAACCTTCTCACCTACGCCTTCTTCCTCCTTTGCTTATCCGTCTCCGCGCACTCAAGCTCCAATGCCCAAGCTCGCGCATCTCGCCTTGACCTTCTCCGAATATGTCCGGAGCGGTAGGCAAGTGGTGGGCCTCCACCATTAAGGAGGAGCACATCACCAAGCTGCGCGGCGCCGGATACCTTCCCGGCGATATCGCGCACTGGCTGCCCGACGAGGGGCAGCTCATCCCTACCCCTGGGCCTCATGAGAGGGTCGTCTTCCTCCCCCACTTCCTCCGCTCGGGCAGCTCATCCCTACCCCTGGGCCTCATGAGAGGGTCGTCTTCCTCCCCCACTTCCTCCGCGGACTGGGCTTTCCGCTCCATCCATTCGTCCGGGGGCTCATGTTCTATTACGGCCTGGATTTCCACGATCTGGCGCCGAACTTCATCCTCAACATCTCGGCGTTCATCGTCAGGTGCGAGGCCTTCCTCTGCATCCGCCCCACTTCGCCTGTGGCTCAAGACCTTCAACGCTGTCAAGGTTGTGAAGGGCATGCAAGCGAAATGCGGAGGCGCCATGTTGGGTAAATTGCCCAACGCCCTTTGGCTCGGCGGGCCTTTGTGGACTCCGTCAAGGGGTGGCAATCGGTGGTTCTACATCACCGAGCCGCAAGCCCACATGGGCGGCGGCCCCGAGTTTAGATTCGCATCCCCACGCAGCTCACTTCGAAAGAGAAGGGCTTGCAGGGGGCAACTGATGGAGGTGACGGACTCCGAGCCTGCATCCAGAAGCTGGTGAGCAATAAGCTCAGGCTCGTCGACGTGGTCCAAGTCATGCTCATCCGCCGGATTCTCCCATGCTAAGAACGGGCATTTAATCTGTGGGAGTTCAATCCGGAACAGCACCAGGTGCTGAGCGGGCTCTTCGATACAACATACGAAGGCGCCTGAAGGGTGCTGTTTAAGGGCACCGAAGCCCCCGCATCCGCGATGGAAGATCGCGGATTCAGCTCGCAGCATCCAACTGACGAGGTAAGTGATTCAACCCCATTACGGGACACTTGTGATAATCCAATTGATTCTAGAGGGGTTTCATTCTGTCTCTTCCTTTGACAGGAATGGATGTAGAAGGCCAAGCTGCTTATCAGCCCGGCTCCCATGCCGAAGACCCAAGTGGACGCCCGCTAGCAGGGGCTGCTGGTTCCGCACCGCACGTGGTGCCGAGAAGAAGGCCAAGAAGGTGGCCGGGACTCGAAGAGTTCTCAGAATCAAAGGCCCGACGACGACGCACTCCTCCCGAGACGAGGAGGAGTACTCTCTCCGGAGGAGGGAGAGAAGAAGAGGAAGGCTTCCCAATAGGGAGGCCAAGGATCCAAGAGGGGAGAACTATCCCCGGACAGTTTCGCCAACACCATCATTGGCGAGGATGAATGGTCTCCAAGGGCCGACGTCCGGCAAGATCGTAAGTATCCGAATCTTTATATGCAATTTCTTTCGTGTCGCCAGAGTGTCCTTAATGCCGCATTCGCCTCGTAGTCCGCCGATGACGATCTCCCGACTCATCGAAGCGGGTCGCTGGCCCTGGCCGGATGTGGATTCACTTCCGACCGCTTTCTACCCCACGCCACCGACGAGGACGCCGAGGTGGGATCCCAGAGAGGAACCCATCAGAGGAGGCTCCGAGGCGCCGTCGGGCAGCTCTCCGGACTTTGCGCCGACTCTACACCGAACCCGCAGTGGTTCCAGAGTCCGGCAAGCGCCCTTCAAAGAAGGGCAAGACCGTGACACCGCGGCCTCCGCCCAACCGAGGCACCGGATAACTCTGTTGGAGGCGCTTAAAGGCGCTCCATCGAGGAAGAACACCGCACTATCATGAGTGCGGTGATTCAAAAGGTTCAGCTCGCCAAAAGCGGATGACCGAAGCTCGCAGCAGCCTTCTAACAAAGCTTTGAGGTAAGAAGTTAAAATTATGTAATGTAATACCGCATAGACAGTAGCCCTTGATGCTTAGTTCGGTGTTCGGAAAGAAAAGCCGGACTGAGGATCTAACAAGATATACGCAGGGTTGCCTAAAATATGTCAATATGGGTTTGCAGGCTGCGCTGCTGACCTCTGCCGCACTAACGGCGGAGGTCGATGTGCTAAAGCAGGATCTCGAGCGGTCCGAGCGAGAGCTCGGCCATGCGAAGAAGCAGCTCGAGGACAAAGAAGGTGAGTAACACCACTTTGAATGGTTACCTTACAGAAAAGGATTTTGGTTGCAATAAAATTAGCAAGGATAATATGGGTATTGCAGGGGCCACGAACGAGGTGGCAGCCCTGAAGGAGGCTGTGTCCGCGGCCGAACGCAGCGCGGCCGCGGAGCGGGAAGAGCGAGAGAAGCAGGAGGCACGGGTGGCGGAAGTGCGGCAAGAGCTCCAAGCTCTCATGGAGAAGCATGAGAGTTTGGAGCGTGACTCCAAGACTCGAGAGTCCGAGCTTGCCTCGGCTCTCGAAAGTGCCAAGTCCGCCAAGGCCGAGGCCCATAAGGCCCTTCAGGAGGTTGAGGATATAAAGAAAATAGCGGCGGGTAAGGCATTTTTCATGCAAAGCAAGCATGTTAATGTAAAATACCTAACACTTACCCGGATTCGAGCTCTCGTATGCTTGCAGATCTGCCACGAGTGCGTCCGATGCCGCCGATTCTATCGTGGCGAGGAGGAGCTTGACGGAGAAGGTCTTCGTCTCAAGACGCTGAGGCCGCCATCCGGTGCTTTCAAGCGACCAAATGAAGCAGCTGGTCGAACTCCACAAAGTAGCTGAGGAGACCATGAAGGGCCTTATAGTCCAGCTGTGGCCTGGACAGGCCATGCCTGGAAGCTACTTTGGCCTTGTGCGGCGGCTGGTGGATGCGTGCCCCTGGGTTGAGGTTATCAAGCGCTCCGCCTGTATTGAAGGTGCTCGTCGGGCCCTTGCCCGCACAAAGGTGCATTGGGGCAAGCTGGATGCGGAGAAGCTTCTCACGGACCCACCGCCACCGGGCAAGGAGTATCGCACGCCCGAGATGTATTATAAAACTGTCCTGAAGGGATCCCGCGATATTGCGGATGAGTGCCCCCGAAATGTAATCTTTAAGTAAACTCGTTATGTATTATCCTGCGCACTAAAACTTTGTTCATGTGCGCGTTAAGCAACGCTTGTTTAATTTAAAATATTACCTTCTGTGCGGCCGTTTATAAAATCTGAGAGATGGCAAGTCGTTGGCTTTAGCCCCCAAGCCACGAGTGCTGGGGTGTTCGGGATAAACTTGAGCACTCTTGTTCCCATCTTTGGGTCCATCTAGGGAGGCGCTCAACACAACGAACAAGGCAACCGGACTTATAATGCTTGAACACTCTCACTTAGCCATAGAATTCTATAATTTTAAATTTCGTGAAGCTCGGTATTCGAAGACCGAATCTGGGCGCTATCCACGCCTTCATCGACATTGTCCGGAAGTTCGTCAAGCGGCGTGAGTCTTTATGACCCGAAAAACCTCTCTAACAGCGACTCAGTCTCTCGCCTTATCATGCCGCCAGTTTTAGCTTTCCATCGAGGCGCCGCCCAGCTCAACCGCGCAATCGCAGTGGTTCTCCAAGGCCACCTTAGCCGATGAACGGAACGTAAGGCACCAAAACGTGGGAGCCGCAAACCCAACTATTGACCCAAGACATGATTCGGAGCCGATTCATATAATGCTATAAGTTCGGGGTGCCGCACTTGTGAAAGTGTTCGGACTTATCACACCATAGAGTGGGGAACATAAGCCCCTGGTGTATTAGGCCGTAACAAAATATACGGGCGCAAGATGTCATATAATGAGCATATATATATAAAAGGTAATGCAATTGCAAACGAAAGGTGATGCATTATGCATGAAAGAAAGTCTGCTAAGAGAGCGGACTGATACAAACAGTGCGGTAAGCAAGGGATTTGGACTAAGTAAACATGTCCCCCTCCAGGGGTGAGCTGCGGACTTGGTGTATACAATTTAATTGAATGCTCGTAATTGAGACCACCTGAGTGTTCGTCGCAGCCTTCTTTAGTCCCTGACTATTGCATCATGAGTTCGGCAGGTTCGCCGCCGGACAGGGCTTCTGGATAACGGAGTCCTGTGTACATGAAAGAAGAAAAATAAAAAATAAAGAAAGGGGGAACACTTGCGAGCCCCTGGTGTGGTCGAAACGCACTCTGGGTCCATTGCGATCGTGCCCCTTCCCCTGTGCCCATGGTATCTCCAAAGCGTAATGATGTACGCGGAGTGTTATTCTTGCGATCATGCGTGGGCGGGTTGGGGCGCATTGCTACGCTGCTCTTATCGCGCCAGTGGTCTTGGTTGGTATTGCTTCGGTAGCGTTTTTTTGTATCCGCCGCTTAACGGCCGGACTCGAGAATTGCCTTAAGAGGCTGCTCAGATTCTGCCGCGAGCAGCTGTATGTTCCTCCGTTCGAGGGCGCGCTATGATTCCCATTGACCGTGATGACTCCACGAGGGCCTCGCATTTTGAGCTTTAGGTATGCATAATGCGGCACCGCTGAATTTTGTAAACGCTGTTCGTCCGAGCAGAGCGTGATAGCCGCTGCAAACGGGACTATGTCAAGATTAACTCTTCACTCCGAAATTATCCGGGATCCAAGACCAATTCCAGTGTGATCGAGCCTGCATAGCTTGGCTTCCACTCCTGGTATGACACCTTTAAAGGTTGTCTTTGTAGGTTTAATCCTTGATGGGTCTATGCCCATTTTGCGACCGATCCCGATAAAGCAGGTTCAGCTACTGCCGCCGTCCATCAGGACTCTCGTGAGGTGAAATCCATCGACTATTGGGTCTAAAACCAATGCGGCGAATCCGCCATGGCGTATGCTGGTCGGATGGTCTCTTCGATCGAAAGTGATCGGACAAGAGGACCATGGATTGAACTTCGGGGCGACTGGCTCCATCGCATAGACGTGCCTTAGTGCGTGTTTCCTCTCCCGCTTGGGTATATGGGTCGCGTAAATCATATTCACCGTCCGCACTTGTGGGTGAAAACCCTTCTGTCCTCTATTGTTCGGCGATCGGGTCTCTTCCTCGTCGTCGCTATTTAGCCCCTTGTCATTGTTTTCGGCAATTAACTAGCTGGCCTGCTTGAACACCCAGCAATCTCTATTAGTGTGGTTAGCTGGCTTTTCAGAGGTGCCATGTATCTGGCATAAGCGGTCGAGTATTCGGTCCAGATTGGACGGACCCGGAGTGGTTCTTTTGAATGGCTTCTTCCGCTGACCGGGTTTGGAGCCTCGGCATCCGGCGCGCATCGCCAGATCCTCCTTATCGCCGCCAAGCACGCGGCGCTTGTTTTTGTTTCGACGTGACCTGCCGTTGTTGTCCTTAGTATTCGGACTGCCAGAATATTTACAGAGGTTGTTGCTGCGAGCTAGCCAGCTGTCCTCTCCTGCGCAAAAGCGGGTCATTAGGGATGTGAGGGCTGCCATGGATTTCGGCTTTTCCTGCCCCAGGTGCCGGGCTAGCCATTCATCCCGGATGTTATGTTTGAAGGCTGCAATTACCTCTGCATCCGGACAGTCGATGATTTGGTTTTTCTTTGTCAAGAACCGTGTCTAGAATTGTCTGGCCGATTCGTCTGGCTGCTGAATAATGTGGCTTAGGTCATCGGCTTCTGGTGGTCGCACATATGTGCCCCGAAGTTGTCGAGGAATGCGGCTTCCGTGTCTTCCCAAAGACCCAATTGACTCTGCGGGCAAGCTATTTAGCCAATGCCGAGCTGGTCCTTTAAGCTTGAGGGAGATACTTGATGGCATGGAGATTGCCGCCGGGCCATGTGTATGTGGAGAAGATAATCTTCGATCCAAACCGCTGGGTCTGTTGCCATCGTGCGATTCGATGTTTACGGGTTTAAACCCTTCGGGATTTGATGATCCATTACTTCGTCAGTGAAGCATAGCGGGTGTGCGGCGCCTCTGTATTGAGCAATATCGCGATGCAGCTCGAGAGAGCGCTGTCTGCTGTGTTCGGCCCGGCCGGGGTTATTGTATCCGGTGTGACGGTATTCGTCGTGGGTCGTGGGGCGCCCACGTGATCCGTAAATGGATCTGGATTGTTTTGCTTTGTCCTCCAATATGTCTCGCAAGTCCGGCGCGTTCCCTATTGGCCTCGTACTTTTGGAGTGATGCCGGGGTACGGTCTTGGCTAGGGGCCTGGATGCCTCTCTGTCACGACCACGGGGTGGTCGGTCTGCCATATCGTGCGCTGGTGATTGAGGTATGTATGCTTCCTCCTCTAATTGGGGGAGCAGCTTATGCCTTGGGTAACTTTTGAGGGGCGCTCGAAGTTTATACTCTTGTCGCGAGGACCTCGGTCCATCGATCGGCCAGCAGGTCCTGATCAGCTTGAAGCTGTTGCTGCTTTTTCTTTAGGATGTTTGCTGTGGCGATAAGCCTGCGCTTGAAACACTCTTGTTAGACGGGATCCTCAGGTACGACGAATTTGTCATCGTTGAGGCTTGCTTCGTCTTCGGAGGGAGGCATATAGTTATGATCCTCAACCTCTTCGTCCGCCTCTCATGAGGGCTTGCTTTTGCATCCTCCCGCGCTGAGTCGTCCGGAGGGGATTGTCTTCGCACTCTCGGGGTATTATTATCTCCGTGCTGAATCTCCATTCTTGCTGTGGCGGATTTAGAGCGCGCCGCTTAACGCCGGCGCTTGGGCTGCTTTTTAAAGAGTCCGCCTCCCGCTTCTTTGCCGCCCCCTCTTTTGGGGTGTCCACCATATATATGTCGATGACGAGGTGGTCTTCCAGGCCCTGTAGGTGCTGGTTCTGTTCGCTCTCCGGCATCGCCGCCCATAGCGCCGATGTCATCGGAGTCGTAGTCTAGCATGTCGGTAAGATCGCCGACGGTGGCTACAAAGTGGGTGGTGGGTGGGCTCTGAATTTCTTCGCCGTCTGAACCCCAACCATCCTCGCCATAGTCCGCCAGACTCTCCCGATGACGAGATATACTTTAGCGAAGTTTAGGATGTCGCCAAAGGGCGAGTGTTGGAAGATGTCCACGGCGGTGAATTCCATAACCGCGCCCAATCCAATCGATTGGTAGGGCGCGGGAGGTTCGGAGTCCGCAAGGAGTCCGCGCCCGGAATCACGAAGTTTCGCAGGGACAAGATTAGTGTTCGCCCATCGCCGCGGATGTTGAAGCCCCGGGCGGCGCTCATCCATCGCCTCGATCCGGGCGATCAGCTCCGACTAATGGCCAAGCGGATCCATGTGCCGCCACCAAGGCACTGCTCGTGGCAGAGCTAGATCATGCCCATCGCCACAAAGGCGGCGCTGGCAGTGGCTCGAGTCCGTCAAGATCATGTCTCCGCGACATCGGCCGTGAAGTTTAGGCTTCGAATCGACTGACGGCCAGGGGCGAGCTTCGATCTGCTCCAGATGGCCAAGTGAATTAGCCCGCAAAGGCGAAGCTTCCGACACGAAGATCTGTCCGGGAGAAAAGTCTCACCCGACAGCGTTGTTGGTTGAAGACGCCATCAAGCCTATCGGTGACGACACGCAGGAACTCTCAATGAAAGCACCAATGTCGGTGTCAAACCGCGGATCTCGGTAGGGGGTCCCGACTGCGCGCCTAGGCGGATGGTAATAGGAGACGAGGGACACGATGTTTTTACCCAGGTTCGGGCCCTCTCGACGGAGGTAAAACCCTATGTCCTACTTGATTAATATTGATGATATGGGTAGTACAAGAGTGGATCTACCACGAGATCAAGGAGGCTAAACCCTAGGCTAGCCTATGGTATGATTGTTGTAATGTATGTTGTCCTATGGACTAAAGCCCTCCGTTTTATATAGACACCAGAGAGGGCTAGGGTTACATAGAGTCGGTTACAATGGTAGGAGATCTACATATCCGTATCGCCAAGCTTGCCTTCCACGCCAAGGAAAGTCCCATCCGGACATGGGACGGAGTCTTCAATCTTGTATCTTCGTAGTCTTGGAGTCCGGCGGATAATGATAGTCCGGCTGTCCGGACACCCCCTAGTCCAGGACTCCCTCACTCGGCAAGCTCTCCCTCGCCGACAAGCTCTCCGGCAAGCTCATCTCGATCGGCAAGGCTTGCCGCCTCGGCTGCCTCTGCCTCCTCCACGGTGAATCCAAACTCGCCCGGGGCGGCGGCTGCCGCCGCCTTTTCCGCCCTAGTGGCGATGCGCCGCATCTCCGCGTCGGTGGTGTCACGGGTGAGGCTTTTCTGCTCATCGGAGCGGACCGCCACCTCCACCAAGCCATCGAAGAACTGCTGCACGACATCGCTCAAGGGCTCTCGCCAAGTTGGAACAATTCCATGCGAATCGCACAACGGCATCATTGCACGGATGCGGTCAAGCGAGGAATTGTTGCACAGCGGAACGACACCCTGCGGCAACCTGAACCATTCGGGATGCTGAGGGTCATGCTTGAACAGCTCCTTGAGCATCGCGTCCAGCTCCAGGACAGTGAAGTTGAAGTTGAGACCCGGGCGCAGCCTCATGATGTCCGCCGGGCCCCCGAACTCCCAGGCGGGTCTCCTCCTCTCTTGCAGGGGGGCGATGCGGCGGCGAAGAAAATCTGCGCCAACGGCGCCTACAGTAAGCCCAGCAAGCCTGAGGCGCAGGATCCGGGTGACGGCAATCTTCAGCCTATCGTCTTCCGGCGCCAAGTTACTCAATCGTTGCCGCCTTCTGCTGGGGCTTACGCCAAGCAGTGAATGGCTGCGGTTCTCCTCGACGATCCAGCACCAGTCTGCTCTCCACTCCTCCCATTTGCTGTGGAGCTCCCCCTCTAGATAAGCTTCCTTCTTGCCGGCTCTCGAGATCCAGGCGATTCCGCCGGATAAAGGCTCTCCTATCTCGACCCGGGGCATAAAGAAGTGGCGGAAAAGGGCTACATTTGGATGGACTCCGACAAAGTTTTCACAGAGATGTGCGAAAACTGCCATTGTCAGAACAGCATTGGGGGTGAAATCAAGGAGGTGGAGCCCGTAGGTGTTCATGATATCATAGAAGAATTCAGAGAAGGGCGGGCAGCGCCCGCAGTGGAAGAACAGCGCGAAGAAAGGGTATCCATTCAGAGCCTGCTCGAAGCGGCGGAGAGTACCTTCGCACGGATGCGCCGCGTCTCCGTCGACTGTAAGAGGTACTACCACCCTCAGCCCTTGCGGCGAGCTCGGGGAAAGTTGCCGCTCCTTTCAAGAACGCCGAGCATGCAGCCCTCGGCCGACTTCACAGCCTTCCCGGTTTTCAGAGCCATGGCGGAGGTAGTGGGGAGATCGAAGGCGCAGGGCGCCAAGCGGCGATGAAGGGAGCGCGCTCTCTCTCGGCTTTGGAAGAAGGGGGGAGCGGCGAAGATTTCTGAGATTGGAAGTAGCAACTGGCGAGATGGAGGAACTGCCCCTGTTTCCCCTGCTTATAAAGAGGGAGGGGGCGGACATTCCGTTTTTCCGAATAAAGAACCACCCACGATCTCTCCCACGACGCCGCATTCAACGCGTGCCGTTAGGGGAGGGCGCGGTGGATACGGAGCAAGATACGGCGTAAACCAGGCCGCGCGTGCCCGTGCCATGCTTTGGGCCTGGCCCAACAGCTCTAGGCACCGTGTGTGGCCCAGGCCCGGGGGCTCCTGTCGGTGTACTAGAGTAGGGGTACCCTAGTATCCCGAACTTGTGCACGGGCAGTCGCAGCGCCCCGCAGCAGGGCTTGCCGGGTGACCGCCAAGGTCCCCCGTGGTTCCTTTGGAGCCATTCAAGAACAAAGTGTTCAAGTCAAGGAGACAAGGCCCCGGCAAGAGGAGCTTGCCGGGAAGGCCAACCAAGGTATTTCAAGGAACTTGTCACGACGCGCCACGCGTCCCGGCAAGGCCCGTTGAGCGACAAGCTTCCGGGCGCGGCGAGACAACGATCAAGACAAAGGCGCTTGCCGCGCAAGCTACCACCCAAGACCAGGCCCAAAGACATCCACCAACGTGTCGCCCCGGGCCTTCCCAGCGCTGCCAAGCAAGAAGTCAGGCAGCCAGCGGTGCGAGGTGGCAAGCGGCGCTGACAAGATTGCCATCGTGGCGAGCGGTGGCGCCCCTGACGGCCCCTTTTTGCACTGTTTGGGCGACATAGACGGGCATTTAATGCCTTTGTCCCCTGCCGTCAGGGTTAGGTAGGATACACTATTCAGGTAGTTGTACCAACCGCAACTCCTTTTCCATTTTTACCCTTGCATATGTTGCCACCTGTCGGTGACCCCTTGAGCACATAAAAGGAGGCCCGTGCGCAACGTAGAGGGGGGTTCGAAACCAAAAAGCACTCACGCTCGGCTATAGTGTACTGTAGCACTCAGCGCTCCCGAGCAAGAACACAATACAATCACAAAGCAGCAGTAGGAGTATTATCTCTCCGGAGAGCTCCGAAGCTGGGTAAACCGCTCACGTGCTTTGCCTCGATCCGCTCTTTGTGCGATCTACGCCCCCCGCCGAACCGAAAGGGGCTCCGGTCCCATAGGTGTTCGTTCCCACGACACCATATCTTCAATATTAATCAAGCAGGAAGTAGGGTTTTACCTCCATCGAGAGGGCCCAAACCTGGGTAAACATCTGTGTCCCTTACTTACTGTTACCATCAGCCTAGACGCACAGATCGGGACCCCCTACCCGAGATCCGCCGGTTTTGACACCGACACCCTTTAGCAATCAGGTCTTTCTCAGCTTTGTCCCACAATGGTCGGGCTTTGAGGTAGCCACCTAACCCCGTGTGATGGTGATACAGCTTCTTTGCAACATTTTTCTTGTTTGTCTCTGACATTTTCTTAGCCTCCTCCGATGTCTTGTAGGCCACAAATGCGGGCCAGTGATCTCTTATCTTCTCAAATCGGCCGGTGAATTCTAAAGTCTTCCCTTTGTCGACAAAGTTTGTGTCCAACTCTTTCTTCCACCTCCTGAATAGATCTGCCATCTTCTTAAGAGCATACGACTTGACCTTTGGCTCTATAACTGGCTTATTCGGATCCTCCTCTAGAGGTAGGGTGAAATTTTCCTTCAGCGAGGTCCAAAGATCAGCTTTCTGTCCATCATTGACATAAGAAACTTCAGGGTCGTCGACCTTAGCCGGCTTATTCCATTGTTGGATGCTGATGGGGATGGTGTCCCTAACAATAGCTCCGCATTGAGCAACAAATTTGTCCTCGGTCCGCTTGGGTTCAATCGGTTGGCCATCGCCCGCAATTTCTATGATCAAGAACCTTTCATCCCGGCACAACCTTTTCTTCGGGCCTCATCTCGTTACAGAAGTTCGGCTCGATTAGGAGGGCTATAAAAGAAGAAAGAAGCGTTAATATATGCACATACCAAAACAATTAATGCATCAATTAGTCAGCATAGGCTTAATTAATATATATACCTCGCCGGACTTTGCAACAGGTACCTCCTCCGTTCGGTCACCGGAGCCGTCATCATGGTTTCCTTCTTCCTCCGACATTCGGTCACCGGAGCCGTCATGATCATGTCCTTCCTCCTCCATTGTTCGATCACCAAAGCCATCATCCTCTCCTTCCTGACCATTGGTGTCGTTTAGATACGACAAGACATCACGTCCTTCGCAGATTATGTCCCCCAACAACTCTTCTTGTTCCAAGTCTCTTTGATCCATAGTTTCTGCAAATATTACAACATGGCAATTAATATACAAACATGAGAGATGGATATATTAGTGGAAAACATAACCTAGCAAATATCACAACAAGGAATCATATTAGTGGCCTCGACGCTTCTACGGTTTGGGGTGGCCTCGACAGCGCTTCTAGGGTTTGGGGTACAGTGGCCTCGACAATGCTTCTAGGGTTTGGGGAGAGGGGTGGCCTCGACAACGCTTTTGCAGTCCCAGTTTGGCGAGAGGGGGTTGATTGATCAACGTCCCCCCTCATGTTGAAGAGTTACCAAAGTTTTCTATGGAAAAAAATACTACCTTCACATCTCACTCTCGGTTTGGGTGGACTTGAGAGTTTGGTCAGGCGAGAGGGGGTTGATCGACGTCCCCCATCATGTCGAAGTTATCGGGGGTATGTTTCGAGAGAAAATACAACACTTGATATGTTCGAATATATGAACATTTTAACTTAGTAACTTATTAACTTTTCGAGAAAAAACTTTCTATTAACATCATTTTAACTTAGTAACTTAGTAACGTTTCGAGAGAAAACTTAGTAACTTAGTAACATTTTGAGACAAAACTTTCTATTAACATCTCTCTCTCCCTCCTCATGCATGTCCGACGTCCCCCCTCATGTCGAAGTAATTATCGGGGAGGGGGGTAGATCGACAACGACATCTAGGAAGGGGGTAGAGCGACAACGACAACGACAACAACATACATGGACATAATGTTCATCCATCCATATTCAAAATGTTCATCCATCCATCCATCCATATTCAAAATGTTCATATTCTACAATATCACCAAAAAAATCTATGAACATAAAAAATTCTTACTTTTGCATATTCTTTGCATATGAACATACATACATTTTTTTAAATGTACCTTTTGCATATATGAATGATAACCCGCAAGTATAGGGGATCGCAACAGTTTTCGAGGGTAGAGTATTCAACCCAAATTTATTGATTCGACACAAGGGGAGCCAAAGAATATTCTCAAGTATTAGCAGCTGTGTTGTCAATTCAACCACACCTAGAAACTTAGTATCTGCAGCAAAGTGTTTAGTAGCAAAGTAATATGATAGTGGTGGTAACGGTAACAAAAGTAAAGACAGCAAAAGTAACGTTTTTGGTATTTTGTAGTGATTGTAACAGTAGAAAAGTAAATAAGTGTAAACCAGTATATGGAAAACTCGTAGGCACCGGATTAGCGATGGATAATTATGCCGGATGTGGTTCATCATGTAGCAATCATAACATAGGGTGACACAGAACTAGCTCCAGTTCATCAATGTAATGTAGGCATGTATTCCGTATATAGTCATACGTGCTTATGGAAAAGAACTTGCATGACATCTTTTGTCCTACCCTCCTGTGGCAGCGGGGTCCTATTGGAAACTAAGGGATATTAAGGCCTCCTTTTAATAGAGAACTAAAACAAAGCATTAGCACATAGTGAATACATGAACTCCTAAAACTATGGTCATCACCGGGAGTGGTCCCGATTATTGTCACTTCGGGGTTGCCGGATCATAACACATAGTAGGTGACTATAGACTTGCAAGATAGGATCCAAAACTCACATATATTCATGAAAACATAATAGGTTCAGATCTAAAATCATGGCACTCGGGCCCTAGTGACAAGCATTAAGCATAGAAAAGTCATAGCAACATCAACTCAGAACATAATGGATACTAGGGATCAAACCCTAACAAAACTAACTCGATTACATGATAAATCTCATCCAACCCATCACCGTCCAGCAAGCCTATGATGCAATTACTCACACACGACAGTGAGCATCATGAAATTGGTGATGGAGGATGGTTGATGATGACGATGGTGACAAATACCCCTCTCCGGAGCCCCGAACGGACTCCAGATTAGCCCTCCCGAGAGAGACTAGGGCTTGGCGGCGGCTCCGTATCGTAAAACGCGATTATTTCTTCTCTCCGATTTTTTTCTCCCTGAAAGCCAATACATGGAGTTGGAGTTGGCGTCGGAGGGCCACCAGGGGGGCCACGAGGTAGGGGGCGCGCCCAAGGGGGTGCGCCCCCACCCTCGTGAGCAGGGTGTGGGCCCCCTGGTCTTCATCTTTTGTCAGAATTTTTCTTTATTTTTTCTAAGGTGTTCCGTGGAGTTTCAGGACATTCCGAGAATTTTTATTTTCTGCACAAAAAACAACACCATGGCAGTTCTGCTGAAAACAGCGTGAGTCCGGGTTAGTTCCATTCAAATCATACAAGTTAGAGTCCAAAACAAGGGCAAAAGTGTTTGGGAAAGTAGATACGACGGGGACGTATCAACTCCCCCAAGCTTAAACCCTTGCTTGTCCTCAAGCAATTCAGTTGACAAACTGAAAAAGAAAAAGAAAAACTTTTACAAACTCTGTTTGCTCTTGTTGTTGTAAACATGAAAAGACAGCATTCAAGTTTCAGCAATTATTATGAACTAACCATACTCACAATGACACGTAGGTCTCACAATTACTCATATCAATAGCATAATCAGCTAGCGAGCCATAATAATAAAACTCGGATGACAACACTTTCTCAAAATAATCATAACATGATATAACAAAATGGTATCTCGCTAGCCCTTTCTGAGACCGCAAAACATAAATGCAGAGCACCTTTAAAGATCAAGGACTGACTAAACATTGTAATTCATGGTAAAAGAGATCCAGTCAAGTCATACCCAATATAAACCAATAATAATGAATGCAAACGATAGTGTGCTCTCTAGCGGGTGCTTTTTAATAAGAAGGGTGATGACTCAACATAAAAGTAAATAGATATGCCCTTCGCAGAGGGAAGCAGGGATTTGTAGAGGTGCCAGAGCTCAGTTTTGAAATAGAGATAAATTATATTTTGAGCGGCATAGTTTCATTGTCAACATAACAACTAAAAGACGATGATATCTTCCATGCTAAACAAATTATAGGCGGTTCCCAAACAGAATGGTATAGTTTATACTCCCCTTCCTCCACAAGCATCAATCCATGGCTTTCTTGAAACAACGAGTGTCTCCAACATTCAACGGGTCCCAAGGGGAGTTTTGTTTGCAGTTATTTTCATTTAGTTTGCATAAAGCATGGAACTGGGCATCCCGGATACCAGCCATTTTCTCGTGAATGAGGAGCGGAGTCCACTCCTCTTGAGAATAACCCGCCTAACACAGAAGATAAGGGCAGCTCTAGTTGACATATGAGCTATTCGAGCATGCAAAACAGAATGTTTATTTGAAGGTTTCGAGTTTGGCACATACAAATTTACTTGGAACGGCAGGTAAATACC
Organism: Aegilops speltoides; assembly: GCA_021437245.1. Taxonomy (NCBI): domain Eukaryota; kingdom Viridiplantae; phylum Streptophyta; class Magnoliopsida; order Poales; family Poaceae; genus Aegilops; species Aegilops speltoides. The sequence continues at coordinate 33,214,494 of CM038145.1, forward strand.
ACATATAGGTAGGTATAGTGGACTCATATGGAATAACTTTGGGGTTTAAGGAGTTTGGATGCACAAGTAGTATTCCCGCTTAGTACAGGTGAAGGCTATCAAAAGACTGGGAAGCGACCAACTGAGAGAGCAACAATAGTCGTAAACATGCATTAAAATTAATTCACACCGAGTACAAGCATGAGTAGGATATAATCCACCATGAACATAAGTATCATGAAGGCTATGTTGATTTGATTCAACTACATGCGTGAACATGTGCGAAGTCTAGTCACTCAATACATTTAAAGGAGGATACCATCCCATCATACCACATCATAATCATTCTAATAGCATGTTGGCACGCAAGGTAAATCATTATAACTCATAGCTAATCAAGCATGGCACAAGCAACTATAATCTCTAAATGTCATTGCAAATATGTTTACTTCATAATAGCTGAATCAGGAACGATGAATCATCATATTTACAAAAACAGGAGAGGTCGAGTTCATACCAGCTTTTCTCTTCCCAATAAGTCCATCATATATCATCATTATTGCCTTTCACTTGCATGACCGAAGGATGTGTATAATAATAAGAGTGCACGGCATTGACTAAGCTGAATCGCAAGCATTCAACTCAAGAGAGAAGACAAGTAATATGGGCTCTAAGTCAAATAAACAATCATGCATATAAGAGCCACTAAGCATTTTCAATATGGTCTTCTCGACCCCCAAAGAAAGGAAAAGAAATAAAAACTATTTACACGGGAAAGCTCCCAACAAGTAAAAGAAGAACGGGAAATATTTTTGGGTTTTCTTTTTAATTCTACTACAAGCATGAAAAGTAACTAACTAATTTTTTTGGTTTTTCTTAAAGTTTATCAAACACACAAGAAGAAAGTAGAAAAGGAAATTTAAACTAGCATGGATAATACAATGAAAGAGTATGAGCACCGACATCTAGCAATGAGTGTGTGTGTGAACATAAATGTAATGTCGGTGGGAAATACGTACTCCCCCAAGCTTAGGCTTTTGGCCTAAGTTGGTCTATTGCCAGGGATGGCCCGCCGGATATCCGTAGGTGAAGCTGGGTCGATCTTGACGCAGAAGACTCGATCGCCATCGACCGGCAGCCTCCTCTGGATCCCAAGAATAAACAGATAGTCGTGGAGGCTCATCTTGTGGCTCCGGGGCTGGTGCAGGATTCCGATAGGCTTGAATAGACGACCACGGAATGATGTGAGGTTCTGCAGACAAGTTAAACAAAGAAGGAGCAGGCAAAGTAATAGTCTCAGGGTGATGTTTATCAAAGTATAATTTATATTTGAGCTCCCCATCGCGACTCTTAACAAGAAAATCATGCGCTATCATACTCTTATAATCTAAATAAGCATGGGGCAGCGCTGTTTCTTCTTTCTCCTCATGCCTAATAGGTATTTCAAAATGTTCAGCTAGGCGTGAAGCATAAATGCCTCCAAAGATGGGGCCCTTAGTGCGGTTCAAACTTAACCGTCTAGCAACAATTCCACCCATACTAACAGAGTTATTGCGGTATAAACCATGGAGCAAAATAATAATATCAAGAATACTAAGGTTTCCACAGTTCCCGCGTCCAATCAAGCAAAGACTAGCAAATAAGGCAAAGTAGCGTAAAATAGGATAATGTATGCTAGTGATCCTCGCGTCAGAAACCTTCCTGGTTTCTCCCACCGTGAAAGTGTTAGTAAAAGCTTCTAGTTCGTTACGGTGGGGTTCATCTAAGGTGCCCTCAAAGGGTATTCTGCAAACCTTGCAGAATTCAGCTAATGTCATCTCCTTAACAACGTCATATAAATGAAACTCTACTGTTGGAGGTGATTTCTTAGGGAAAAAGTAGAAGTTTTGCACAAAAGTATTTGTGAGTAAGAGATACTGATGACGTTGGTCGTGGAGGAAGTTGGTGAGGCTGGCGTTCTCAATCAATGAATAGAAATCTTCGTAAATCCTAGCTCTCCTCAAGAAGTCATCGGAAGGCCATTCACAAGACCAGACCTCCGCGGTGCGAGGCAAATTAAATTTGGGCTTCTCCTCTTCTTCCTTTTGTTTTTCCTTAGAGCTTCGGCTCGACGAGCCCCTCAAAAGTCTCTTCATTATTTCTGAGACAATCTGAAATTTTTAGTAACTTCAAATAAAAGTGAACCAACTTTGATAAGATTGATAACAACAACTCCCATAAGTGCCTAGAGCCTATATAAAGCATTAGAACTACTTGGAACCATATAAATTTGACACGCAAGCTCAAGAACATGGTCACCTATGCAGCACAAATTTGCAATGAATAAAGCACTAGAACAAAAACTAATTGGACCAATGGAGGAGTCACATACCAAGGAACAATCTCCCCAAGCAGTTTTGCAAGAGGTGCTTTGAGCAAGGAGATCGAAAGTCACAGCAACGGGGGCTGGAACTCGTGCTTGAGTTGGTTTTCGTGTTTGTGTGAGACAGAGGAAGAAGATGGGTGCAGGGATAAGTGGAGGAGGGCCACCGTGGGCCCACGAGGCAGGGGGCACGCCTAGGGGGTAGGGCGCGCCCTCCACCCTTGTGGCCAGGTGGCAGCTCCCCCCGTGGTAATTTTTGCACAGTAAATCCTCAAATATTCCCTAAAAATCATATAAAATTGGCATGGCATTCTGAGGACTTTTATTTTCGGGATATTTCTATATTGCACGGATAAGTCACGAAACGGACAGAAAAATACTATTTTACTTTATTTCTACTAAATAACAGAAAATATAGAGAGGGCACAGAAGGTTGTGCTTCTAGTTTCATCCATCTCGTGATCATCAAAATGAACCCACTAACAAGGTTGATCAAGTCTTGTTAACAAACTCATTCGAATAATCCCGAATCGGAGAAATTTCAATGACACTAAGTTACCTCAACGGGGATATGAAAATCCCCAACAATAAGAATATCATACTTTTTCTTGACAGTAGGGAGAGGAAATTCGAAACCTCTAAATATAATCGATGGAACTTTTTGTAAGTGCATCTAGTGCCCCTTAGTGATTTTGGTGTATTGAAGACTTATAGGTTAAGGGACTGGTGCGTTTGTGAGTGTACACAGGTCTATAAGTCTATGAGGAGTTTGATATTTACAGAGAAAGTCGACCCCTAAAAATGAAGTTCTTCAACTGAAGACTTTGATGTTCTGAAGGCTTTCTGAAGACTTTGAAAGTGAAGAAATTGGTGTGACCTTGAAGACTTGGTATTCATTCGAGGAACATGGAGCGTGAAGACTTTTGTTTTCATAGTTTCATTTTCTCTTTCTTGAGTCATAGGAAACACCGTACTGTTAAAGGGGGTCGAGGAAATACTAAGGAAAAATTTCCATGTGATGCTCAACTCAAAATCCTACACCTACCAATCCCTTCGAGTGAAGCCATTGGAAATCTCATACAGCTTCAGTCATTTTCTTCAAGGATGAGACGCAGCTTCTTCCGTCATCGAGGACTTTGCTCTAACTAAGGAGTTAGGAATTCGCCAAAGTAATTGCCTACACAAAGGAGGAACATGATAGCCCCGAGGAATTTGAGAGTCACTTTCCGATCCGTTCTTTGTCTGCTACCGCTGTCCCAAAATGTCTTATCCACCTAACGGTCATATCATTGAAGGGCATTTATGTCTTATCATGTCGGGCTGCTCCTAGGCTATAAATAGCCGCCTCTACAACCACTAGTTGGTTGGCTGCTCCGAGAGAACTTGACACTTGTCATTTGAGAGCAACCCATCCTCCGAGGACTTTGAGCGAAAATCATCAAGTGAGGAAAATCCCAAACCAAACCCCCACAAACCCAAAGTGATTGAGCATCATTGAAGAAATTGATCTCGCATGGATCCGACGCTTGTTACCTTTGAAGACTGTGCTTCTTCCAGACGGTTAGGCGTCAAGGTCTAGAGCATCCAAGAGGAATTGTGGATCGCCAAGTGACCAAGTCTGTGAAGGTTTGGAAGTCACCTGAAGACTTACCACGAGTGATTGGACTAGGCCTGCGTGGTCTTAGTTCAAGGAGAATACGGTGAGGACTGGGTGTCCTGAGTTGCGGCTCAAAGACTGGGTGTCCGGGACTGCGTGTCCTCGAGTTTAAATACTCAGCCACTCCAACCAGACGTACAACTGAGACAGCAGTTGGAACTGGTTTACCAAATCATTGTCTTCACCAACTAACTGGTTCTATCTCCTCAACCCTTTCATTTCCTCATTACTGTGTTGAATGTTTGTTCATATCTGTGCTTGAAGACTTTGACTGAAGACTTTCACCAATTCCTCAGTTCAAGTTCTTCAGTATGTTTCTCTTCGTCTTGTGTTATCATGTGATTACGCTTTCTGTACTCTGTGCTTGTCTTCATTTCATCATGATGACCATGCTAGTATCCTGTTATGTTTACTTCTGAATACTTATTCCGCTGCAAGTAGTTCTTCGCTAAGGAATTTCCTCACTAGCAAATTCCTCAGTGAAGAACTCATAAAAATCGCCTATTCACCCCCCCTCTAATCGATATAACGCACTTTAAATTGGTATCAGAGCGAGGTAATCCCTTGTTCTGTGTGATTTTGGTTTAACCGCCTGGAGTTTTAGTTATGTCGACCGCAGGTATGATCAAGGTCTCGGCTGGGTGTCCTACCTTTGATGGGACGGACTACCCCTACTGGAAGAACAAGATGCGAATGCATCTTGAGGCAATTGATAACGATCTCTGGTATGTTGTGGAAAATGGTGTTCCCTCTGTGAAAGTGCATTATATCGACTAGAGGGGGGGGTGAATAGGCGATTTTTATGAATTCTTCACTGAGGAATTTGCTGGTGAGGAAATTCCTTAGCGAAGAACTACATGCAGCGGAATAAGTACTCAGAAGTAAACATAACAGGATACAAACATAGTCATCATGAAGAAATGAAAACTAGCACAGAGTACAGAAAGCCTAAACACAGATAACAAGATGAAGATTTTACAGATCAAGAAATTGAACTGAGGAATTTGTGAAAGTCTTCACCAAAGTCTTCAAGCACGATATGAACAATGTACAACACAAGAATGCGGAAATGAAAGAGTTGAGGAAATAGAACCAGCTTAGTTGGTGAAGACAATGATTTGTAAACCAGTTCCAACTGCTGCCTCAACAGTACGCCTAGTTGGAGCGGCCGAGTATTTAAACTCGAGGACACGAGTCCCGACACCCGCCTCCGAGCCGCAACTCAGACACCCAGCCCTCACCGTATTCTCCTTGAACTAAGACCACGCAGCCTCGGCCCAATCACTGTGGTAAGTCTTCAGCGACTTCCAAACCTTCACAGACTTGGTCACTCGGCGATCCACAATTCCTCTTGATGTTTAGACCTTGACGCCTAACCGTCTGAAGAAGCACAAATTTCAAAGGTAATAAGCCCGGATCCACGCAGATCAATTTCTTCAAGGATGCTCAATCACTTTGGATTTTTGGGGTTTGGTTTTGGGATTTTCCTCACTTGATGATTTTCGCCAAAGTCCCTGAGGATGGGTTGCTCTCGATGACAAGTGTCAAGTTCTTCGAGCAGCCAACCAACTAGTGGTTGTAGGGGCGGCTATTTATAGCCTAGGTAGCAGCCCGACATGATAAGACATAAATGCCCTTCAATGATATGACCGTTAGGTGGATAAGATATTTTGACAGCCGGCCAAGAAGACAAGAACGGCCGAAATTTGACTCTCAAATTCTCGTATTATCATGTTCCTCACTGTAGGTAATTTTATCGGCAAATTTTAACTCTCGGCCAGAGAAAGTCCTCAAGGACTGTAAGAACTGCATCTCTCACATCAAGAAATTGACTGAATCAGATGAGATTTCCAATGGCTTCACTCAAGGGATTGGTAGGTGTAGGATTTTGAGTTGAGCATCACATGGAAATTTTCCTTAGTATTTCTCGACCCCTTTAACAAAGACGGTGTTTTATGACTCAAGAAAGAGAAAATGAAACTACCAAAACAAAAGTCTTCACGCCCATATTCCTCAAATGAATACCAAGTCTTCAAGGTCACACCAATTTCTTCACTTTCAAAGTCTTCGTAAAGTCTTCGAATATCAAAGTCTTCAACAAGAACTTCATTTTTAGGGTCGACTTTCTCTCAGAAATATCAAACTCCTCATAGACTTATAGACCTGTACACTCACAAACAAGATCACCACTTAACCTATAAGTCTTCAATACACCAAAATCACTAAGGGGCACTAGATGCACTTACAATCTCCCCCTTTTTGGTGATTGATGACAACATAGGTTAAGTTTTCAACGGGGATAAACATATGAAGTGTAAAGACAGATATTGAGGAATTTGATTGCAAGATATAGAAGAACTCCCCCTGAATGTGTGCATAGTGAGGAATTTGCTTTTGAGGCAATGCACATTTGAAGAATTGAATCATGGATATCTCCCCCTATATCTTGTAATTCATACACGCATTTGATATATAATATGAAGAATTTGAAATGCATGATGAAATATGGTGCCTGATGAGATTCAGCATGCGTGCAATAATATTAACGGGGAATATGCATGTAGAATAACACATCAAAAGTATCAGAGCACAGTGCATCAAAGTCAGAGCACAATGCACCGTTCAAAAGTATCAGGGCACCATCGGATTTAAGATTACAACTCGATCCAATAAAAGTTTCAGAAGAACAAGAGTTGTAACTTAACAAAAACGCCCATAATATATGTTGGGGAACGTAGCAGAAATTCAAAATTTTCCTACGTGTCACCAAGATCTATCTATGGAGAAACCAGCAACGAGTAGAAAGAGAGTGCATCTACATACCCTTGTAGATCGCTAAGCGGAAGCGCTCAAGAGAACGGGTTGAAGGAGTCGATTTGTCGTGATCCAAATCACCGGAGATCCTAGTGCCGAACGGACGGCACCTCCGCTGCTCAACACACGTACAACCCGTGACGCCTCCCATGCCTTGATCCAGCAAGGAGAGAGGAGAGGTTGAGGAAGACTCCATCCAGCAGCAGCACGACGGGCGTGGTGGTGGTGGAGGAGCATGGCAATCTGCGCAGGCTTCGAAGCACCGCGGAAGAGGAGGAGGACTTGGGAGAGGGAGGGCTGCGCCTGTAACTCGTGTTTAGCTCCCATGCGCCTCCCACTTTATATAGGGGTGGAGGGATGGTTTCTTGCCCTCCAAGTCCATTGGGGCGTTGGCCAAGGTGGGAGGAAAGAAATCCCATCATTTCCTTCCCCATCGATTGTTATCCCCCTTTTAGGGATCTTGATCTTATCCTTCGGATATGATCTTATTCCTTCTAAGGGGGATCTTGGTGCGCTTGACCAGGGGTGTGGGGCCTTTCCCCACTACCCACGTTCATGTGGGTCCCCCATGCAGGTGGGCCCCACTCCGAACCTTCTAGAACCTTCCGGTACAATACCGAAAAATCCCTAACATTTTCCGGTGGCCAAATAGGACTTCCATATATAAATCTTTACCTCCGGACCATTCCGGAACTCCTCGTGACGTCCGGATCTCATCCGGACTCCGAACAACATTCGGTAACCACATACAAGCTTCCTTTATTACCCTAGCGTCATCGAACCTTAAGTGTGTAGACCCTACGGGTTCGGGAGACATGTAGACATGACCGAGACGTTCTCCGGTCAATAACACAACAGCGGGATCTGGATACCCATGATGGCTCCCACATGTTCCACGATGATCTCATCGGATGAACCACGATGTCAAGGACTCAATCGATCCCGTATACAATTCCCTTTGTCTAGCGGTATATTACTTGCCCGAGATTCGATCGTCGGTATACCGATACCTTGTTCAATCTCGTTACCGGCAAGTCTCTTTACTCGTTCCGTAACACATCATCCCGTGATCAACCCCTTGGTCACACTGTGCACATTATGATGATGTCCTACCGAGTGGGCCCAGAGATACCTCTCCGTTTGCACGGAGTGACAAATCCCAGTCTCGATCCGTGTCAACCCAAAAGACACTTTCAGAGATACCTGTAATGCACCTTTATAGTCACCCGATTACGCCAGGATGTTTGATACACCCAAAGCACTCCTACGGTATCCGGGAGTTACACGATCTCATGGTCTAAGGAAGAGATACTTGACATTGGAAAAGCTCTAGCAAACGAACTACACGATCTTTGTGCTATGCTTAGGATTGTCTTGTCCATCACATCATTCTCCTAATGATGTGATCCCGTTATCAACGACATCCAATGTCCATAGCAGAAACCATGACTATCTGCTGATCACAACGAGCTAGTCAACTAGAGGCTCACTAGGGACATATTGTGGTCTATGTATTCACACGTGTATTACGATTTCCTGATAATACGCTTATAGCATGAATAAAAGACAATTATCATGAACAAGGAAATATAATAATACTTTTATTATTGCCTCTAGGGCATATTTCCAACAGTCTCCCACTTGCACTAGAGTCAATAATCTAGTTCACATCGCCATGTGATTTAACATTGACAGGTCACATCGCCATGTGACCAACATCATCAAATGAGTTCTGGGGTTTGATCAAGTTTTGCTTGTGAGAGAGGTTTTAGTCAACGGGTCTGAACCTTTCAGATCCATGTGTGCTTTGCAAATTTCTAGGTCATATTTTAAATGCTGTTTCCATGCTCCACTTGGAGCTATTCCAAATGGTTGCTCCACTATATGTATCCAGTTTGCTACTCAGAGTCACTCGGATAGGTGTTAAAGCTTGCATCGACGTAATCCTTTACGCCGAACTCTTTATCACCTCCATAATCGAGAAACATGTCCTTATTTACTCCAAGGACAATTTTGACCATTGTCCAATGATCCATTCCTAGATCATTCTTGTACCCCTTGACTGACTCATGGCAAGGCACACTTCCGGTGTGGTACACAGCATAGCATACTATAGAGCCTATGTCTGAAACATAGGGGACGACCTTCGTCCTTTCTCCTTCTTCTGCCGTGGTCGAGCTTTAAGTCTTAACTTCATACCTTACATGTCAGGCAAGAACTCCTTCTTTGACTGATCCATCTTGAACACCTTCAAGATCATGTTAAGGTATATGCTCATTTGAAAGTACCATTAAGCGTTTTTGATCTATCCTCATAGATCTTGATGCTCAATGTTCAAGTAGCTTAATCCAGGTTTTCCATTGAAAAACACTTCTCAAATAACCCTATATGCTTTCCGAAATTCTACATCATTTCGATCAACAATATGTTAATAACATATACTCACCGAAATTCTATAGTGCTCCCACTCACTTCTTTGGAAATACAAGTTTCTCATAAATTTGTATAAACCCAAAGTCTTTGATCATCTTATCAAAGTACATATTCCAACTCCGAGATGCTTACTCCAGTCCTTAGAAGGATCGCTGGAGCTAGCATACCTTTTAGCATCCTTAGGATCGACAAAACTTTCGGATTGTATCATATACAACCTTTCCTTACGAAGACTGGTAAGGAAACTCGTTTTGACATCCATCTGCCAGATTTCATAAATGCAGCTAATGCTAACTTGATTATGACGGACTTAAGCATAGCTACGGATGAGAAAATCTCATCGTAGTCAACTCTTTGAACTTGTGAAAAACTCTTCGCCACAAGTCGAGCTTCATAGTCGGTGACGTCACCGTCCACGTCCGTCTTCTTCTCAAAGATCCATTTGTCTCAATGGCTTGCCGATCATCGGGCAAGACCATCAAAGTCCATGCTTTGTTATGATACATGGATCCTATCTCGGATTTCATGGCTTCTAACCATTTGCCGGAATTTGGGCCCACCATTGCTTCTCCATAGCTCGTAGGTTCATTGTTGTCTAGCAACATGACCTTCAAGACAGGATTACTGTACCACTCAAGCAAGACGCATCCTTGTCACCCTACGAGGTACGGTAGTGACTTGATCCGAAGTTTCATGATCACTATCATAAGCTTCTACTTCAATTGGTGTAGGTGCCACAGGAACAACTTCATGTGCCCTGCTACACACTGGTCGAAGTGATGGTTTAATAACCTCATCAAGTCTCCACCATCCTCCCACTCAACTTTTCGAGACAAACTTTTCCTCGAGAAAGGACCCGATTCAAGAAACAATCCATATTGCTTTCGGATCTGAATTAGGAGGTATACCCAACTATTTTGGGTGTCCTATGAAGATGTATTTTATCCGCTTTGGGTTCGAGCTTATCAACCTGAAACTTTTTCACATAAGCGTCGCATCCCCAAACCTTTAAGAAATGACAGCTTAGGTTTCTCTAAACCATAGTTCATACGGTGTCATCTCAACGGAATTACGTGGTGCCCTATTTAAAGTGAATGTGGTTGTCTCTAATGCCTAACCCATAATCGATAGTGGTAATTCGATAAGAGACATCATGGTACACACCATATCCAATAGGGTGCAACTATGATGTTCAGACACACCATCAAACTATGGTGTTCCAGGCGGTATTAATTGTGAAACAATTTCCACAATGTCTTAATTATGTGCAAAGCTCAGAACTCAGATACTCATCTTTATGATCATATCATAGACATTTCATCCTCTTGTCACGATGATCTTCAACTTCACTCTGAAATTACTTGAACCATTCAATAATTCAGACTTGTGTTTCATCAAGTAAATATACTCTACATCTACTCGAATCATCTGTGAAGTAAGAACATAACGATATTCATCAGATGCCTCAAAGACTCATTGGACTGCACACATCAAAATGTGTTACTTCCAACAAGTTGCTATCTTGTTCCATTTTACCAAAAACGAGGCTTTTTAGTCATCTTGCCCATGTGGTATGATTTGCATATCTCAAGTGATTCAAAATCAAGTGAGTCCAAACGATCCATCGGCATGGAGTTTCTTCATGTGTCACCAATAGACGTGGTTCGCATGTCTCAAACTTTTCAAAAACGAGTGAGTCCAAAGATCCATCAACATGGAGCTTCTTCATGCGTTTTACACCAATATGACTTACATGGCAGTGCCACAAGTAAGTGGTACTATCATTACTATCTTATATCTTTTTGGCATGAAAATGTGTATCACTACGATCGAGATTCAATAAACCATTCCTTTAGGTGCAAGACCATTGAAGGTATTATTCAAATAAACAGAGTAACCATTATTCTCCTTAAATGAATAACCGTATTGCGATAGACATAATCCAATCATGTCTATGCTCAATGCAAACACCAAATCTCGATGGTTGAGGGAGCGTGCGATGCTTAATCACATCAACCTTGGAAATACTTCCAACACATATCGTCAGCTCATCTTTAGCTAGTCTCCGTATATTCCGCAGCTTTTATTTCGAGTTACTAACACTTAGCAACCGAACCGGTATCTAATACCCTGGTGCTACTAGGAGTACTAGTAAAGTACACATTAACATAATGTATATCCAATATACTTCTATCGACCTTTCCAGCCTTCTCATCTACCAAGTATCTAGGGTAATTCCGCTCAAAGGTGGTTCCCTTTATTACGTAAGCACTTAGTCTCGGTTTGGGTTCAACCTTGGGTTTCTTCACCGAGCAGCAGCTGTTTTGCCGCTTCATGAAGTATCCCTTCTTGCCCTTGCCCTTCTTGAAACTAGTGGTTTCACCAACCATCAACAATTGATGCTTCTTCTTGATTTCTACTTTCGCGGTGTCAAACATCGTGAATACCTCAAGGATCATCATATCCATCCCTGATATGTTGTAGTTCATCACGAAGCTCTAGCAGCTTGGTGGCAATGACTTTGGAGAAACATCACTATCTCATCTGGAAGATTAACTCCCACTCGATTCAAGTGATTGTGGTACTCAGACAATCCGAGCACAAGCTCAACGATTGAGCTTTCCTCCCTTAGTTTGCTGGCTAAGAAAATCGTCGGAGGTCTCATACCTCTTGACGTGGGCACGAGCCTGAAATCTCAATTTCAGCCCTCAAAACATCTCATATGTTCCGCGACGTTTCGAAAAACATCTTCGGTGCCTTAATTCTAAACCGTTTATCTGAACTATCACGTAGTTATCAAAATGTGTATGTCCGATGTTCGCAACATCCACAAACGACGCTTGGGGTTCAAAGACACCGAAGCGTGCATTAAGGACATAAGCTTTCTCGTCCGCATAATCGCCATCGTCAACTTTCAACTATATTTTCTCTAGAACATATCTAAACAAGGGAACTAAAGCGAGCCATTTACATAATTTGCAAAGATCTTTTGACTATGTTCAGATAATTAAGTTCATCTTATGAACTCCCACTCGATAGACATCCCTCCGGTCATCTAAGTGATTACATGATCCAAGTCAACTAGGCCGTGTCCGATCATCACGTGAGACGGACTAGTCATCATCGGTGAACATCTTCATGTTGATCGATCCACTATACGACTCATGCTCGACCTTTCGGTCTCCGTGTTCCGAGGCCATGTCCGTACATGCTAGGCTCGTCAAGTTAACCCTAAGTGTTTTCACTGTGTAAAACTGTCTTACACCCGCTGTATGTGAACGTAAGAATCCATCACACCCGATCATCACGTGGTGCTTAGAAGCGACTTAACTGTAGCAACGGTGCACGCTTAGGGAGAACACTTCTTGAAATTTTGTAAGGGATCATCTTATTTACTACCGTCGTCCTAAGTAAACAAGATGCATAAACATAATAAACATCACATGCAATTATATAGTCTTGACATGATATGGCCAATATCATATAGCTCCATTGATCTCCATCTTCGGGGCTCCATGATCATCTTGTCACCGGCATGACACCATGATCTCCATCATCATGATCTCCATCATCGTGTCTTCATGAAGTTGTCTCGCCAACTATTACTTCTACTACTATGGCTACCGGTTAGCAATAAAGTAAAGTAATTACATGGCGTTGTTCAATGACACGCAGGTCATACAATAAATTAAGACAACTCCTATGGCCCCTGCCGGTTGTCATACTCATCGACATGCAAGTCGTGATTCCTATTACAAGAACATGATCAATCTCATACATCCCATATCATTCATCACATTCTTTTGGCCATATCACATCACATACCATACCCTGCAAAAACAAGTTAGACATCCTCTAATTATTGTTTGCATGTTTTACGTGGCTGCTATGGGTTTCTAGCAAGAACGTTTCTTACCTACGCAAAACCACAACGTGATATGCCAATTGCTATTTACCCTTCATAAGGACCCTTTTCATCGAATCCGCTCCGACTAAAGTGGAGAGATCGCACCGCTAGCCACCTTATGCACCAAGTGCATGTCAATCGGTGGAACCTGCCTCACGAAGAGTACGTAAGGTCGGTCCGGCCGCTTCATCCCACAATACCGTTGAAACAAGATTGACTAGTAACGGTAAGCATATTGAACAAAATCAACGCCCACAACTACTTTGTGTTCTACTCGCAAAGAATCTACGCAATAAACCTAGCTCGATACCATTGTTGGGGAACGAGCGAAAATTCAAAATTTTCCCACGTGTCACCAAGATCTATCTATGGAGAAACCAGCAACGAGTAGAAAGAGAGTGCATCTACATACCCTTGTAGATCGCTAAGCGAAGCGCTCAAGAGAACGGGTTGAAGGAGTCGATTGCCGTGATCCAAATCACCGGAGATCCTAGTGCCGAACGGACGGCACCTCCGCTGCTCAACACACGCATACAACCCGTGACGTCTCCCATGCCTTGATCCAGCAAGGAGAGAGGGAGAGGTTGAGGAAGACTCCATCCAGCAGCAGCACGACGGCGTGGTGGTGGTGGAGGAGCATGGCAATCCTGCAGGGCTTCGTCAAGCACTGCGGAAGAGGAGGAGGACTTGGGAGAGGGGGAGGGCTGCGCCAGAACTTCGTGTTTAGCTCCCATGCATCTCCCCACTTTATATAGGGGTGGAGGGGATGGTTTCTTGCCCTCCAAGTCCATTGGGGCGTTGGCCAAGGTGGGAGGAAAGAAATCCCATCATTTCCTTCCCCACCGATTGTTATCCCCCCTTTTTAGGGATCTTGATCTTATCCTTCGGATATGATCTTATTCCTTCTAAGGGGGATCTTGGTCGCTTGACCAGGGGTGTGGGGCCTTTCCCCACTACCCACGTTCATGTGGGTCCCCCATGCAGGTGGGCCCCACTCCGAACCTTCTAGAACCTTCCGACAATACCGAAAAATCCCAACATTTTCCGGTGGCCAAATAGGACTTCCATATATAAATCTTTACCTCCGACCATTCCGAACTCCTCGTGACGTCCGGGATCTCATCCGGACTCAACAACATTCGGTAACCACATACAAGCTTCCTTTATTACCCTAGCGCCATCGAACCTTATGTGTAGACCCTACGGGTTCGGAGACATGTAGACATGACCGAGACGCTTCTCCGTCAATAACACAACAGCGGATCTGGATACCCATGATGGCTCCTACATGTTCCACGATGATCTCATCGGATGAACCACGATGTCAAGGACTCAATCGATCCCGATACAATTCCCTTTGTCTAGCGGTATATTACTTGCCCGAGATTCGATCGCTCGGTATACCGATACCTTGTTCAATCTCGCACGCAAGTCTCTTTACTCGCTCCGTAACACATCATCCCGTGATCAACCCCTTGGTCACACTGTGCACATTATGATGATGTCCTATCGAGTGGGCCCAGAGATACCTCTCCATTTGCACGGAGTGACAAATCCCAGTCTCGATCCGTGTCAACCCAAAAGACACTTTCAGAGATACCTGTAATGCACCTTTATAGTCACCCGCCACGCCAGGACGCTTGATACACCCAAAGCACTCCTACGGTATCCGGGAGTTACACGATCTCATGGTCTAAGGAAGAGATACTTGACATTGGAAAAGCTCTAGCAAACGAACTACACGATCTTTGTGCTATGCTTAGGATTGGGTCTTGTCCATCACATCATTCTCCTAATGATGTGATCCCGTTATCAACTACATCCAATGTCCATAGTCAGAAACCATGACTATCTGCTGATCACAACGAGCTAGTCAACTAGAGGCTCACTAGGGACATATTGTGGTCTATGTATTCACACGTGTATTACGATTTCCGGATAATACAGTTATAGCATGAATAAAAGACAATTATCATGAACAAGGAAATATAATAATACTTTTATTATTGCCTCTAGGGAATATTTCCAACAATATAAACCCGCTTGAAGACTAACTCAGATTTCTCCCCTTTTGTCATCAAAATGACCAAAAGGGTCGAAACTGAGGACTAACGCCCCTGAAGAATTTCAAGTCGATGGAGGAGCGCCAGCGTTGTCGGGGTTGTTTGTTGAAGTAGGGCCTGCCGCAGTGTCGTCCAAATCTTCATATTCATCAGTCTCACGCGATGAAGAATAAGAGCTAGCCACCGATCAGAACTTTGACTCTCTTGAATTTCTTCTGAGGTGGTGCGAGACCAGTCAAATGCTTCCCGAGACCCATAGTCTTCAGCTCTTTCATGGAATGTACATGAGTGAGAACAGCCCAAAAGCGGTTGAGGGTTTCATGAAGGTGATACTGATTTTCTTCACTACATTATGGGTTGAGGTCATGTTGTGAAGAATTGCAGCAAATTGACGTTTCACCCATTTGTGATTGCGATCAACCTTCCGATGAAGACCGAGGAGTAACTCACGGTCACCATCACCACGGTGTTTGTTGCTTGAGGCTTTTGCTTGGCTGATGTATTTGCGGCAGTGTCATGTGTTGCAGAATCATCATTGGTGGAGTAAGATGTAGCTAGACGGAAATGACCATCCAATGGACGAGTGCCTTCATCGATCACAGCAGCTGCCTTGCCCTTATCATCAGATGATGAAACCGGTCGCTGAGGACTTCAATGGGCAGCAAGTAGCTACCATGGTTCGAGAGTGTCACCTGTAATTCAGCGAAGATCTTGCCCTTATGAATCTCATAATCCAAGGCGCATAGGGCTTCAGCTCAAAAGGTGACATAGCAACATTAGCCAGAGTCCTCATGAAGAAATCATGGAAGTCGACGGGAACGCCATGAATGATGTTGAAAAGCATGTTCTTCATGATGCCAACGACATCTTCATCATTTGAGTCGTGGCCTTTGATAGGACTCATTGTCTTCGTCAGGATGCGATAGACAGTCCGAGGCACATATAGCAATTCCTTGACGAGGAATTTGGTTCGAGGGGCCTGCCCTGGCTTCAAAGGCTTCATGAGCACTTGCATATAATGATCTGTCGATTCATGGTCATTGTAGATGCAACATGCAATCGTCATGGGGAGGATCAAGAGGAAGGACACGAAGCAATTCAGTTGTTGGTGCCTTATAGTGAGTGTTTTCGTCATCCAATCCAGCACCCATGAATTGACATCTTCAAGATCTCCGTGATATGCAAAGTGGCATAGAATCAAGAATGAGTTCTTCATTCCAATCACGTATATCGGTCAGAAATTCAAGAGTCCCGCATCGTGAATAACTCGGAGGACTGGCTCAAGCACGGCAGAGATTCCATATCCACATGAGGAATGTGCTCATGATCAAGATTTTGTCCTTGTCAAAGAGCACCGAGGAATAGAAGTTGGCTTGAGTAGCAGTCCGTAAACGCTTTTTCCTTATGCGAGCAGAGTCATATGGATTGTAATCGATGAAGAACACATGCTCGTAAAAGAAGTCTTTAGCCTTGAATTTTTGCTTGCTAGAGAACGGATTCTTCAGTTTGGGCAGAGGAGTGTCGATGATTTGCAAAGACAACTTCAGAATGACGATCTCAGTGCTTCAGTCGAGGAATTTCTGGTTCCTCTTCTTGTGCAGTTTGGGGATCAAGAAGAGGTTCTTCAAAGACTAGCGGCTGGAATCTCTTCATGAATGCACAATGTGGGATGAGTTTCTTCAGAGCCCATTTGAACAGTTGGTAGCCGGGACTGAGGAATTTGTTGAATAGGAGTGAAGAGAGGAGTATTGGGATGCTGACTTTCCCAAAAGTCATCGTTCATTACTGGTGTAGTGCATCCAATATCCACATCTTCATCTTCTTTTTCAATTTCCTCAACACCAGCCTCTTCAGCTGTGAACTGAGGCATAGGTGAGGAAACGACTGGCGGTGAAGGGAATGTTTCCACTTCAATTTCTTCATCAAACTGCTCTGAGGTAGCAATAGAATGATTTTGTTCATCAGATCCGCTTGGGATCTTGTAGTCTTCTCCATAAGGAACAATTTCCTTTGATGACATGGAGGAAATCGGAATGGCATCAATAGGATTTTCAAGCGAGCTGGTCATTTGCTTCATTTTCTTCGCGACCGAAGAATTTGACGCAGCTGATGCCTTCCTTTTCTTCACTGCAGCTCGCTCTGCAGCCTTGGTCTTCTTCACTTCATAGGCAGAAGGAAGAATTGGAGTTGGTGTTGGCGCGGGAGGAGCTGAGGACTGCGGTTCATTTTCTTCAGGCGCAACAGGTGCAGTTGCCCTGATCTCTTCAGTTTCTTCAGGCGCACCACTAGTGGATGCCCTGGGAAATTCTTCAGCGGCTGGAATGGAGTCATCAGCCCTGGAATTTGTATTCTCATCAGCAGGCTGATAGTCATCAGCAGTGCTGGCATGTTCTTCAGCAGGCTGAGCAGAGTCTGCGGCCTGAGGACTTTCTTGTTGCGATGAGGCTGCAACAGTTGTCATTTTCTTCGTCAAATTGACGAATCTCACTTTGGCTCCTTGCCAATCAGCATGGTATGCATCAAAATCTTTGCTGAGGGCTTGATCTCGGATGAGCCTTGAGAAGTTCTTCGTGTCGACCGACAACGTTCTTCTTCAGAAGCTTCTCCTTTCTAGCTTGTGCTCTCTTTATCTCACGAGCCTTTTCAAACTTCCATTTCTCTTGAGCGATGAAATGGGTTAGCATATGACTTTGACCAGGAGTCAGAGGCAGATCAGGCATTGGAGTGTTTGGATCCTTATGCCATAAGTCAATGTAGTCGAGGATCTTCTTCGGATTCAGAAGCAGGGGCACAGGTGTTCCTTTGGCTCTAGCGGCCTTTGCTTGTCTGTCTCTGATGATTTCTGCAAGTTCTTCATCAGAAGCCTCGTCATCAGAGGGCACTTGGAAAGCAACATGTTTCTTTCTTGGACTTGGCCGAGGACCGCGTCTAGCTGTTGCTTTTGTCTTCAGCAGAGTGGGGCATGATGAGGACATTGGTGCAGCTGAGGAACTCGCTGAGACACCAGAAGCAATTGAGAAACCCTGAGTCCTTTGACATGTAGACAGATGCACAGGAGTTGAGGACTTGGAGGGAGCTGCTGAGGACTTTGGTGGAGCAGCAGTAGTCTGAGGAATTTGCCGTGAGGGCGCAGATGAGGAACTTGGCCGTGAGGGCGCTGATGGTGAAGCACTTGGCTTGTGAGCAGGTTTCTTCGGCATTGATTTCCTTGGCTTGACCGAGGTCTCAGCGACAGCAATAGCAGCAGAATCCTCATTGAATTTTCTCACTGCCTCCTTGGCTTGTCTTGCCAATTTTGCTTGGCGCCTAGCCCATTCTTCAGGAAAGTCTTCACCACTTTTGATGCTAGTGGGATCAGCGACTTGGCCAGGTGCCAATGGAGCTCTTGGGCATGGAGGATTTAAGGCGAATTTCTTCATGTACTTTGGAGTAACATATCGATATTCCCTCCATTCTCGTGCCCATCTTCGTTCAATCCTCTGAATGCGCAATTTGCGCTGATTCTTGTTTTCTTTGCCAAACTTGGCTTCATCAGGTGTGCAATAATCCTTGTATATTTCATCAGGGATCTCGAAAGCAGTCAAGACCTCCGGTCTCTTTCCTCCTTTCTGCGGTCTCTTTCCTTCAGCCATTTTCTTCAGATGAGGAATTTGAACAATTGAACACTCTGAAGAAGTATGCAGTTTTTCGTCGAGGAATGTTGCAAATGAGTTAAGTTGATGAGAACCTAGTAATTCAGCAGCGGACATGAGTACCTGTGAAAAGAGTGTAGGTGCGAGGAATTTGGAGAGGTCATATGCGTTCTCAGAAGATTTTTCGAAAAGATAAGTTTTGAGGAATTTAACCAGTTGAGCCTTGAGGAATTTCACTAAGCGTTCTTGTCTTAGGTTCCAGAGTTGTACAGATCGAAAATCCGCACAATTGTGGAATCTTAAAGAAATGAGTGCTTAGAGAGATGGATCAAGAGCATACAGTGTGTGAGGTGTTCATATGTGAAGATTTGAAGAATAAAACACCTTTGAGGATTTCCAGAAAAGTTTGAGAATCAAATCGAGTAATAAAAGTGACTTTTAATTACCCGAACTGAAGAACACGACGAACAGCGATGAAGTTTGTCAAGTTAGATCTCCCACGCCCTAACTTGGCAGAGGGAGACGACTACGGCGGCGGCGGAGTGAAGATTTCCGCAGCCGGCGCGAGTACGACGGCGACGAGGTTGAGGCAGTGAAGCTCTTCCTCACCGGCGGCGATGGAGTAGAGGCGGCGCTAGGGTTTGAGGCGAGCTCGAGCGAGAGACAGCGACCGAGCGGAGTAAATGAAGTAAGGAAGGGGAGAGGGGTATTTATAGCCGCGGTAAAAACCGTTCGCCCGAAGATTTAGGGACGAACATGCCCCTGCCCTTTCTTCTTCACGCGACATGTGTCACCCACGTACTATGCAGATGAGATCGTGTAAGATCGTGGGTGAATAAACTAATGCATCGTGGGATGCGGAACGATTTGAGCGGTAAAACCGAAAATCTGGATAAGATTTGTTTTAAAGTTTCGTTCGCAATTTCTTCAGCTGACAAGGACACAGTGAAGACTTTGAACGAGTTTCAATCAGAACGCACATGAAGAATTTGTGAATAGATTGGGTTGAGTGTAGCATAGAGGGGAAGGGTCCGATCACATTCACTTAGCGTAAATCGCAACTTGAAGAAATAGCAATAAGTGAATGTTTGTAGAGGACATAAACTCACATATATATATATATATATAGCCAATGAAGAAAAACGACGAAAAAAAGGAAGATTTTGCAAAGTTGAAGAATTTGAAAGATCAAGAATTTCAAAAATGAGGAAAAACTCAACTTGAAGATTTTCAACTTTTGTGGTGGCATGACCCACCGTATAAGAATGATGATTTCAGACACCGTGTACAATTGTCGTAGGGTTCTGAGAATCAAATTCTTCATTAATTTCTTCACACTTAGAGTGTTATTCTTCATTGATTGAACAAAAACGTTTCTTCATGTGTTGCACATCTAAGTCATCAATTCTGCATAAGGGTTAGGATGGGTGTCCTTTTCAAAGAACATTCGAAGATTCTAGGATATTTAGCTCACACCGCAACTTGCTAAATCTCTTCTCGTCCAAGGGCTTAGTGAAGATATCAGCTAGCTGTTCTTCAGTCTTCACATGCTCGATGGAGATGTCGCCCTTCAACACATGATCACGAAGAAAATGATGACGAATCTGATGTGCTTAGTCTTCGAGTGCTGAACTGGGTTGTGAGCAATCTTGATGGCACTCTCATTGTCGCAGAGAGAGGCACATTCTTCACGCTGACGCCATAGTCCTTGAGGGTTTGCTTCATCCAAAGCAGCTTGAGCACAGATGAGCCAAAGCAATGTATTCAGCTTCAGCAGAGAGCGGTGATACGCAGCTCTGCTTTCTTTGAGGACCAATGCACCAAAGATCGTCCGAGGAAATGACAAGTGCGGATGTTGACTTGCGGTCCACACGATCACCAAAGATAGTCGAGTCGAATATCCAATGAGGTCAAAAGCAGAGCCCTTGGGGTACCATAATCCTAGTGTTGGTGTGTGAGCTAGATATCGAAGAATATGCTTCACAGCCTTATGGTGTGACTCCTTCGGTGCAGCTTGAAATCGGGCACACATGCAAACACTAAGCATTATATCTGGCCTAGATGCACATAAGTACAATAAGGAACCAATCATGGAGTGGTATACCTTGTGATCAAAGTCAATACCATTTTCATCAGTGCATAGATAGCCATTTGTGGGCATAGGAATTTTGACGCCTTTGCAATCTTGCATGCCGAATTTCCTCAGTACATCTTTGAGGTATTTCTCCTGAGATATGAATATGCCATTGCGTTGCTGACAAATTTGAAGACCTAAGAAGAATTTCAACTCTCCCATCATAGACATTTGATATTATTCACTCATCATATAGGCAAATTCAACACTATATCGTTGATTAGTACAGGCAAAGATAATATCATCAACATATATTTGGCACACAAACAGTTCACCATCATATTATTTAGTAAAAAGAGTAGGGTCGAGTGAACCGGGTGTGAAGCCATTCTTCACGAAGAATTCCTTCAATGTATCATACCACGCCCGAGGGGCTTGCTTGAGGCCATAGAGAGCCTTATTGAGTCTGAAGACTTTGTCAGGATTCTTTGGATCTTCAAAACCTAGGGGTTGAGCAACATATACTTCTTCCTCAAGCTTACCATTGAGGAATGCACTTTTCACATCCATTTGATATAAGATGATATCATGATGGTTAGCATAAGCAAGTAACATGCGAATAGCCTCAAGTCTAGCAACAGGTGCAAAAGTTTCATCGAAATCAATTCCTTCAACCTGTGTGTAGCCTTGAGCTACTAGTCGTGCCTTATTCCTCACGACAAGGCCATTTTCATCTTGCTTGTTGCGGTAGATCCACTTTGTGCCAATGATATTATGCTTATGAGGATCCGGGCAATCGACCAATTCCTGCACATTGTTCAGCTCGAATCGATGTAATTCTTCTTGTATAGCCCTGAATCCACTCGCTCGTAAATGCTTCATCTACCTTAGTGGGCTCTGTGATAGAGACAAAAGCATAGTGCCCACAAAAGTTAGATAAATGTGATGCTTTTGAGCGTGTGAGAGGACCTAGTGCGCTAATGTCATCGATGATCTTCTCCACTTGCACTTGTTTTGCAACGCGTGGATGAGTTGGTTGTTGCTGAGGATTTTGATCAGCATTTTCTTTAGCACCATTTTCCTCATCTTGTTCTTCAGGTGCATCAGCTCGACGTTCTTCATGAACTGGAATGAATTCTTCAGCAGATTCTTCAAGAGGAATGACATCCTCGGTTGCCTTGAGCTTGATAGCATCTTCCGTGCTGGTTCATCTAACACGTATGTAGGTGCTCTCTTTGTGAGCTTATTAGTTTCATTGAACCGCACATCTACAAAGGTCAACAATCTTGTGAAGAACGATGTTGAAGACTCAGAGGTGTGCGAGTCCTTTCCGAACCAAGCATAAAACCTTCATGTGCTTTCGTGCAAATTTAGAGTTGTGGTGAGGATCTCTAATCCAACATTTAGCAATCAAGACTTTGAAATAACTCACATTGGGTTTCTTGTCGTTGAGGAGTTCATAGGCGTCTTCTTGAAGAATTTGTGAAGATATACTCTGTTGATGATGTGGCAGCAAGATCAATTGCATCAATCCAAAAACACCGAGGCGCTTTTGTATTCATCAAGCATAGTGCGAGCCATCTCAACAAGAGTTCTATTCTTGCGCCCACGATGCCATTCTGCTGAGGAGTATAGGGAGCAGATAACTCATGAGTAATACCAAGTTCATCAAGATATGCATCAAGACTGGAATTCTTGAACTCAGTTCCATTATCACTTCTGATATGCTTGATCTTCACACCAAAGTTGGTTGAAGCCCTCGAGGAAAATCGTTTGAAGACTTCCTGCACTTCATGTTTGTAAGTAACAATGTGTACCCATGTATATCGAGAATAATCATCAACAATGACAAAACCATATAAAGTTGCATCATTAGTGACTGCTGAGTAATGATTAGGTCCGAAGAGGTCCATGTGAAGCAATTCGAATGGACGGGTAGTGGTCATGATAGTCTTTGCTGGATGCTTGGCCTTGGTTATTTTTCCGGCCTCACATGCTCCGCATAAGTGATCCTTGAGGAATTTGACATTCTCAATGCCAATGACATGCTTCTTCTTCGCAAGCGTGTTCAGATTCCTCATGCCTGCATGACCAAGTCGTCGAGGCCATAGCCAGCCTTCTGAAGCTTTTGCAAGTAGACATACGGCTGGTTGTGATCCTGTAGAGAAATCAACAATATACAGATCTCCTCTCCTAAAGCCTTCGAAGACTTTGGAATTGTCAGCTTCCATAATCACAACACAGCGATATTTGCCAAAGACAACAACCATATCAAGATCACAAAGCATTGAGACTGACATGAGATTGTATCCTAAGGACTCAACAAGCATGACTTTGTCCATGTGCTTATCCTTAGAGATAGCAACCTTACCAAGACCCAATACCTGACTTTTGCCTTTGTCAAAGAAAGATGATATGCTTCAAAGGTGACGGTGATAAGGAGCATCCATCAATAGATTCATGTCACCAATATGTGATTTGTACATCCACTATCAAGGACCCATTCAGTGGTTTTGGGTTGATCATCCCGCAGATGAATTAGTGTAGCTTGCAATCTCATATGCTTCATCGATGAAGAATATGATATCAAGTTTATCGATGAATTTCATCAAGCAAAGAAATGATATAGCAAGATGAGGATGTGTGAAATGAAAGTTCATTTCATCATGATTTGCCTGCGTCCCTTCGTGCATTTTTGTCGGGTCCCAAAGAAATTCTTCAGATGTTAGAGCACGCCCGAGACCTGACCTGCAGAAGAGATTAGTTCTTTTCTTCACCACCCACATCCGGGGTGGCAAAGAGTTCATCATTCTGCGAGCACCATATGAGAAAGGTGGCAAAGATGCCAAACCATTTCGCTTCACATAAGAGGGGTTAGGGTAAGCATATGAATAAGCAGAGTAATTCCTTGAGGAATTATGAACATAATGGTTTGAAGAATAATGCACATATTCATGACCCTTAGCTCTACCCTGCGAGACAGAGTTGTTAGCACGATGATAATCATATGAGGACTTTGATCCAGTTGAGGAATTTGATCCATGTGAAGAATTTGGTCCATATGAGGACTTGGATTTATATGAAGAATTTGGTCCATATGAAGAATTTGATCTGGGGTTCCTGTTCTTCACAGGTGGTGTCATGAGGACATTCACCTGAAGATTTTCAACACAACTTTTGGGAACCCAGATTTTCTTCATAGGGGAACCGCTCTGCGCTTAGTGCCAACATATCTAGCAAATACTTCACCATTCTGATTTTTGAACAGTTTATAGTTGAGTCAAATGACTCATCGTAAGAATGAGGAGAGTCACATGTAAAGCCAGATAAGTTAGATGGATCAACTGGAGGTCCCTTTGCAGCAACCCATGAGGTTTTGGGGTACTGCTCAGGCTTCCAATATGTTCCATCAGCATTGAGTTTCCTCTCAAAGGCAATACCCTCTTTCCTAGTGTTTCTGTTGAGGATCTACTTTTTGGGCACATCACAAAGTGTCTGATGCCCTTTGAGGCTTTTTGTACATGCTCGTCATGTACAATTCCTTCAGCCCTGCATTGTCAAGGATACTAGCAATGTCCTCGGTGAGGAATTAGTGATAGCAGAGGCGATGAAGAATTTGTAACATTTGAAGCATTTGAACATTCAGTAAAGAATTAGTAGATTCACGCTCAATGCACTTTAAGCATGGGGAACAAATTCTTCCCGAGAAGCGCTGATTTGTTGAGCTAGTAATGAATCGCGCCTTTTGAAGATCTTCATAACACACTCTTAGCTTTTCAAGATCTTCCTTTCTTTGAAGAGATTCAAGAGAAAGCTTCTCGTGATCACCAAGAGGGTATTATGTTGATCTTGAAGGGCGCTGCTTGGAGTGAATTCTCTCAAGACATTCACCCAATGCTTTTGATCGATCCATTTCCTCAAGCAACATTTTATCACTTTTGTCTAGCATATCTTGAGTTTGTTCTAAAGCCGCTTTGTTGTTTAGTGGCAACGCAAACAAGTTTGGTATAGCAAGATTCAATATCATCATCGATTCATCATTATCGATTCATCATTATCGATTCATCGTCACAAGACTCTGATGAGGAGCATTCGTTACCTCAAAGACCGCTTGCCATGAGACAAGATGCGAAGATGATGATTCGCTCGAAAATCATCGCTTTGAGAGATTCCTTGAAGTCCTCAAACCAGGATCATGACGAGTTCGATGACCTTCATAGACATCGAGATTCGTCCCGCACGAGCTTCAATTGCCAAGATGCATAATTCGCCTGAATTGATCTCTCGGATAGGCAGGAGCAGATGATATCCTTCGCTATGATGTCAAGTCGAGTGTTCTTGCGAATATCATCAGATTCGCCATCTTGGATAGATCAGAAGACCAATCTCACCGACAGTCCACAGCTTGTCGTTCTTTGCCATGAGGCGCTTCTCATCATGGCCTTCCACTTGGGATAGTCATGACCATCAAAGATAGGGCATGTCACTTTCTTCATACCGCGGTCGACATAACTGAAACTCCAAAGCGGTTAAACTAAAATCACACGTAACAAGGGAGTACCTTGCTCGATACCAATTGAAAGTGCATTATATCGACTAGAGGGGGTGAATAGGCGATTTTATGAATTCTTCATCGAGGAATTTGTTGGTGAGGAAATTCCTTAGCTAAGAACTACTTGCAATGAATAAGTACTCGAAGTAAACATAACAGATACAAACATAGTCATCATGAAGAAATGAAAACTAGCACAGAGTACAGAAAGCGTAAACACAGGAAAACAAGATGAAGACGGACAGACTGAAGAAATTGAACTGAGGAATTTGTGAAAGTCTTCAATCAAAGTCTTCAAGCACAGATATGAACAATGTACAACACAAGAATGAGGAAATGAAAGAGTTGAGGAAATAGAACCGCTTAGTTGGTGAAGACAATGATTTGGTAAACCAGTTCCAACTGCTGTCTCAGCTTGTACGTCTGTTGGAGCGGCCGAGTATTTAAACTCGAGGACACGCAGTCCCGACACCCAGCCTCGAGCCGCAACTCAGACACCCAGCCTCACCGTATTCTCCTTGAACTAAGACCACGCAGGCTCGGCCCAATCACTGTGGTAAGTCTTCAGTGACTTCCAAACCTTCATGCAGACTTGGTCACTCGACGATCCACAATTCCTCTTGATGCTCTAGACCTTGACGCCTAACCGTCTGGAAGAAGCACAGTCTTCAAAGGTAATAAGCGCCGGATCCACGCAGATCAATTTCTTCAAGGATGCTCAATCACTTTGGGTTTGTGGGGTTTGGTTTTGGGATTTTCCTCACTTGATGATTTTCGCCAAAGTCCTCGGAGGATGGGTTGCTCTCGGATGACAAGTGTCAAGTTCTTCGAGCAGCCAACCAACTAGTGGTTGTAGGGGCGGCTATTTATAGCCTAGGGAGCAGCCCGACATGATAAGACATAAATGCCCTTCAATGATATGACCGTTAGGTGGATAAGATATTTTGGGCAGCCGCCAAGAAGACAAAGAACGGTCGGAAATTTGACTCTCAAATTCCTCGTATTATCATGTTCTCATCGTGTAGGTAATTCAGATCGGCGAATTCCTAACTCCTCGGTCAGAGAAAGTCCTCAAGGACTGTAAGAACTGTGGTCTCTCACATCAAGAAATTGACTGAATCTGTATGAGATTTCCAATGGCTTCACTCAAGGGATTGGTAGGTGTAGGATTTTGAGTTGAGCATCACATGGAAATTTTCCCTCACCTCACTGAACGCTACCGATGTGAAGAGATTCAAACAACTCGATTCTCAAGCGAAGAATATCATATGTGGCCATCTGAGCAAAGGACAGTATGGAAGAGTGAGTGCTTTGGAAACTGCTAAACTTATCTCGGATAGGCTGTCCAAAGTAAATGAAGGAGTTTCAACTCAGCGTGACTCTCAAGTCGATGTTCTTCGGAATCTCTTCAACCGCTTCAACAGACTCGATAATGAGAATGTCCAACAAACCTTTGATCGCCTCACTGACATCTCAAATGAGCTTCAAGCCCTCGGTGCCACTGACATCACTGATCATGAAGTTGTGAAGAAACTACTGAGATCGCTTGATTCCTCATTTGATACTCTGGGACCGATGATACAAGAACGTGTCGACTACAAGTCGCTTGATCCCGCTGATATCCTCGAAAGGCTAAACACTCACGAAGTTCCAGCTTGCTGAAAAGAGAGATCTCTATGGCTCAAACTATGGCAAACCACGTGCCTCAAGGCCAAGGCTGTGTCTCGACTCAATATGAGGATTCCGTAGTAGCCTTGGTGATCCCAAGAATTGAGCCAGATCTAGCACTCGCCAGAAGAAATTCCGAAGTTCACAAGACGTGGTCGCTGGAAAATCCTCAAGAGGAAATGATTCCTCATCCAAAGGACTATAAGAGAAGACTTTGCCACAAATGCAAGAAGCCTGGTCACTATATTCAAGATTGTCCTCGGGGAAAAGGAAATGAAGAAGAAGAAATACAAGGATTACAGCCTGATGATGCAAAGAAGAAGAAGAAATCGCAAAATCTTCGCCATCAAAATCCTCAAGTCTTCATCTCACAAGAAGAGCAGCTCCAAGAAGGCTCGGGCATTCATTGGCAAGGAGATGGACTCAAGCTGAATCTGAGGAAAATGATGAAGAGGAGGCGCTCAAGAATCTGAATCGTATGGCGAAGTCCGGCTGCTACATCGCTTTCATCAGCAAGTCCATCTTCAACATCAAGAAACCGACTCCACCGACAAGCCCGATGAAGATAATGATGGCTACGCCCCACCTATTGCTTCATGGCAAAAGGTGCTAAGGTACTCAAATACAACCTCCGAATCTAGTGAAAATGAATCGATGAGGATCTCAAGCCTAGCTACTCTAAACTTGCTAAGATTGCTGTGAAACAACAACGGCTTTTGAAAAGGTTCAAAACATGCTAGATAAAAGTGATGATATGTTGGGTGAAGAAATGGATCGCACTAAAGCCTTGATCGAAAATCTTCAAAGACTTCAGCCTAGGTTTGATAACCTTCAAGGTCATCATAACACTCTCTTGTCTCGATCATGAGAAACTTTCTTATGAATTTCTTCAAGAAAAGCAAGACAATGAGAAGCTTTCTCCTAAGCTCTTCAAAGAAAGGAAGATCTTGAAAAGCTAAGAGTGTGTTATGAAGATCTTCGTAAGGAGCGCGATTCATTACTAGCTCAACAAATCAGCGCTTCTCGTGAAGAATTTGTTCCTCCATGCTTAAAGTGCATTGAACGTGAATCGCTAATTCTTCACCAATGTTCAAATGCTTCAACTGTTACAAATTCTTCATCCGCCTCTGCTATCACTAATTCTCATCCGAGGACATTGCTAGTATCACCGACAATGCAGGGTTGAAGGAATTGTACATGACAGCATGTACAAAAGCCTCAAAGGGCATCGACACTTTGTGATGTGCTCAAAAGCAGATCCTCAACAGTAAACCCTAGGAAAGAGGGTATTGCCTTTGAGAGGAAACTCAATGCCGATGGAACATATTGAAGCCCGAGCAAGACCCCAAAACCTCATGGGTTGTCGCAAAGGGACCTCCAGTTGATCCATCTAACTTATCCGGCTTTACATGTGAATCTCCTCATTCTTCCGATGAGTCATTTGACTCCAACTATAAACTGTTCAAAAATCGAATGGTGAAGTATTTGCTAGATATGTTGGCACTAATCGCAGAACGGTTCCCTATGAAGAAAATCTGGTTCCCAAAAGTTGTGTTGAAAGTCTTCGTGAATGTCCTCATGACACCACCGTGAAGAACAGGAACCCCAGATCAAATTCTTCATATGGACCAAATTCTTCATATGGATCCAAGTCCTCATATGGACCAAATTCTTCACATGGATCAAATTCTCAAAAGGATCAAAGTCCTCATATGATTATCATCGTGCTAACAACTCGTCTCGCAGGTAGAGCTAAGGGCTATGAATATGTGCATTATTCTTCAAACCATTATGTTCATAAGTCCTCAAGAATTACTCGCTTATTCATATGCTTACCCTAACCCTCTTATGTGAAACGAAATGGTTTGGCATCTTTGCCACCTTTCTCATATGGTGCTCGCAGAATGATGAACTCTTTGCCACCCTCCGATGTGGGTGGTGAAGAAAAGAACTAATCTCTTCTCAAGGTCAGTCTCCGCACGTGCTTTAACGCTCTAAAGAATTTGTCGGGACCCGATAAAATGCTCAAGGACGCAGCGAATCATGATGAAATGAACTTTCATTTCACACGCCCTCATACCGCTATATCTGCTTATCGCTTGATGAAATTCATCTAATGAACTTGATATCATATTCTTCATCGATGAAGCATATGAGATTGTAAGTTACACTAATTCATCTGCAGGATGATCAACCCAAAACCACCGAATGGGTCCTCGATAGTGGATGTACAAATCACATGACCGGTGACAAGAATCTATTGATGGATGCTCCTTATCACCGCCACCTCAAGCATATCATCTTTGCCGACAAAGGCAAAAGTCGTATTGGGTCTTGGTAAGGTTGCTATCTCTAAGGATAAGCACATGGACAAAGTCATGCTTGTTGAGTCCTTAGGATACAATCTCATGTCAGCCTCAATGCTTTGTGATCTTGATATGGTTGTTGTCTTTGGCAAATATCGCTGTGTTGTGATTATGGAAGTCGACAATTCCAAAGTCTTCAAGGCTTTAGGAGAGGAGATCTGATATTGTTGATTTCTCTACAGACCACAACCAGCCGTGTGTCTACTTGCAAAAGCTTTAGAAGGCTGGCTATGGCATCGACGACTTGGTCACGCAGCATGAGGAATTTGAACACGCTATGAAAGAAGAAGCATGTCATTGGCATTGAGAATGTCAAATTCTCAAGGATCACTTATGCGGAGCATGTGAAGCCGAAAATGACCAAGGCCAAGCATCCAAATAAGACTATCATGACCACTACCCGCCCATTCAATTGCTTCACATGGACCTTTTCGACCTAATCATTACTCAGCAAATACTAATGATGCATCTCTATATGGTTTTGTCATTGTTGATGATTATTCTCGATATACATGGGTACACATTGTTACTTACAAACATGAAGTGCAGGAAGTCTTCAAACAATTTTCCTCGAGGGCTTCAACCAACTTTGGTGTGAAGATCAAGCATATCGGTGACAATGGAACCGAGTTCAAGAATTCGGTCTTGATGCATATCTTGATGAACTTGGTATTACTCATGAGTTATCTGCTCCCTATACTCCTCAAAGAAATGGCGCTGTGGAGCGCAAGAACAGTAACTCTTGTTGAGATGGCTCGCACTATGCTTGATGAATACAAAACGCCTCAGCTTTTGGATTGATGCAATTGATACTGCTTGCCACATCATCAACAGAGTATATCTTCACAAATTCTTCAAGAAGACTGCCTATGAACTCCTCACTGACAAGAAACCCAATGTGAGTTATTTCAAAGTCTTCGGTGCTAAATGTTGGATTAGAGATCCTCACCACAACTCTAAATTTGCACCAAAGCACATGAAAGTTTTATGCTTGGTTACGGAAAGGACTCAGACACCTATAGAGTCTTCAACATTGTTCTTCACAAGATTGTCGACATCAGAGATGTGCGGTTCGATGAAACTAATGGCTTGCAAAGAGAGCACCTACCTTCTGTGTTAGATGAACCAGCACCGAGGATGCTATCAAGCTCAAGGCAACCGAGGATGTCATTCCGATCAAGAATCTGTCAAGAATTCATTCCTGTTCATGAAGAACGCCGAGCTGATGCACTCAAGAACAAGATGAGGAAAATGGTGTCAAGAAAATGCTGATCAAAATCCTCAACGACAACCAACTCATCCACGCTGCAAAAAGAAGTGCAAGTGGAGAAGATCATCGATGACATTAGCGCACCAGTCCTCTCACACGCCAAAAGCATCACATTTATCTAACTTTTGTGGGCACTATGCTTTTGTCTCTATCATAGAGCCCACTAAGGTAGATGAAGCATTTCGAGCCGAGTGGATTCAGGCTATGCAAGAAGAATTACATCAGTTCGAGCTGAACAATGTCCGGAATTGGTCAATCGCCTGCATCCTCGCAAGCATAATATCATTGGCACAAAGTGGATCTACCGCAACAAGCAAGATGAAAATGGCCTTGTGGTGAGGAATAAGGCACGATTAGTAGCTCAAGGCTACACACAGTCAAGGAATTGATTTCGATGAAACTTTTGCACCTGTTGCTAGACTTGAGGCTATTCGCATATTACTTGCTTACGCTAACCATCATGATATCATCTTATATCAAATGGATATGAAAAGTGCATTCCTCAATGGTAAGCTTGAGGAAGAAGTATATGTTGCTCAACCCCTAGGTTTTGAAGATCCAAAGAATCCTGACAAAGTCTTCAGACTCAATAAGGCTCTCTATGGCCTCAAGCAAGCCCCTCAAAGTGGTATGATACATTGAAGGAATTCTTCATGAAGAATGGCTTCACACCCGTTCACTCGACCCTACTCTTTTTACTAAATCATATGATGGTGAACTGTTTGTGTGCCAAATATATGTTGATGATATTATCTTTGGCTGTACTAATCAACGTTATAGTGATGAATTTGCCTATATGATGAGTGAAGAAAATCAAATGTCTATGATGGGAGAGTTGAAATTCTTCTTAGGTCTTCAAATTCGCCAAGAGCGAATGGCATATTCATATCTCAGAGAAATACCTCAAAGATGTACCGAGGAAATTCGCATGCAAGATTGCAAAGGCGCTAAAATTCCTATGCCCACAAATGGCCATCTATGCAATCGATGAAAATGGTATTGACTTCGATCACAAGGTATACCGCCCATGATTGGTTCTTTATTGTACTTATGTGCATCTAGGCCAGATATAATGCTTAGTGTTTGCATGTGTGCCCGATTTCAAGCTGCACCAAGGAATCACACCATAAGGCTATGAAGCATATTCTTCGATATCTAGCTCACACACCAACACTAGGATTATGGTACCCCAAGGGCTCGCTTTTGATCTCATTGATATTCTCGACTGACTATGCTGGTGATCGTGGACCGCAAGTCAACATCCGCACTTGTCATTTCTGACGATCTTTGGTCCGTTGGTCCTCGAAGAAACAGAATCGCGATCACCGCTTCATCGCTGAAGCTGAATACATTGCTGCTGGCTCATGCTGTGCTCAACTGCTTTGGATGAAGCAAACCTCAAGGACTATGGCGCTAACGTGAAGAATGTGCCTCTCCTTCATGCGACAATGAGAGTGCCATCAAGATTGCTCACAACCCAGCCAGACTCAAGACTAAGCACATCCAGATTCGCCATCATTTTCTTCGTGATCATGTGTTGAAGGGCTTACATCTCCATCGAGCATGTGAAGATCAAGAACAGCTAGCTGATATCTTCACTAAGCCCTTGGATGAGAAGAGATTTAGCAAGTTGCGGTGTGAGCTAAATATCTTAGAATCTTCGAATGTTCTTTGAAAAGGACACACATCCTAACCCTTATGCAGAATTGATGACTTAGATGTGCAACACATGAAGAAAGGTTTTTCTTCAATCAATGAAGAATAACACTCTAAGTGTGAAGAAATTAATGAAGAGTTTGATTCTCAGAACCCTACGACAATTGTACGCGGTGTCTGAAATCATCATTCTTATACGATGGGTCACGCCACCACAAAAGTTGAAAATCTTCAATTTGAGTTTTTCCTCATTTTTGAAATTCTTCAGTCTTTCAAATTCTTCAACTTTGCAAAATCTTCACTGTTTCCATCGCTTTTTCTTCATTATATATATATATATATATATATATATATATATATATATATATATATATATATATGAGTTTATGTCCTCTACAAGATTCACTTATTGCTATTTCTTCAAGTTAATTTTTCGCTAAGTGAATGTGATCGACCTTCCCTCTATGCTATACTCAACCCAATCTATTCACAAATTCTTCATGTGCGTTCTATTGAATCTCGCTCAAAGTCTTCACCGTGTCCTTGTCACCAAGAAATTGCGAACTAAACTTTAAAACAAATCTTATCCAGATTTTCGGTTTTGCATTAAACCGCTCCGCATCCCACGATGCATTATTTTATGCACCCACGATCTTACACGATCTCATCTGCACAATACGTGGGTGACACATGTCGCGGAAGAAGAAAGGGCAGGGCATGTTCGTCCCAAAATCTTCGGCTAACAGTTTTTATCGTGGCTATAAATACCCTCTCTCCTTCCTCACTTCATTTACTCCGCCGATCGCTGTCTCTCGCCGAGCTCTCTCAAACCCTAGCACCGCCGCTACTCCATCGCCGCCGTGAGGAAGAGCTTCACGCTTTGACCTCGTCGTCGTTGTAGACTTCGGCCACCACCATGGAAATCTTCACTCCGCCGCCACCGTAGCTGTCTCCCTCTGCCAAGTTAAGGCGTGGGAGATCTAACTTGACGAACTTCACCATGGTTCATCTATGTTCGTCGTGTTCTTCAGTTCGAGTAATTAAAAGTCACTTTTATTACTCGCTTTGATTCTCAAACTTTTCTGAAAATCTTCAAAGGTGTTTTTATTCTTCAAATCTTCACATATGAACACCTCACATCAGATGCTCTTGATCCATCTCTAAGCACTCATTTCTTCAAGATTCCTCAATTGTGCGGATTTTCGATCTGATAACTCGAACCTAAGACAAGAACGCTTAGTGAAATTCCTCAAGGCTCAACTGGTCAAATTCTCAAAACTTGTCTTTTGAAAAATCTTCGAGAACGATATGACCTCTCCAAATTCCTCGCACCTACACTCTGCTCACAGTACTCATGTCCGCTGCTGAATCACTAGGTTCTCATCAACTTAACTCATTTGCATCGCTCTCAAGAAAAACTGCATACTTCTTCAGAGTGTTCAATTGTTCAAATTCCTCATCCAAGAAAATGGTCAAGGAAAGAGAACGCAGAAAGGAGGAAAGAAACCGGAGGTCATGACTCGCTTTTGAAATCCCCGATGAAATATACAAGGATTATTGCACACCTGATGAAGCCAAGTTTGGCAAAGAAAACAAGAATCAGCGCAAAGTGCGCATTCAGAGGATTGAACGAAGATGGGCACGAGAATGGAGGGAATATCGATATGTTACTCCTAAGTACATGAAGAAATTCGCCTTAAACCCTCCATGCCCAAGAGCTCCATTGGCACCTGGACAAGTCGCAGATCCCACTAGCATCAAAAGTGGTGAGGACTTTCCTGAAGAATGGTCTAGGCGCCAAGCAAAATTGGCAAGACAAGCCAAGGAGGCAGTGAGGAAATTCAATGAGGATTCTGCCATTGTTGCTGCCGAGACTCGCCAAGCCGAGGAAATCAATGCCAAAGAAGCCTGCTCGCAAGCCAAGTGCTTCACCATCACCCTCACGGCCAAGTTCCTCACCGCGCCTCTCAAGCAAATTCCTCAGACCATCGCTCCTCCACTAAAGTCCTCAAGAGCTCCCTCCAAGTCCTCAACTCCTGTGCATCTAGCTACATGTCAAAGGACTCGTGGTTTCTCAATTGCTTCGTGTCTCAGGAAGTTCCTCACCGCACCAATGTCCTCATTAGGCCCCACTCACTATTGAAGACTAAAGCAACAATGGACGCGGTCCTCGCCAAGTCCAAGAAAGAAACAGGTTGCTTTCCAAGTGCCCTCTCGATGACGAGGCTTCGATGAAGAACTTGCGTAAATCATCGAGACAGACAAGAAGGCCGCTAGAGCCAAAGGAACACTGAAGGCTCTCGCTTTTGATCCAAGAAGATCCTCGACTTCATCGATGGCGGCATCGATCCAAACACTCCAATGCTCGATCCGCCTCGACTTGTCATATGCTAACCCATTTCATCTCTCAAGAGAAATGGAAGTTTGAAAAGGCTCGTGAGATAAAGAGAGCACAAGCCGAAAGGAGAAGCTTCAAGAAGAACGCTGTCGACTATCACCAAGAACTTCTCAAGGCTCAATCATCTAGAAAGATGCCCCAAAGCTTCAAAGATGATTCAAAGCTGATTGGCAAGGAGCCAATGAGATTCGACGAAGAAAATGACAACCGCTGCAGCCCCATCGCAACAAGAAAATCCTCGCTGCATAGGAAGAACATGCCAAGATCGCTGATGACTTTCAGCCTGCCGATGAGAATACAAGTTCCGTGGCTGATGACTCCATTCCAGCCGCCGAAGACATTCCTGTGGCATCCACTAGTGGTGCGCCAAGAAATCAAGAGATCAGGCAATCGCACTATGAAGAAAATGAACCGCAGTCCTCAGCTCCTCCCGCGCCAACACCAACTCCAATTCTTCCTTCTGCTTATGAAGTGAAGAAGACCAAGGCTGCAGAGTGAGCTGCAGTGAAGAAAAGGAAGGCATCAGCTGCGTCAAATTCTTCGGCCGCGAAGAAAATGAAGCCAATGACCAGCTGTAAGTGCATCTTGTAAGTGCATCTAGTGCCCCTTAGTGATTTTGGTGTATTGAAGACTTATAGGTTAAGTAACTGATGCGTTTGTGAGTGTACACAGGTCTATAAGTCTATGAGGAGTTTGATATTTACAGAGAAAGTTGACCCCTAAAAATGAAGTTCTTCAACTGAAGACTTTGAAAGTGAAGAAATTGGTGTGACCATGAAGACTTGATATTCATTCGAGGAATATGAAGCGTGAAGACTTTTGTTTTCGAAGTTTCATTTTCTCTTTCTTGAGTCATAGGAAACACCGTGATCATTAAAGGGGTCGAGGAAATACTAAGGAAAATTTTCCATGTGATGCTCAAACTCAAATCCTACACCTACCAATCCCTTCGAGTGAAGCCATTGAAATCTCATACAGCCTCACCAAGTTCTTCAAAGGATGAGACGCAGTTCTTCCGTCACCGATGACTTTGTTCGATCGAGGAGTTAGGAATTCGCCAGGCGAATTGCCTACACAAAGGAGGAACATGATAGCCCCGAGGACTTTGAGACTCAAATTTCCGACTGCTGTCAGGCCGAAACGCCATGACCAAAATATCTTATCCACCTAACGGTCATATCATTGAAGGGCATTTATGTCTTATCATGTCGGGCTGCTCCCTAGGCTATAAATAGCCGCCCCCTACAACCACTACTTGGTTGGCTGCTCCGAGAGAACTTGACACTTGTCATTTGAGAGCAACCCATCCTCCGAGGACTTTGAGCGAAAATCATCAAGTGAGGAGAACCCAAAACCAAACCCACAAACCCCAAGTGATTGAGCATCACTGAAGAAATTGATCCTGCGTGGATCCGACGCTTGTTACCTTTGAAGACTGTGCTTCTTCCAGATGGTTAGGCGTCAAGGTCTAGAGCATCCAAGAGGAATTGTGGATCGCCGAGTGACCAAGTCTGTGAAGGTTTGGAAGTCACCTGAACACTTACCACGAGTGATTGGACGAGGCCTGCGTGGTCTTAGTTCAAGGAGAATACGGTGAGGACTGGGTGTCCCGAAGTTGCGCTCGACATCGGGTGTCCGGATCGTGTGTCCTTGAGTTTAAATACTCACCGCTTCCAACCAGACGCATAACCGAGACAACAGCTTGAACTGGTTTACCAAATCATTGTCTTCACCAACTAACCGGTTCTATTTCCTCAACTCATCCATTTCTCATGACTGTGTTGCATGTTGTTCATATCTGTGTTTGAAGACTATGATCAAGACTTTCACAAATTCCTCGCTCAATATCTTCACCGCTTGTCTTCATCTTGTTATCCTGTGTTTACGCTTTCCGCATTCTGTTCTTAGTCTTCATTTCATCATGCCGACTATGTGTGTATCCTGCTATGTTTACTCTCGAGTACATATTCCGCAGCAAATAGTTCTTCGCTAAGGAATTTCTCATCGGCAAATTCCTCGCTGAAGAATTTCATAAAATCGCCTATTCACCCCCTCTAGTCGATATAACGACTTTCAATTGGTATCGAGCAAGGTACCCCTTGTTCTGGTGATTTTGGTTTAACCACCGAGTTCTAGTTATGTCGACCGCAGTATGATCAAGGTCTCGCTGGGTGTCCTACCTTTGATGGAACGGACTACCCTTATCGAAGAACAAGATGCTAATGCATCTTGAGGCAATTGATAATGATCTCCGTATGTTGTGGAAAATGGTGTCCCTCCTGTCATCAAACACCGACCGCCACCGATGTGAAGAGATTCAAACAACTCGACTCTCAAGCTTAAGAATATCATCCGTGGCCATCCGAGCAAAGGACAAGATGGAAGAGTGAGTGCTTTGGAAACCGCTGTTTATCTCGGGATAGGCTGTCCAAAGTAAATGAAGGAGTTTCAACTCAGCGCGACTCTCGAGTTGATGTTCTTCGGAATCTCTTCAACCGCTTCAAAAGACTCGATAACGAAAATGTCCAACAAACCTTTGATCGCCTCACTGACATCTCAAATGAGCTTCAAGCCCTCGATGCCACTGACATCACTGATCATGAAGTTGTGATGCCGAGATCGCTTGATTCCTCATTTGATACTCTGGGACTGATGATACAAGAACGTGCTGACTACAAGTCGCTTGATCCTGCTGATATCCTCGAAAGGCTAAACACTCACGAGTTCCAGCTTGCTGAAAAGAGAGATCTCTATGGCTCAAACTATGGCAAACCACGTGCCCTGAAGGCCAAGGCTGTGTCTGACTCTGAATATGAGGATTCTGGTAGTAGCCTTGGTGATCCTGAAGAACTGAGCCAGGATCTAGCACCGCTTGAAGAAATTCCAAGTTCACAAGACGTGGTCGCTGGAAAATCCTCAAGAGGAAATGATTCCTCATCCAAAGGACTATAAGAGAAGACTTTGCCACAAATGCAAGAAGCCTGGTCACTATATTCAAGATTGTCCTCGTGGGAAAAGGAAATGAAGAAGAAGAAATACAAGGATTACAGTTCCTGATGATGTGAAGAAGAAGAAGAAATCGCAAAATCTTCGCCATCAAAATCCTCAAGTCTTCATCTCACAAGAAGAGCAGCTCCAAGAAGGCTCGCATTCATTGGCAAGGAGATGGACTCAAGCTGAATCTGAGGAAAATGATGAAGAGGAGGCGCTCAAGAATCTGATTCTGTATGGCGAAGTCTGCCGCTGCTATATCGCTTTCATCAGCAAGTCCATCTTCAACACTGAAGAAACTGACTCCACCGACAAGCCTGATGAAGATAATGATGGCTACGCTCCCACCTATTGCTTCATGGCAAAAGGTGCTAAGGTACTCAAATACAACTCCTCTGACCCTAGTGAAAATGAATCTGATGAGGATCTCAAACCTAGCTACTCTAAACTTGCTAAGATTGCTGTGAAACAACAACGGGCTCTTGAAAAGGTTCAAAACATGCTAGATAAAAGTGACGATATGTTGGGTGAAGAAATGGATCGCACTAAAGCCTTGACTGAAAATCTTCAAAGACTTCAGTCTAGGTTTGATAACCTTCAAGGTCATCATAACTCTCTCTTGTCTGATCATGAGAAACTTTCTTATGAATTTCTTCAAGAAAAGCAAGACAATGAGAAGCTTTCTCTTGAAGCTATTCAAAGAAAGGAAGATCTTGAAAAGCTAAGAGTGTGTTATGAAGATCTTCAGAAGGAGCGCGATTCATTACTAGCTCAACAAATCAGCGCTTCTCGTGAAGAATTTGTTCCTCCATGCTTAAAGTGCATTGAACGTGAATCGCTAATTCTTCACCGAATGTTCAAATGCTTCAACTGTTACAAATTCTTCATCTCGCCTCGCTATCACTAATTCTCATCCGAGGACATTGCTAGTATCACTGACAATGCAGGGATGAAGGAATTGTACATGACAGGCATGTACAAAAGCCTCAAAGGGCATCAGACACTTTGTGATGTGCTCAAAAAGCAGATCCTCAACAGAAACCCTAGGAAAGAGGGTATTGCCTTTGAGAGGAAACTCAATGCCGATGGAACATATTGGAAGCCTGAGCAGTATCCCAAAACCTCATGGGTTGCTGCAAAGGGACCTCCAGTTGATCCATCTAACTTATCTAGCTTTACATGTGAATCTCCTCATTCTTCTGATGAGTCATTTGACTCCAACTATAAACTGTTCAAAAATCAGAATGGTGAAGTATTTGCTAGATATGTTGGCACTAACTGCAGGAACGGTTCCCCTATGAAGAAAATCTGGTTCCCAAAAGTTGTGTTGAAAGTCTTCGTGAATGTCCTCATGACACCACCGTGAAGAACAGAACCCCAGATCAAATTCTTCATATGGACCAAATTCTTCATATGGATCCAAGTCCTCATATGGACCAAATTCTTCACAGGATCAAATTCTCAACTGGATCAAAGTCCTCATATGATTATCATCGTATAACAAATTTGTCTCGCAGGTAGAGCTAAGGGCTATGAATATGTGCATTATTCTTCAAACCATTATGTTCATAAGTCCTCAAGAATTACTCGCTTATTCATATGCATACCCTAACCCTCTCATGCTAACGAAATGGTTTGGCATCTTTGCCACCTTTCTCACATGGTGCTCGCAGATGATGAACTCTTTGCCACCCTCCGATGTGGGTGGTGAAGAAAAGAACTAATCTCTTCTGAAGGAAAGTCATATGCTCCGAACGCGAACTCTAACGTCTCAAGAATTTGTCGGGACCGACAAAATGCTCGAAAGGACGCAGCGAATCATGATGAAATGAACTTTCATTTCACACGCCCTCATATCGCTATATCTGTGTTATCGCTTGATGAAATTCATCCGATGAACTTGATATCATATTCTTCATCGATGAAGCATATGAGATTGTAAGTTACACTAATTCATCTGCAGGATGATCAACCCAAAACCACCGAATGGGTCCTCGATAGTGGATGTACAAATCACATGACTGGTGACAAGAATCTATTGATGGATGCTCCTTATCACCGCCACCTCAAGCATATCATCTTTGGCCGACAAAGGCAAAAGTCGTATTGGGTCTTGGTAAGGTTGCTATCTCTAAGGATAAGCACATGGACAAAGTCATGCTTGTTGAGTCCTTAGGATACAATCTCATGTCAGCCTCAATGCTTTGTGATCTTGATATGGTTGTTGTCTTTGGCAAATATCGCTGTGTTGTGATTATGGAAGTCGACAATTCCAAAGTCTTCAAGGCTTTAGGAGAGGAGATCTGATATTGTTGATTTTTCTACAGACCACAACCAGCCGTGTGTCTACTTGCAAAAGCTTCGTAGGCTGGCTATGGCATCGACGACTTGGTCATGCAGCATGAGGAATTTGAACACGCTATGGAAGAAGAAGCATGTCATTGGCATTGAGAATGTCAAATTCTCAAGGATCACTTATTCGAGCATGTGAAGTCGAAAAATGACCAAGGCCAAGCATCCAGCTAAGACTATCATGACCACTACCCGCCCATTCAATTGCTTCACATGGACCTCTTCGACCTAATCATTACTCAGCAGTCACTAATGATGCATCTCTATATGGTTTTGTCATTGTTGATGATTATTCTCGATATACATGGGTACACATTGTTACTTACAAACATGAAGTGCAGAAGTCTTCAAACGATTTTCCTCGAGGGCTTCAACCAACTTTGGTGTGAAGATCAAGCATATCGAAGTGACAATGGAACTGAGTTCAAGAATTCGTCTTGATGCTTATCTTGATGAACTTGGTATTACTCATGAGTTATCTGCTCCCTATACTCCTCAAAGAAATGGCGTCCGGAGCGCAAGAATAGAACTCTTGTTGAGATGGCTCGCACTATGCTTGATGAATAC
Organism: Aegilops speltoides; assembly: GCA_021437245.1. Classification (NCBI taxonomy): domain Eukaryota; kingdom Viridiplantae; phylum Streptophyta; class Magnoliopsida; order Poales; family Poaceae; genus Aegilops; species Aegilops speltoides. Next base: position 33,255,235 of record CM038145.1, read on the forward strand.
AAAACGCCTCATCGCTTTTGGATTGATGCAATTGATACCGCTGCCACATCATCAACAGAGTATATCTTCACAAATTCTTCAAGAAGACTGCCTATGAACTCCTCAACGACAAGAAACCCAATAGAGCACCTACCTTCAAATGTTGGATTAGAGATCCTCAGATGAACCTAAATTTGCACCACACATGAAGATGCTATCAAGCTCAAGTCTTCAATTGTTCTTCACAGGATGTCATTCTGATTCGAGAATCTAATGGCTTGCAAGAATTCACCTCCTTCGTGTTGAAGAACGCCGAGGATGCTATCAAGCTCAAGGCAACCGATGCACCGAAAGAATCATGATGAGGAAAATGGTGCACCTCAAGAAAATGCTGATCAAAAATGCTCAAAATCCTCACAACCAACTCATCCACGCTGCAAAAGAAGTGCAAGTGGAGAAGATCATCGATGACATTAGTGCACCAGTCCTCTCACACGCCAAAAGCTTCACATTTATCTAACTTTTGTGGGCACTATGCTTTTGTCTCTATCACAGAGCCCACTAAGGTAGATGAAGCATTTCGAGCCGAGTGGATTCAGGCTATGCAAGAAGAATTACATCATTCGAGCTGAACAATGTCTCGAATTAGTCAATCGCCTGATCCTCGCAAGCATAATATCATTGGCACAAAGTGGATCTACCGCAACAAGCAAGATGAAATGGCCTTGTGGTGAGGAATAAGGCATGACTAGTAGCTCAAGGCTACACACAGTGTCAAGGAATTGATTTCGATGAAACTTTTGCACCTGTTGCTAGACTTGAGGCTATTCCTGATATTACTTGCTTATGCTAACCATCATGATATCATCTTATATCAAATGGATGTGAAAAGTGCATTCCTCAATGGTAAGCTTGAGGAAGAAGTATATGTTGCTCAACCCCTGTGTTTTGAAGATCCCAAGAATCCTGACAAAGTCTTCAGACTCAATAAGGCTCTCTATGGCCTCAAGCAAGCCCCTCGGGCGTGGTATGACACATTGAAGGAATTCTTCGTGAAGAATGGCTTCACACCCGGTTCACTCGACCCCACTCTTTTTACTAAATCATATGATGGTGAATTGTTTGTGTGCCAAATATATGTTGATGATATTATCTTTGGCTGTACTGACCAACGTTATAGTGATGAATTTGCCTATATGATGAGTGAAGAATATCAAATGTCTATGATGGGAGAGTTGAAATTCTTCTTAGGTCTTCAAATTCGCCAAGAGCAAGAATGGCATATTCATATCTCAGAGAAATACCTCAAAGATGTACCGAGGAAATTTGGCATGCAAGATTGCAAAGGCGCTAAAATTCCTATGCCCACAAATGGCCATCTATGCAATCGATGAAAATGGTATTGACTTCGATCACAAGGTATACCGCCCATGATTGGTTCTTTATTGTATTTATGTGCATCTAGGCCAGATATAATGCTTAGTGTTTGCATGTGTGCCCGATTTCAAGCTGCACCAAGGAATCACACCATAAGGTCTGAAGCATATTCTTCGATATCTAGCTCACACACCAACACTAGGATTATGGTACCCCAAGGGCTCGCTTTTGATCTCATTGATATTCTCGACTCGACTATGCTGGTGATCGTGGACCGCAAGTCAACATCCGCACTTGTCATTTCTCGACGATCTTTGGTCCGTTGGTCCTCGAAGAAACAGAATCGCATATCACCGCTTCATCGCCAAGCTGAATACATTGCTGCTGGCTCATGCTGTGCTCAACTCGCTTGGATGAAGCAAACCTCAAGGACTATGGCGCTAACGTGAAGAATGTGCCTCTCCTCTCGCGACAATGAGAGTGCCATCAAGATTGCTCACAACCCAGCTTCAGACTCAAGACAAAGCACATCCAGATTCGCCATCATTTTCTTCGTGATCATGTGTTGAAGGGCTTACATCTCCATCGAGCATGTGAAGACTGAAGAACAGCTAGCTGATATCTTCACTAAGCCCTTGGATGAGAAGAGATTTAGCAAGTTGCGGTGTGAGCTAAATATCTTAGAATCTTCGAATGTTCTTTGAAAAGGACACACATCCTAACACTTATGCAAAATTGATGACTTAGATGTGCAACACATGAAGAAACGTTTTTCTTCAATCAATGAAGAATAACACTCTAAGTGTGAAGAAATTAATGAAGAATTTGATTCTCAGAACCCTACGACAATTGTACGCGGTGTCTGAAATCATCATTCTTATACGATGGGTCACGCCACCACAAAAGTTGAAAATCTTCAATTTGAGTTTTTCCTCAGTTTTTGAAATTCTTCAGTTTTTCAAATTCTTCAACTTTGCAAAATCTTCACTGTTTCCGACGCTTGTCTTCATTGATCCATATATATATATATATATATATATATATATATATATATATATATATATATATATATGAGTTTATGTCCTCTACAAGATTCACTTATTGCTATTTCTTCAAGTTGTGATTTCGCTAAGTGAATGTGATCGACCTTCCCTCTATGCTATACTCAACCCAATCTATTCACAAATTCTTCATGTGCTTCTAATTGAAACTCGCTCAAAGTCTTCACTGTGTCCTTGTCACCAAGAAATTGCGAACTAAACTTTAAAACAAATCTTATCCAGATTTTCGGTTTTACCGCCAAACCGCTCCACATCCCACGATGCATTATTTTATTCACCCATGATCTTACACGATCTCATCTCGACAAGACGTGGTGACACATGTCGCGTAAGAAGAAAGGGTAGGGCATGTTCGTCCCAAAATCTTTGGCGAACAGTTTTACCGTGGCTATAAATACCCTCCTCCTTCCTTACTTCATTTACTCCGCCGTCGCTGTCTCTCCGAGCTCTCTCAAACCCTAGCACCGCCGCTACTCCATCGCCGGTGAGGAAGAGCTTCACCGCTTCGACTCGTCAGCTGTCAGATTGCAAGGCCAAATGTGGAAATCTTCACTCCGCCATCAGAGCTATCTCTCTCTCGCCAAGTTAGGGCGTGGAGATCTAACTTGACAAACTTCACCATGGTTCATCTCGTTCGTCAGTTCTTCAGCCTCGAGTAATTAAAAGTCACTTTTATTACTCGCTTTGATTCTCAAACTTTTCTCAAAATCTTCAAAGGTGTTTTATTCTTCAAATCTTCACATATGAACACCTCACACATCAGATGCTCTTGATCCATCTCTAAGCACTCATTTCTTCAAGATTCCTCAATTGTGCGGATTTTCGATCTGTACAACTCGAACCTAAGACAAGAACGCTTAGTGAAATTCCTCAATGCTCAACTCGTCAAATTCTCAAAACTTGTCTTTTTCAAAAATCTTCTAAGAACGATATGACCTCTCCAAATTCCTCGCACCTACACTCGCTCACAGTACTCATGTCCGCCGCTGAATCACTAGGTTCTCATCAACTTAACTCATTTGCATCGCTCTCTCAAGAAAACTGCATACTTCTTCGAGTGTTCTATTGTTCAAATTCCTCATCCAAGAAAATGGTCAAGGGAAGAGACCGCAGAAAGGAGGAAAGAAACCGGAGGTCATGATCGCCGAGATCCCTAATGAAATATACAAGGATTATTGCACACCGATGAAGCCAAATTTGGCAAAGAAAATAAGAATCAGCGCAGTGCGATTCAGAGGATTGAACGAAGATGGGCACGAGAATGGAGGGAATATCGATATGTTACTCCTAAGTACATGAAGAAATTCGCCTTAAACCCTCCATGCCCAAGAGCTCCATTGGCACCTGGACAAGTCGCAGATCCCACTAGCATCAAAAGTGGTGAAGACTTTCCTGAAGAATGGTCTAGGCGCCAAGCAAAATTGGCAAGACAAGCCAAGGAGGCAGTGAGGAAATTCAATGAGGATTCTGCTGCTGCTGCTGCCGCTGAGACCTCGGCCAAGCCGAGGAAATCAATGCCAAGAAGCCTCGCCGCAAGCCAAGTGCTTCACCATCAGCGCCTCACGGCCAAGTTCCTCACCAACGCCTCCACTCAAGAAATTCCTCGACTACACTGCTCCACCAAAGTGCTCAAGAGCTCCTCCAAGTCCTCAACTCCTGCATCCGCTACATGTCAAAGGACTCAGTGGTTTCTCAATTGCTTCTAGTGTCTCAAAGAGTTCCTCACCGCACCAATGTCCTCATCAGGCCCCACTCTCATCAAGACAAAAGCAACAATGGACATGGTCCTCGCCAAGTCCAAGAAAGAAACAGGTTGCTTTCCAAGTGCCCTCTCGATGATGAGGCTTCGATGAAGAACTTGCGAAATCATCGAGATAGACAAGAAGGCCGCCAGAGCCAAAGGAACACTGTGTTTCGCTTCGGATCCAAAGAAGATCCTCGACTACATTGACTTATGGCATCAGATCCAAACACTCCTATGCCCGATCCGCTCGACTCGGGTCAAAGTCATATGTCGACCCATTTCATCTCTCAAGAGAAATGGAAGTTTGAAAAGGCCCGTGAGATAAAAAGAGCTCAAGCTAGAAAGGAGAAGCTCATGAAGAAGAACGTTGTCAGACTAACTCCTGAAGAACTTCTCAAGGCTCAATCTGAGATCCAAGCCCTCAGCAAGGACTTCGATGCATACAATGCTGATTGGCAAGGAGCCAAAGTGAGATTCGGCAATTTGACGAAGAAAATGACAACTGCTGCAGCCCCATCGCAACAAGAAAATCCTCTGGCTGCAGATCGCTCAGCCTCTGAAGAACATGCCAAGACTATCGATGACTTTCAGCCCACCGATGAGAATACAAGTTCCAGGTTGATGACTCCATTCCAGCCACCGAAGAAATTCCTGTGGCATCCACTAGTGGTGCGCCTGAAGAAACTGAAGAGATCAGGGCAACTACACCTGTTGCGCCTAAAGAAAATGAACCACAGTCCTCAGCTCCTGTCGCGCCAACACCAACTCCAATTCTTCCTTCTGCTTATGAAGTGAAGAAGACCAAGGCTGCAGAGCGAGTCATGCGCAGTAACGCCTTGGATCCGCTGCGCCAGTGTCCGCCAGCTTATTCGCCGTCATTGCCATGTCATTTGCTTATGTGTTGCACTTTTCCATGTCATCATATGCATTTCATATCATGTCATCATGTGCATCGATTGGCATACATGTTCGCCTCATGCATCCGAGCCTTTTCCCCTGTGTCTGCTTTTGTAATCCGCGCTTCTACGCCACCCGCCGCCCCTTCTTCTCTCTCTTGTGTGCGGGTATTAAACGTTTTCGAATGGTTCGAGATTTGCCAAGCGGCCTTGGTATAGCACCGATAGACCGCTTGTCAAGTTTCGTGCCATTTGGAGGTCGTTTGATACCCCAACGGTTAACTGGTAACCGCAAAGCCCTCTTTGAGTTGCAGCCCAACACCCCTTCCAAAGTGGCCGAACACCCACCAAACTCCCTCCATGCTCTTGGTCGCTCGATCACGATCAAGGGGTCAAAACTGCTCCTCATTTGGACTCTCCTAGCTCCTTCTATGCCTATTTATACACACCCCATTCCATTTTCGCGATGATTTCAAACCCTAAAATTCCTTCTCGCCACGGACGTGTCCGCCACGCTGACACGCCCACGACCACGCCGCCTCGCCAATCATGGGTCACCACGCCACCCCACCGCGCTACTTACAAACCGCACGGTTACGTGGCGACCGCCGCCTTTTCCACTGGCCAGCCATGGGGCTCTGGCCCCAGTTCATGACGACATGCCATCATGCTGGGCACACTGCCGCCATTCGCTGGCCACTGCTGCTGGCCGCTGGCCGGGCTTTCTCACGCATGCCTGCTGCTGCTGGTTTCACTGCCACACAGGCTGCCTGGCCATACCGCCGCCTCACTGCTGGCCATTGCTCTGCTGCCTCACGCCTCACACACCAGAGGCTGCTGCTTCAAGGCCTCGAGGCCCTCGACACAAGGTTTCACCAGGCTGCTGCCGCGCCACCGGGATTGCCGCCTTGCTTTCGCCACATGGGTTCCTCCACACACTGCCAAGCGCCGGGCTTGCGGCCACAAGCGCTTTCCGGGCCACAAGGCCTCGGCCTCCTCCGGCGGCCGCCTGCCCTCGACGACCTCCGGCTGGCTTCTCCTCGCCACTGGCGAGCCGCCTGCCTCCGGCGAGATCCACGCTGCATCAAAAACTGCAAGGTTGATTTTCCTTCCTCAGAATCGCTAAGTCCCTGTGATCCATACATTTTCATGCCATGTTCATCGTGATCACATCTTTGCATCCGTAGGTCCGCTTTCGGCTTATAATATGTCAAATTTTTAGTCTCGACGAGTACTTCATTTCATTCCATTGCATCATTTTCATTTGAGCTCATCTTGATGCCCGAAATGCTGTTGGAAGAGTGCATGTTGATGTTAATCATTGAAACTGTTATAACTTGGTCGCTTTATCATTTTTGCCATGATTGATGTGTGCATCCTATGAGTATGAGCTCTACATGAATTTTGAACTATGCCATGCCATCTTTCCAGGGGTGTTAACCATGTATTTTTGTGAGTTGTGTGCTGAGTGTATCGAGCTTGTTAAGTAGGGTAGTTGCTGTTGCTGTTTTCCTGACAGATTCTATTATATTTTGTTGCTATGTTAACATGCTTCTAGTAATCATTCTATGCATAATCAGGAGATGCTCCATAAACATGTTTTGATATACATGTCATGCTCTATCCATTCATGCCCTTGGTTGCAATTATAGCTTGCTGTAGATTGTTCATATCTTGCTCCAAATTTGCTTGAAAATATTGTTGTCAACCTGTTAACATTAAGTTCACTTGTTCCCATGTGTTTTCCTAGTGATCCATGCACCCTATGAACTTGCTCTTGCCATGCTTAGCTTCATAAACATGCCTTTCACTGTTGGTTGCCTTGCCATGCCATGTATTGCTCTGTGGTGAGTGGTTCAAGCTCACTTAACATGCCTACTTATTGTTGTTCCTGCCATGTATAAATCAGAATATAACTTGCCATGTTTACATGGGTGCCATCATATTTTCTGTTCCTTTTTGGCTCATGGTCAGTAAGGGTCTTTTGATATATGCAATTAGTAGATTCATGCCATGCCTTTGTTTGCCATGATAAGTTCCTCGTAACTTGTTGTTTGCTTGTTTCAAACATTGCAACTTGAACCGCTGTTCGCTTTTATGTGTGCTCTATATGAAACTTGCTTGATTTTGCATGTAGCTTCATATTATCATGTTGCATCCTCGTTTTGGTGTGTTTGCTTGATGTTTGGGTGCATTTTGCATCAATGCCATGTTTAACTTGTTTTGCTCATATCTTCTAGCCCGTAGTCTCAATCTAATGAACTTTATATGTAACTTGACTATAATTTCGTAGATCATCTTGGTGCATCTTAACTTGCTGTTTAACAACTTGAACATAAGGTTTATTCAGTTCTGGACCAATTTCGAAATTTGCATATGAGGACTTACCGGAATTGTTATATGTTGTTTCCGGCCTCATTTAAACTTGCCTTGATGTGTTGTTCTTGTTTGCATCATCTCTTGCCATGAGTAGCTTCATGTAGCTTGGTCATGCATCATGCTTGTTGTGCATCATACCTTGTTCATGTTTGGTGTGTTTACCTATGTTGTGTGCTTCTTCTTGTTAGTTCCTCTTTCGCTATGATCGTGAGGATTCGCTCGCTCACATGTGGTTCGCTCTTCGTGGCTTCATCTTCTTCTTGGACTCGTTCTTCTTCCTTGCGTGATTTCGTGCAAGATGACCGCTACCCTCGATCTCACTACTATCATTGTTATGCTAGTTGCTTCGTTCTATCGCTTTGCTGCGCTTCCTATCACTTGTTCCTTGCCTCCCAAATTGCCATGAACCTCTAACCTTGACACCATTCCTATGCAAACCATTGATTGGCTATGTTACCGCTTGCTCAGCCCTCTTATAGCTGCTAGTTGCAGTGAAGTTGAAGATTTCTCCATGGTGGATGGATTTTGTTGGGATATCACAATATCTCTTATAATATTAATGCATCTATATACTTGGTAAAGGGTGGAAGGCTCGCCTTATGCCCGGTGTTTTGTTCCACTCTTGCGCCTCTAGTTTCCGCCATACCGTGTTATGTTCCCGGATTTTATGCTCCTTACGCGGTCGGGTGATTTATGGGACCCCCTTGATAGTTCGCTTTGAATAAAACTTGTCCAGCAAGGCCCAACCTTGGTTTTACCATTTGCCTCATCACCACCTACCTTTCCCTTGGGAGTAATTAACCCAAGGGTCATCTTTATTATAGCCCCCGGCCGTTGCTTGTCCAAGTGTTGGTCCAAACCGAGTTGCTCAAGGGGCCCTCGGGCAACTCGAGGTCCGGTTTTACTCAGAGCATGTCTCATCCGTGTTGCCTCGAGAACGAGATATGTGCAGCTCCTATCGGGATTGTCAAGATCGGGCGGTCTTGCTGGTCTTGTTTTACCATTGTCGAAATGTCTTGATGTACCGGATACCGAGTCCGATCGGAGTGTCTCGGTGAAGGTCTATTCCTTCGATGATCGCGAGAGCTTGTCATGGGTTGTTGGGACACCCCGCAGGTTTAAACTTTCGAGAGCCGTGCCCGCGTTATGTGGCAGATGGGAATTTGTTAATGTCCGTTGTAGATAACTTGACACCAGATCTAATTAAAACACATCAACCGCGTGTAGCCGTGATGGTCTATTCTCGCGGAGTCCGGAAGTGAACACGGTTTCGTGTTATGATTGACGTAAGTAGGAGTTCAGGATCACCTCTTGATCATTGCTAGCTTCACGACCGCTCCGCTTGTTCTCTTCTCGCCTTATTTATGCGTATGTTAGCCACCATATCATGCTTAGTCGCTGCTGCAACCTCACCACTTTACCCCTTCCTTACACATTGCTTTGCTAGTCTTGATACCCATGGTAATGGGATTGCTGAGTCCTCGTGACTCACCGTGATACTTCCAAAACCAGTTTGCAGTGCCTATGTTAATGAAAGGTGACGCAACCAAGCTCAAGGAGGAGCTCAATGAAGATCTTGCCTTTGTGTTGTTTCGCTCTAGTTGATCAGCCAGGAGCCCAGCTGGGGTCGATCGGGACCTTTGTCGATTTGGGGTTCTTCTTTTATTTTGGTTCCGTAGTCGGACCTTGATTGTATCTCGATGATGTAATGCTTTATTCATGTAATTGTGTGACGTGGCGATTGTAAGCCAACTATGTATCTCTTTCCTTATGTATTACATGGGTTGTGTGAAGATTACCTCACTTGCGACATTGCTTTCAATGCGGTTATGCCTCTAAGTCGTGCTTCGACACGTGGGAGATATAGCCGCATCGAGGGCGCTAAGTTGGTAATTAGAGCCTTCCCAACCTTAGGAGCCCCACCGCTTGATCGCTTTTAGCGGCCGAGTTGTGTCTAGAAAAATGTTTTGAGTCATTTAGGATTATATATATCGGAGAGTTAGGAATTCTTTTTACTCCTCACCCCTTCACACTCGGTGAGGTCTCCCGACGAGAGTTTTGACTCTTCTCTTCTCAAATTTCACTAAAAAATTTAGGATCACGCGGGTATCTTGGAATCGCTCAGATGGTTTTATGATGACAACATTGTCTTGGTGCCTCCCGTCCGCCAGGGTTTAGTGGAGGTGTCCCGGGAGTTGAGCTCCGAGGTGTTGTCGCCATAATTTTATCGCTGCAGTTCTGAATACCCGAGTTTAGTACCCGACATCAAAAATCTCTTTTATGCAGCTTGTTGGTGAGATAACCCCGATAACCCAAAGATCGAGGTGAGTACGGAGTATTGCCATGACTTGTATAACGGATGCTTTTCAAGGTTGAGGTACACGATTTCGATTCGGTTTCTTGGTTATGTGTCGACGGATGGATACACCTTGGATGTAGGGATTGTTAGTTTGGGTGAGATATATATTGCTTCCCTGTATCCCCAACACCAGATTGCATAACCGTAAAGTTTCGGAGTTTATAGGTGGAATTCAAGAAGCTCCTAGAATATCTTTTCCACAAATGCATGATATGGGATTGGGTAAATCTCTATCATATGTATTTGTTCCGGCTTATTCTGCAAGCCAAATCCTTTGTTTTGTTTTATTTGTGGTATTCGAGTTGCTTCGAAGTCAAATGTTGAATCCATACCTTTCCTAAACGGTGTTCTCATATTTCTATGTGAGTGCTAATCATTCTTGATCATTGAGGTTGTCATGTTAATTCTTTTCCAACCTGTGTGCTTCTCTTCAAGTGGATCCCATCATTTTTCCTATCCGCAAGATCAAATCTAAGTTTTCAACGGTGTTTGTTTCATCCGTCCCAAGTTGCCTTTTGTTTTCCCGCCTCCCATCCTTTTTCTTCAAGGACACAGATTTCTTAATCAAGTATCCATTTATTCATGTGAAGTCTCTTCATTCTTTTCAATCAATGTTCTTATCCGTGATTTCCCATGAAGATGCTCAATAGCTTCAAGTTCATCATCCTTCATTGTTGTTTCTTCTCCGTGGATCATATTCAAGCTTTCGATATTCATCATATTCCTTTCCTCGCTTTCTAATGCTTTCATACCGATGCACCTCTTAATCATTCACTTCTTCCTATTCATTTGTTCCGAGTGTCAAGATATCTCACAAGACTTATGCTTCCATTCTTAATCCATTCAAGCTATTTGGAGATTATTATCCCATTCAAGTCATTTAATTCAACCGTGCAATCCTCTTTCAATCAATTGTTCAACGGTGTTTTTTTTGAGTGGGCCCTAACCCATAGGTCTTTTCCTGTGATCTTACCCGACTCTTCTAATTATTCCGAGTTATTCTAAATGCTTTTCAAGTGTGACATAAGAATGGATTCCATCAGTCACATGCCTTCTCCAAGATTGTTTTCAAATTATTTTCATCTTTGGCTCAACTTTTCCTCTTTTAATTCTCCCGAGTATCTCAACAACTCTTGGTGGTTATCATCATCATTCTCAACATTTGAAGACCAAGAAGAGTTTCTCTTAAATCTTGTCCGCTCTCTTGAAGATTCATGGTTCTAGCTTTATGCCATCCTCGTAATTGTTTTTGATTGTGACAATTCTTTTCTTAGCATCCGAGCATTTCATGAGTTGTTTCCATTTCTTTCCTCCAAGTCCATCATGTCATAATTCTTCATTCTCAGCGTAGCTATCGCTCTCTAAATCTCACCGTGCATCGCTCAAATATCCTCTAATCAGTTCATGATCTCTTCGTTTCATGTATCTAAATCCCTCAAGTATCTTCATTCATTTTCCAATTCTTCCCGTGAATTGTGCCTTCGCTACATTCATTTTCAATTCTTACGGTGGTTCTTTCAAGATCTCTTCCTTGTTCATCATATCAATTCATTTGTTGTTCCTATCCTACCGTGGTTCGTTCAAGACCTTCTCAAGTTTTGATATATCTCTTTAATCCTTTCTACGGAATAAGTAGTATGCCAAACCGCTGATTGTCATCAATTTAATTGGTGAAGGATAAGCATAACATAATTCTTATTCTTGTTCATCTAAGTGACTAATTCTTTATTCCGGAGGCCCTTAAAATTCTCGGTTTCATTTGTTTCATCTTCTTTTTCCGGAGTTCCAAGCTCTAATTATCTCGTCACGAGGCTCCATCTAAATCATCGCAAGGCTTCACCTTGTGTTTTCAACTTCTCTTTCTTTGTATCATCCTTTTATTACCGGAGTTCTTCATGGAGGCTCTACATGGTGGTTCGTCAAGGATTCTTTCATTGTTCAATTGTTCTTCAAGATTTCTCTTGAAGTTATGACCCGCCAAGTTATACTCAAAATTAAACATGGTGCTTAACACATGTTTTGTTTTGAGGAGCTCAAGTATTCTTCATCTAGCATTCCAAAGTGCAATTCCTTCTATCTTATCTTTTGAGACGGTGTTATGTCACTCTTGACATTTCCTTCATGTTTCATGATTCATATTGTTGTCAAGAATGAGGTATTTTAAATCCATCAATCTCTTCATTGGAGCTATCTTGGGTTATATTTCACCTAAAGCTTTCCCTAAGGATTGTTGCTATTTATGGTGCTTATAAATGACCCAAGTTCTTCCTTATCCTCCCGTGATATAGCTTTCGCTCACTTGTTTGTATCAATGAAATTCTTTTCCTGCTTGGCAGGTTGTCACCTCATAATTTGGGATGCATTCCTTAAGACCATATCGTTTATTCTTTTCGTTGTTGGTTTTTCCAACAACTCCGCTTCTAACCTTCTTGGAAGGTTGCTTTCCAAGTTCGCTTGTGGCGTAAGTTGTCATTTTCTTCTCCATTCCTTTATTCCAATGATTTATCTTCTATTCTTTCTTCCGAGGGCATTGTGATGTTGTGCTCTTCACCCATCACCTCGCTTTTGTGAGGATCGTGTTCTTTTCTTGCTTATCCATTTAACGGAGCGTTGTATCATCTCTTCAATATCTTTTCATCTCATCAAGTTTTCTTCTTTTCACCGGAGTGCTGTCTAAATTCTGCCATTCTTGTTCCTTGGCTATCTCATTATACCAATGTGGTCATATTCTTTTCGCTCGGAAGCTCTTATTTCCATGTCTTTCAACCTTCAAGTTCTCGTAATGTTCCTTCTTCCTCTTTTCTAACGGATTGTTTGCAATCTCGCTCATCTCTCAGTACTTTTTCTTCTAAATTGCTCAACCTCTCAAGGTTCATGGTTTCACACGCTCACAAAGAAGCAACTTAGTTTACCTCTCCTCTTCCTCTTCCTTTTCCTCCGTGCCATCCTAGATCTCGGACGAGATCCTCTCAGAGTGGTGGAGTGTTGTAACGCCTGGATCCGCGCGCTTGTGTGTCCGCCAGCTTATTCGCCGTCGTTGCCATGTCATTTGCTTATGGTTGCACTTTGCCATGTCATCATATGCATTTCATATCATGTCATCATGTGCATCGATTGGCATACATGTTCGCCTCATGCATCCGAGCCTTTTCCCCGCTGTCTGCTTTTGCAATCCGCGCTTCTACGCCACTCCGCCTCCTTCTTCTCTCCCTGTTGTGCGGGTATTAAACATTCTCGAATGGCCCGAGGTTTGCTGTTGCCCTTGGTATAGCACCGTAGACCGCTTGTCAAGTTTCGTGCCATTTGGAGGTCGTTTGATACCCCAACGGTTAACCGGGTTACCAAACCTCAGGCAAGTGCTCCAAAGGAGATCTCATAGCCTGTGAACTATGAAGACAACTGTCCTGCAAGGGATCATACTAAGCTTCAAAATGTCATTGATCCCATGATCAAGGATCCTCATAAAGGCTTAAGAGAGATTCATCAAGAGCATGTGCTATGAAGATTCCTAAAAGAAAAAGATCCAAAAGGATTATGAAGTCTGAAGGAAATGAAGAATCATGATAAATTAAGAATTATCCCAAGCCGGATAAGCTAAGCATCCATGAACGTAAGCAAATCAATGGAACTAGCTGAATCTGAGAAAATTGAAAGAGCGTTCTGCCTGTAAGTGCATCTCCTCAATCGCTTCAATCCTCATAAAAGCATCAAACTCATCATGCGAATGAACTGACTAGATGTGAGACCACTATTGAAAATGGTGAAAGTGCTAAGACTCAAATAACCTCCAATGCTAGTAACAAATCGTGAGGATCGCCAGATAACTCTAAGAATCATGCTAAGATCTGATGAAACACAACGGTCTTAAGTTCAAAATGCTGAAAAATGAATATTTGAGATGCAAACAAGTTGATAAATTACAACTTCAGAGATTACCCAAGGTCAGTCATGACTCTCTGCTGATCAGAAACTTTGCTAAGATCTTAAACAAGAATCATTACAGAAGTCTTTCTTGAAGTTTCAAAAGATCTGAAAGTAAGAGTAGTGTTAGATCTAGAATGTTGTAACATGCGATTGTCGCAAAAGGCTTATCATAATTGAATCTTCCATGGCTTAAATGAGAATTCTATTGCACCGAATCAAATCTCATCTGAAATGCTTCATGGCAGCAGGAGAACTCTAATTTAACGTTAAAAAGACATGCAGATCACGAAGCATTGAAATCTCTCTCGATAAGACAGAACTCCAAAAACTGCATTGTGAATTTGCTAGAAGACTAACCCATGCTTGCAAGATCATATCATTAGGATTTCGGTTATGTACTCATTTAAACCCGATAGCGAACTCCAACTAAATTTTCAATGGAATTTCAATGATTCCAAACTTGCACCTTCAGAATTCTTCTATAAAAGCTTTATCATCAAAATGTTGAAAGTACATGAAGTAATTTAAAAGTAAACAGAACCCAGCAATTTTATGACCTCTAAGGACAATTTGGAAACTTCCAATGTAAATGAAACCTGAAGATAACCGAATAACCTATATAACCTTAGTCAACCTTGAAATTGGGTTTGTCCAAACCTTTTCATGAATCCAAATCTAATCATGTACCTACTTGATTTCATCCTTCCACCTTCTCGATAGATGTTTTGATGCAATTTTAACTTATATAGGTTCAAAGAATACCTGTTTATATAAAATCCCTACCTGAAAGAATTTTGGCTTTCCAAAATCATAATGCTTGCAGAATGGTAATGACCCAAGGTGAAGAAAGAAATAATTCTTTATGAGACCTATAATATTTCCTAATATCAAACCTCTTGCTTTTTCTTAATAGATTTTTACAAATTCTTAGATGATCAAAAAACCTCAAGGTTCAGAGGGACAATTTGTCCTGTAAAACAGGTGTTTTAATACTTATGTAGCATATATTTTCCAAAATTGAGATGGTCAAAGGCCACAAGTGGATCATATCATTACTTTTGACCTGGAAAAATGTATGCCCCAATCTTCATTGTTCGCCATAAGCATGAATTGGCTTCCCTTAATTGGGTACTAGATTAAGAACAAACCTGTTTGTTGAAACCTATACATGCTACCATTGGCTTATAAATTTCGAATGAAACTCTCAGGGCAATTTTCAGACATTAATTCAAGTTGAGTGGAATGACAAACCCATTCTTGAACCAACCATCATTGATGACTTTCAAGGCTAAATAACTCATGAGTATTGGCCATATGTTTTGATATATACCCGTAATTAAAATTTAACCAAAAGAAAATAAGATTTTTTCCCAATTAAATTGCCCAATGGAAACCCCAAAAAATTCCCATATTTCTATATACTCGTGCCATTTGGAGGTCGTTTGATACCCAACGGTTAACCGGGTTACCGCAAAGCCCTCTTTGAGTTGCAGCCCAACACCCTTCCAAAGTGGCCAAAACCCACCTAACTCCCTCCATGCTCTTGGTCGCTCGATCACGATCGCAGGGTCGAAAACCGCCTCCTCATTTGGATTCTCCTAGTTCTTCTATATGATTTATACACCCCCATTCCATTTTCATGATGATTTCCCAAACCCTAAATTCCTTCACGCCGGACGTGAACGCCGTCACTACCACACGGACATCGCTCACGACCACGCCGCTTCGCCAATCATGGGCCGCCACACACCCCACTCAACCGCCAATCAAGAGACGACGCTTACTGGGCCGCTTTCCATCTTTTTCATGGGGCTGCCCTCCATTCGCGGCCTGCCTCCGCTGTCAAGGCCATGCCTCGCTTCTCACAGTGCTGCCAGGCCAAGCTTCGCCAGCCTGCCGCGGCTCACAGCGCCAAGGCCACCACAAGCTGAGTCCGAGCTGCCGTCATTGCTGCCTGGCACAGAGGTGCCTCCTGCTGACCACATGACCGCACGCTTCGCTGCTTGACTCGGCCACTGGTTCGCGCTCGGCCTCACATCCAGGCCTCCGGCAGCAAGGCTTCGCCTTTCCTCCGGCGCCGGCTTCTCCTCGACCTCCTGCCGCTTTCTCTCGCCATCACCGAGAAGCCTCGCCTCCTAAGCGAGATCCACGGTGCATCAAAACCGTGCAAGGTTGATTTTCCCTTCCTCAGAATCGCTAAGTCCTCAGATCCATACATTTTCATGCCATGTTCATCGCGATCACATCTCTGCATCCGTAGGTCCGCTTTCGCTTATAATATGTCAAATTGTTCGTCTCCTGACGAGTACTTCATTTCATTCCATTGCATCATTTTCATTTGAGCTCATCTTGATGCCCGAAATGCTGTTGGAAGAGTGCATGTTGATGTTAATCAATCAAACTGTTATAACTTGTCGCTTTTATCATTTTTGCCATGATTGATGTGTGCATCCTATGAGTATGAGCTCTACATGAATGTTGAACTATGCCATGCCATCTTTCCAGGGGTGTTAACCATGTATTTTGTGAGTTGTGTGCTGAGTGTATCGAGCTTGTTAAGTAGGGTAGTTGCCATGGCTGCTTCCCGATGTGATTCTATTATATTTGTTGCTATGTTAACATGCTTCTAGTAATCATTCTATGCATAATCTGGAGATGCTCTATAAACATGTTTTGATATACATGTCATGCTCTATCCATTCATGCCCTTGGTTGCAATTATAGCTTGCTGTAGATTGTTCATATCTTGCTCCAAAGTTGCTTGAAAATATTGTTGTCAACCTGTTAACATTAAGTTCACTTGTTCCCATGTGTTTTCCTAGTGATCCATGCACCCTATGAACTTGTTCTTGCCATGCTTAGCTTCATAAACATGCCTTCTTTACTGTTGGTTGCCTTGCCATGCCATGTATTGCTCTGGTGAGTGGTTCAAGCTCACTAACATGCCTACTTATTGTTGTTCCTCACGCCATGTATAAATCAGAATATAACTTGCCATGTTTACATGGGTGCCGTGCCGTGTCAAACCGCGGATCTCGGTAGGGGGTCCCTAACTATGCCCTAGGCGGATGGTAATAGGAGACGAGGGACACAATGTTTTTACCTGTGTTCAGCCCTCTCGATGGAGGTAATACCCCACGCCCTGCTTGATTAATATTGATGATACGGTAGTACAAGAGTAGATCTACCACGAGATCAATGAGGCTAAACCCTAGAAGCTAGCCTATGGTATGATTGTTGAGATGTAATGTTTTGTCCACGGACTAAAGCCCTCCGTTTATATAGACACCGGAGAGGCTAGGGTTACATGTTGTTTGCCATAATGGTAGGAGATCTACATATCCAGATTGCAAGCTTGCCTTCCACGCCAAGTAAAGTACCTTCCTGACACGAGCCGAGTCTTCAATCTTCTATCTTCGTAGTCCGGGAGTCCCATGGATATTGATAGTCCGCTATCCGGACACCCCTAGTCCAGACTCCTCAAGAAATTCCTTTAACCGTGCTTCAATGACTATAAGTCCAAATGTGTTTGTAGTCTTCGGCGCAGTAAGGCGGGTCAGTCCTTCAATTCCATGTTCCCGCCAACAAAGGTCCGCTTTACCTCGAATATCGCGGTTTTGGCTTCTACGCCAAATTATGGCCCTCTTCCACGCTGTCAGCACGAATGCGAAAAGCTGTGAGTCTTTACATTTCACCTCTGGTCAGGCGGGTCACCACTTATTAAAGGGCAGGGATCCAGATGCAAACCGCACCATCCACCTCCCACAGATACTCCCATCGGTTACCGACTGAAATCCATTCCACCATGGATCGTCAACGCGATCTTCCTCACGCTTCCCCAGCCCCATCGCGGGATTGGAGGAGGTGCTCTATTTCGCACAACGAGCTAGTAAAGCTCCAAATGAGGGATGGCTTCTCCGCCTTCATGGTCCCGGGTCCGAGCCGGACCGTTACTTTATCAAGGAGGGAGCCAAAGCGGAGGACACCCTAAGCCCCAACAGGAGAGCGGTGCTTTGTCCCTCATCTAATAAGGGGCCTGGCCTCCAATACACCTGCTCTCCGCTGGCCCTCAAGTTCTACGGACTTCAGCTCCACCACCTCACGCCCGCTTCAGGTTGCACATCGCGGGCTACGAGCTTTTGCGAGCTATTCCTGGGCATCGAGCCCCATTTCGACATTGTGGAAGAGGCTATTCTGCCTGCACTCGCTCTCACCAGGGGTCCATATATCATGGGCGGCGCCAAAATATGGCGATCGCTGGACCGGATACCTATCCGCACCCCCTAAGAGGGCGTCCAAGACCGCCCTCGGAGTGGTTTTATATAGTAGACGCCTGCCGCCTGACCCAGTCCGGATTGGCCTCCCGGAGTTTGACGCTGCTCCCTTGTAGAAACACTCACTGGCGCCTCAATGGAGCCCCTGCTTGGAGGAAGACAAGAGCGCCCATTACTTGATGGGCCGATAAGATTAATGGCTCATTCCGCTTGACCATGTTTGGAGTCATGGCGACGCATCAAGCTGGGGTGCAGCTGCTGCAATACAGAGGCCACCCTATGGGATTTCAACGGGAGGACGATGTTATTTTCAAGACGGCCAAGAAGGGCCGGATTCGACCGAGGATCCGTGAAGATCCTGTCCGATCTGCATAAGGGGAGAAGGAGGATTTCCTTCGTCCAACCCTCCTGTGGATGGGTTTTCTATGGTCAATCCCAGAGGATGGGTGTTTAACACCTCAAAGGGTTCTACCTGCGTCAAGTTTAAGCTTTACATTACGCCTTCGCAGCAGGTCTACGCCGGACCGTGGAGGATATGGTGAGTCCCGCTCCACAACCCGAGGATCCGGAGGTCCCCGGTCCGCCTCCAAGAGGATCCGACATCGGGTGGAGCTGATTGACGGGTGTATCACCAGCTCAGCATTGACAATGCTTTGGTCGCCATTACGCGGACTACCCCGGCTAAGTTCGCATCCTGTGACCACGATCAAGTCCGGACACCGCTATCCTATCCTTGCTCGCTTCTCGACCTTCGCGAACGATGGTATTTTGCAGGAAGCGCCATTACGGCAGAAGCCGAAATCATGGCCATGACCACCTACAGAGGTCAGTCCAATCTAGCAGGAGGAAAAGGAGCGCCATGCGGGCGTAAACGCCACCGCAGAGTATAGATCGTGTTTGATCTTTTGAGCAACGCCCGGGAAACATCTAAGTGCTCATGATTTTATAGAGAAAAAGGCCACGGATCAGGAAAGCGCAGGAATTGCCGACCCAACCAACACCAGCTGCTCCAGCCTGGGATCGGAGGGGAGGCAAGCGAAGACGCTAACCGACCCCGCTCCAACGGAGGATACCGACAGCTGTCCGCCACCAACTCGAGGTGGAGAGCGCTATGAATCATAGACATCACGGACAGTTTTTCAAGAAGCTGCAAGTTCCCGAGGCATTGGATGCCATTAACGCAGGGACGCCAGATCTCCGGCTGCTCAAAATGGTTTTACCAGAGCTAACGAGGTAAAGATGTTAAAGACATACGGTAAGGGAATTTTAATGGTTGTATACACCAAGAGTCTCCGAGACTTAAATTAGTTATGTTAACTGATTTAAGGATCATGTAAACTTTCGTGCTCTTAACAAGAAGAACGCCTACCTGTCCCGCTGGAGCTGCAAGATTGCAAGGCCCAACTTGAGGTCAAGATTTGTCGCCGCAGGAGGAGACGGAAAGACCCTCTCCCTGCAACACATTTGTATAAATGAATATAAGCGCCAGCGCATGCGCTGTGAGTCTAATAATGACATCGCAGGTGCCGCCAACAAGATCCGGACAGCAGCGCCGCCAGGCCAGCCTAAAGGTCAAGTGAGAACATGTCGAACAGAGTTCAGCAGAAAGGAACAAACTCAAAGATGCCAACGCCAAGCTCGGAGAAGAGCTTAAAGGCACATGTGCCGAGCTGTCCGGCCCGCCAAGGAGAATCAACACTTCGTCACAAGCATCTATAGTAGTGCTTGAGCGAACTCTAAGGAAGAAGAGTTCGGCGAGGAAGTGATTTGACATAACATGTCTTAGGTATACTCACGGGCCATCCTCATGGAGGAGATGCCCGTGATCGATGGGTGATCAACTTCCCGAACTGTCAGAATACTGCGGCGAACGAAGTTCGGCAGTAATGAGTGGCGCCAGACAGCTTTATGGCCATCCTCTCTCCGAGGGCCCCTCGGGAGCTTGTGTGAGAAGCTACAGAGTGCGGCAGCTGCCTGCTTGTGAAGGTTTTGGCCTGCCGCCAAGGTGCCAGGAGGCTTGGGCCATGGTGAAGACGCGCAGACAAGAAGGCGGATCCCTACCATATGGCTGAAGTTGGACCGTGGGGCCCGACGGGAAGGAGATCCCTGTGAGTTTAGTGTACAGCCAGGTAGAACTGGCTGCTAAATTTTCCCAACGGGACTGTAAGCTAGACAGCCTGTTAGATGGGATTGAGGAGGAATACAATCAATAAACTTGACAATGTATGTTATCCTTAAAATGACATGTGAAATGCCTTCTAGCCGGATTGTAGATCGCTTGCCGCTGCCACCTTTTTCGCTCAATTCGGACCCTAGAGTCCGAGTGTGTCCGAATACCTTTTTGGTTAATAAATAACCGTGGTATGCATGGAGACTAGGCGAGGGGTCATTAGTGCTTTATCGTGCAAGTGCCCAACTAGTTATGTTATATTACATGGTTAGTAAGAAACATCTTCCAGTGGAGAATAGTTCTGTTAAGGGTTCTTCGTTGGGTGGCATGCCCTAAAGTGCATGTCCGATCGCCAATGGAGCAAAGAAACATCCGGGGCAGATGGAAAAATAGGTAAAAGTCATCTTTTAAATCATCAATCAATATTCCTTAAGAACGCTTAGCTGGCTTCACCCACTCGAGGTACACATCCGTCAATTCCGGCAAGAATAATCGCAGAGGTGCTCCCTTTACCACCTAGCCGTAACAATCGGGAACGAGGGTGTTACAGAGCCAGCAACCTAGCTTGGCCAAACTTAAGTCATATCGATGCATATAATGGCGTAGTAAAAGGTACATGTGGAAGCATGACACATGTGTTGGGTATAAAACTCAGATAGTTGAGCTTCTCAGAAAGAAGCCCTCAGAATAACGAAAAGTGTGGCACATGTGTATGCAAAAATGCGAAAATGGGCCCCGAGGGTTTTGTTAATTTAAAAGGATACAAAAGAGAAAAGGAAGACACCCAAATATAAAAGGTTGACGGGAAGAGGATTTAACTCTTAGTCCGGCGCTAGGCATAGAATCGCCGAGTCGGCCAAGTGCTCCATGGGTTCGCTCCAGTCGGTTTTCCCGACGATTTCAGATTTCCAGATGCCCGCCAAGTTAGTACTTGATCAATAATGAAGGGCCTTCCCATCCGGTTTGAGCTTGTCCTTTTCTTGTCCGCAGCGCAGAGAACTAGTTCGCCAATGTTATAGGTCTTGGCCTGCATTGCTGATATCTTCGAGTCATTGCCGGTAAAATGCGAACGAGCCTTCGCGGACGCCACGCTTTTCCTCCAATGTGTCCAGCTGTCCTGCCGACGAGCCGCGGCTTCTTTCTCATACATGCGCACTCGAGGTGAGTCATGAATAATGTCGCAGGCAGAACCGCCTGCGTGTCAGATACCATAAAATGGTGTGAATCCTAAGTACGTCTGTAACGCCTCGATACGATTTCTTCATATCCGTGAATTCCAACTCTTGCCTTTTCCCGGAGATGCGATATGATATTTCCTTCTGCGGTTGGGTTTTTGTCTTTGTTTTGCTTTTTGTTCATGTCTTGCATTTCATCATCGCCGATCGCATTGCATCGCACTCGCTGTCAGCCATATTTTAAAACTTGCATTCGCTCGCCGCTGCTGCTTTCTCCCTTTGCCTTCATCACCTTCCTGGATCGCTTTGCCCAGACTGACTCGCCCGAGACCAACCGGTCTTTCGAGTCCTCTTGTCTCGACCGCTTCTCTGGGTTCTCTTTCGACCTCAAGTGTCGACCGCTGGTCCTTGTGGACCCTCTCTTCTTCTTCTCCGAGACCGACAAACCCCCTTGTTCGTCGACCTCTTCTTGCCACCAAGCAGCACTCTGCATGGGCGTGTCCAAACTTGCCTCAACCCGAACCTGTTCTGTTGCCATCATGGTCCGGATCATCCCCAACGCCTATAAACATCTCAAGGCTTTATTTGGACTCCCTAGCTATTTTTTTTTTCATGACCGTCTGCTCGATCCGTTGGACCGAAGTTAGCCCCTAACCTAATCTGGTATTATATATATATATATATATATATATATATATATATATATATATATATATATATATATATATATATATATTATGACCAATCCCTACTTCTAGGGATTCCTGTCACCGCCACTCTCTCCAAAATCCTCCTGGATCCCTCCCCGATCCCAGAGCCTCCTTCCTTCCTCGCTTTTGCCAGATCCAACCAATCCATCCTCCCCGATCTCCTTCTCCCAAGCCCGCATACTCAAGAGAAACGACGAGGTTGTGCCTCCTTGTCCCCGCATCAAGGCCACGGTGGTCGCCTTGCTCCACCCCAAGTAGCAACAAGGCCCGAGCGCCCTCCTCCTCCGCCGTGGAGCATCTCCAGCAAGGACCAGCCCCATGGCGCCTAACATCCAAATCGAGAAGGTCTCGATCCGCCTCCTCCCCCTGCCCTCCTTCCCCTTCTTCCTCCTGCTCTTTCTCCCTCTCTCATCTCTTTCTTCCTCACACCGAGCTCCCCTTGTCTCTCAGGTTTGCCAGGAGCTCACGGCCAAGGCCAGGTGTCATTCCCTGCTTCTGCCTCGCTCTGGGACCTCTACCCCACCGGAGCTCCTTCCACGCTGAGCAAGCTGGGGCCAGTTAGCCAGCATGCTCAGGCTCCCGCCATCTTCAGCTCTCCGCACTATCCAAGCTGACGCAAGCCACCGCCAAACCTCACGGCCTGGTTCTCCCGCCGAGTGTTGGGTTCGAGATTGAGCTGTCAGCCGGTGGCCGCCATTGGATCTCTCTGCTTGGCCCCCATGAAGTCCCCCTCTGGCTGGTGAGCCGCGCCCCAGCCACCGTCTCCGCCTTTGCCGGAGAGATCTGACTTGCCAGTCCTGCAGGCGCCACCACCCCCCTCTCGCTTGGCCTGGCTGGGATTGAACGAGAAGGAGGCGCTTGGCTGCTGGCTGCAGCCTGGGCCACGCTGACCTCCACCGACCGCCCATGTGGCCTCGGTGAGCAGCCCTCCAGATTCCCCCTCCCAGACTGCTAGCCAGCCAACCAAATTCAGCCCATGTTTGTTTTTTCCCTCGCTTAATTTGTCTATTATTCCAATGCATTCTTATTTACGTAAATGCCCCTGCTTTTGTATCATTAATAACTAATCATGCATGCATCCAAATTAAACAAATTATATATGTAAAATGCTTAGAATTTCATCTAGTTTCATAATTTGCCACTTTCATCCATGTTTAAAATGATTAAAATGTTGTTTGCTTATATTTGCATAATGCCATGCTAAAATGATTTATTCCATAACTAAATAACCGTGCCGTCTGATTTTAATAAACTTTATATGTAAATGGGGTAGAATTTTGCCTAGTTTAACATGGTGCACTCATCTTGCATGTTTAACAACTCTAAAATTGTGTTTAGGGCAGAAATAGTACCGAATTCATAATATGCTCATGAGGATTTTCCTGACTTGTTGTTTGTTATTCCCGCCTCATTTAAACTTGCCTAGATAGGTAGTTTTGTCATGCTTCACCTCTTGCCATGTTTAACAACATTTAACATTGTTGTGTACTTAAACGAGAGTGAACTAAATAACTGATGTAGGTTCATCAATATGCAACTCTGCTGTATATTGAGCTCCACTTAATTTGTAGTGTTGTTTGTTGCACTTTGCCATGCCATGCCATGCCTCATTAAACCGGACATGCATCATACTTGATTGTGCATCATGCCATGCTTATGTGATGGTTGTTTACCTATGTTGTGCTTCTTCGTTAGTTCCTGCTTCGCGCTCGCGGAGATTCGCTCGCTCACGCTTGTCGCTTCATCCATTCATCTTCTTCATGGACTCGCTCTTTCCTTGGGATTTCGTGCAAGATGACCGCCACTTCGGATCTCACTACTATCATTGCTATGCTAGTTGCTTCGTTTCTTTCGCTATGCTGCGCTACCTATTACCTGCTTGTCAAGCCATCCCAAATTGCCATGAACCCTAACCTTGACACCATTCCTAGCAAACCGTTGTTTGGCTATGTGACCGCTTTGTCAGCCTCTTATAGCGTTGCTAGCAGTGAAGTTGAAGATTTCTCCATGGTGACAGGGTTTATTGGGATATCACAATATCTCTTATATTATTAATGCATCTATATACTTGGTGGGTGGCCCCTTATGCCTCGTGTTTTTTTGTTCCACTT